>JAAGOF010000213.1:364074-435075 GCA_010645155.1 Tigriopus japonicus
TCCCGTTTATCCCTTTTACTACTTGAAGGAAAATCCCGTTTATCCAAGGGGAGATAAACGAGACTCTTTTCGGAGGGGATAATCCCCCCGACCAACCCTGGATGAAGTTATGATTTCGAGTATTTGGTCCAATTAATTACGTTCTTCTGTAAGGGAGACCTTTTTTTCATTAGGCAAACAACGTATTTCAATTTTCAGCTAAATTGGTGCCCGGAGTGTACACTAACGTTATTCCTCCTCAAAGATATCTACCAAAGAGAGCACAGAATGAATGAGCTCGCTCTTTTGTTGTAAAATAATCACCAGAATAGGGTTATAGCTTATTCTAGGGACACTAAGATAGATATTGGCCGTCAGAGGCTAACTCACGGCAGGCTTGCTTCAATCCCGCCCGGTTGACAATAAACCCAAAAAAAAACACCCGGGTGGGTTTTTTATGGGTTTTTCGGATTTTCGTCTTTTTGCCCTAAATGCAGGGTTGTCGGGGGATTAACTTTTTCGATTTATCCCCTTTACCCGGGGATAAACTGGATAAATTGGGGAATAAACGGGATAAATGGGGGGATAAACGGGGTGAACCGGTGGATAAACGAAATAAAGCCAATTTTGTTCCGATTTTGACATGTTTGAATAATTTTTGGCAACCCTGAATGCCAAAGGAATGTAGGAAGCCAGAGTGGCCACGCCTACTAGCGCGTTCTTAAAAGTGCCGAGTGTAAGTGCTTTTCCAGACGGCGTAGGTTCGAATCCTGTTGGGGGTCGGATTGAAGCTGTCGGGAGAAATCCTTTCTCCCCTCCCCAACAAACCCTTCCTGTAGGGCAAAATTTTGTTAGTAAGCAAGATTTTTTTAAGGTTAGACAGGAAGGTCCAAGAACTGATAGACTTGGTCCATCGGAAGACCTTAAGTCCATAAAAGGGCTTTATTTGAACGTGCATTGTCTAATTTTCAAAAAAGACTCATTTCTATCGCAGAGACTTGGCTTCGTCCAGGAGTTTTAGATGAAGAAGTAGCAATAGCTGGTTTTAGGCTAGTTCGTTGTGAAAGGGTACGGCCTGACAACCCCATTTACCCACATGGGGGCATATGTCTATATGTCAGGAAAGACCTACATTTTAGTCATGTTCAAATGTCGAATGGAGAAGTAGAAGTTTTTATTTGTCACATCAAGGTTCTTGATCTTATGGTTGTAACAATGTATCGGCCACCTTCTTGTAGCTCTTCTTCATTTCTATCAACTCTCCAATTCATTGGAAAGGAGTTAGATCGAGAGGTTTGTACTCGACTCTTTGTAGTTGATGACTTCAATTTTCCGGCTAGCATTGTTGAGTGGTAGGTTAGTCCGGATGGGTACATTCCCATTTCGAAAACAGCATCGCTGTCTTTCGAAAAATTGGAAGAGTTTGCAATCTTGCATAATCTCTCTCAACACGTTGGTGTTGCAACCAGAGCAGAGAGTGTTCTGGACTTAGTTTTTTCCAATGACCCTGATCTGATCCAGTATGTCCATGTTGCCCCATGAAGCCTTTCAGATCATATCATTCTTGAGATAGAGTCGACCATTACTCAAAAGCCGGCGAGGTCTAGAGTTAAACCTGCACAAAAAGTGGGTCTGGCAAAGTTCAAGTTCAAAGAGGAACATTGGCCTCTTATTGTTGAAAGATTGGAAGAGTTGGACTTGATTTCAATTCTGAATTGAACTTGTAGTTCGATCTTCAAGTTTCTTCTATTGATTGATCGTGTCTTTGAGTTCAAGGTAATCCGAGGACACGGGAGACATTCCATCGTGCAAACTGGGTTATATTTGAGCTCGATGAAATTGCCCATTTAGACCCAGCAGGGAAATCTAGTTCTCATTGGTGGTTTGACGGTCGTCACCATCAGAGATGGTTTCACACGTACTTGTGGGCGAGTTTTGGCACCGTACCAGTTCCTCCATGGCCCGATATGGCTCACAAATATCGTTTATATCAAATATCATATATCATATATCTCACTTCATTCAATGCCTTCTCCTCTCAGATTGACGCAAGGTTACGAAATTACTCACGCAACCTACCGTTTTGACTGGGTTCCTTTCTAAGCTAGATAGCTGTAGCGACCGTAGAGGTTTTGCTTGTGCTCTGAGAGCACCTCCAAATCCCAAGGAATCCAGGCTAGTTCGAACAATGAAGTCCACCTCTCTGCTATATCGGGCTCCATCCTTGTTCAATCTTTTGCCCAATAGTTTCTATCCGGAATTTGTGGAACAGCTTTTAAAGCAGGGTTAGAAAAGTTTTTAAATACTACTCCTTATCAACCCATTGTTCAAGGGTTCAGTAACTCGTTGGTAGACCAAATTTTGGATAAATGTTATTTTTTTATTTAAATTTATGATTGATTTGTTTACAGAGAATCGCATTCCTTGTAGCTGTAATAAAAAACCGCAATCAATAATAAAGTAACGCTTCCTCCTTCTAGTATGTTTTTGATGATCAGTTTTGATGTCGCCGTCTTTCGAAAAATTGGAAAAGTTTGGCAACTACTGATGTGTTTTGAGTTGGATTTTTGGCAGAGTTTTGCCATTTTGGTTTTTTAGGGTCAAAAATATGACCACAACTAAACTTTTCAACAGGCAATTGACCTTATCTACCATAAGCTATTGCAGCACTGCCAACTCGAAATCCATTTTTATAACTATTGATGGAACTCGAAATCGAATTAGTTCGATTGTTGCCAAATTGGTCCCTGTTTAGGTCTTTTCAAAAAGTTCTTAACAACCTGCCCTTTTTAACAACGATATACTTCCGAGTCAAAAATATGGCAGCACTCCTGGTTCAAAACACATCACTAGTAGCAACCAGGGCAAAGAATGTTCTGTGTTTGTTTTTTTCTAGAGGGCTAACAGAGAAATGACACTCCGAAAATATTCGTGAGTCACCAAGCCTGCATTGTGTGTGCAATGGGATTTGACATTGAACACACTAGGTTACGTGATTCACAACCCGAACTTGCGTTTTTAGGGAGTCACTGGCAAAATTGCTCATTCAACTGCTGTGGTCGAACAAGAGCAATAATGTATGATGAATCAAGTCACTTGACACCCTTGCTTCAGGGATCAATGAAGTGGGTTCGAAACAAATCTCCACTGACTGTACTGGATTGACATTTCTCTGTTAGCCCTTCGTTAGCCCTCTAGTTTTTCTAATGATCCTGATCTGATCCAGTATGTCCATGTTGCCCCTAGTAGCTTGTCAGATCATTACATTCTTAAGATAGGGTCAACCATTGCTCAAATGTCGGTGAGCTTGCGAGTTTAACCAATTAAAAAGGTGGGTGTGGCCAAGTTTAAGTTCAAAGATGAACAATGGCCTTTATTGTCGAAAGATTGGGAGAGTTGGATTTGATTTCAGTGCATGCAAATTTCCGTTTCATAAAGATTGGACTGACTCAACATGGATGAAGGCAGAAACATGTCAATTCCCAAGCCAGGGTCATTAAGCTGACAAAACAACCGATTCCAAATACCACAAACAAGAAACCCACATTCAATAAATCGAGAGAAAATGTCTGGTTTTTTAACGCTGGCTTATTTCCATTCTTTCTCGGAATCCACTTCCGTTGAAGATATTCTAGAATGCCTTGTTCTCTTAGCTTTCGGATTTCATGGTCCATCACTTGAGCAATGTCTGAATCTGGTTGGAAACCAAAGAAATAGTGATTGGTAAAAGCAACCTCTGGCACAATGGTCACCAACTCTTTCGACCGAAGTTGGAGCCACATCGGAGTTCCAAAATAAACTTCCTTTTCCATCCCCGGATCTGTCAGACGCTGAACGATAATTTCATCATCAAGGAACTTGAAGCGATCGGCTAGCTTCCTGAATGAAGAGCCTTCCCCTAAGATTTCCTGAGAAACCACAGATTCCTTACGGCACAATATGTCGTAGTTATGCTCCAAAGCAGCTTTGAGGGTATTGATGGTGATGGGAGGAGGGTCTGCTGTCATGAATGATGTTAGGGTAGCCGAGTACATGGTGAAAATAAAGTAAGAAGACAAACTACAACAGAAAGCAATCCTTTGATTTGAAACCATCCTTGAATATGAAGGTCCTCTTTGGAGTAACATATTCCCAATCATAGTTACACTTTGAAGTATTTTATCCCGCAGAGGTGACCTCCAAATAATGGCCCATGTCAATGTGGACATTATGAAGAAAAGGCCAACAAAACCAAGCCAAGTTTGCAACCTGAATACATCCAGGTATGCCCATATGTTGAATGGTATACCTTTGGAAAATATTAGAGTGATCAAGACAGGAACAGTTTGCGTTTTCCTTCAAAATGATAATATTTTTACTTAGGAACCTTAATAGAGAAAAGAATTTATATAGAGCCAGTCAAATATCACCTCAAATTTTCAAACCATTCAAACTTTTTGCAACATTTCCATCATACAGATGGGAGGGAATTCCTCTCTCTCTTTAAAATTGGATTTGAGCCAAGAAGGAATGCATTATGGTGAGTTGCTTAGAGTAGACCAAGTGCTTCAATATTAAGCTCAATCGAATGTCGGATTTAAAATGTATGCCTTCTCAAATTTTAATACCAAAGAGAGCATGGATGAATGAGCTCACCTTTCTATGGTAAAACAATTGCCATTTTAACTTTCATTCACTCTCTGTAGGATTTGCACTGAGCTTTGAGAGGGCATAACTTTTGACTCCGCCCTTTGATTGATTGAGCCAAAAATTGAATTGCGATGTCTACCCAAACTCTGCAAGGTATCATAGGTAGAAGAACGTAATTGATTTGATATTATCAAGAATCAAATTTCTCATCGCTAGAACGCTAGAAAATTTAGTGCTTTTGGGCTGACCTTAAAACGTCAGGATATCTTGCTCGAATCCAAAGAAAAAAAATCCCTCGTTGTAATAATTGTTTGAGTTCAATTATGAGCAGAGTTGAAATATTGGCCCTAGTTTTGTTTTCTGGATCTAAAACCTTTATTCGTCCAGACTTTTCAAAAGGGATGAGCAAAAACTAAAAGCAAAAATGGTATCAGCCAATTCAGAACGCATCAAAAAAAATCGAAAATCATAACATCAAAAATGAAGGCAACAAATAAGCTAGTTAACTGATGAAAAGAATAGAATCAGGAATTTTACCTTTTTTGATTAACAGTTTACCGGGTGATTCATAAGAAACATAACTACAAATCATGTCCATAACTCGGAAATAGCTAATTTCAATAAAATGTACCTAGTTCAAAAAGACGCGGCAGATGACAAATATTTAGATAAAACTATTTTTCTCTTTATGTCGCTTGGTAATGGTTATGATGTGAGTTCCAGTCGAAAGAGCAGACCAGTGTTACCAGAATTTTACGAACCAATCATGCCAAAAAATATCGAATATAGGGTCAGATTTGGCTAGATGGAAGCACGTAATGTTATTGTCATGCTTTGGCACTTCTGCAAAAAAAATTGAAAACCAAAGTAGTAATCATTTAAAGCAATACAGACATTCTAGATAGAATACTTTACTTGCAAGAATGAATTTCATGTCAAAAAATCTTTTTTATCTATTTTTGACAATAATTATTTTCCTTAGGGCAGTATCTAAAGACGTTTTTCTTTCTGTTTTGAAAGTGGAAAATTTATAATGAAAGGTAAGTGTTTTTAGTAAATAAGCATTTGCCATTATTTAACTTGAAACTACTGATACTGAAAAATCTGGCAACGCTGTTTTGTTTTTCTTTTGTACGGACCATCGTCACCATTACCAAATGATGTTGTGTTGAGTTTTTTTTACCAAAAACTTGACAAGACCAGAAATGAAATCTGAGATCGATTTGCATCACATTAACTTACCCTCAGGTGAAAATTGGCAGGTCTTTGATGAAAACAAAACTATTAAGTAATTTTGTAATTTAGAGATATGAATAACCCTCTCGTCACAATTTTTGTTCCTTTTGTGGTTTAAGACATTCCTAACCCTCTTCTTTTTAATGTTTTAGTCGATTGATCACTCTAATAATGCATTTGCCTTTGGGTGGTGGGAAAATAAGTGAAAAATAGTTCAAATGAACTATGTCACTGTATTGAATGACCAATGAGCGTTCCTCAGTATAGGATAGACCACCAATGACAACATCAAAGTCATGGAGTATCAGCCCCTTGATAAGTCCATTCCATTGTCCTTGATCGTCCATATTACCCCATTTACCATCGGCAGAAAATTGAGTTTCATGCGTGAAATTCATTTTTGCAGCCAAAATCTGAATGATTTCCTCAAAATATCCAGTAGGAGGGTTGGAAGGTGAGTAAATAGCAAATGGAGTATTTGGAAGGGAACCTGTAATGATTGGGAGGCCCTGGAAATCATTTCGGTATTTGATAGATGCAAATTTTTTTTCTACTATCAATCCTGAGAACTTGGTCCAAGTTCCAATTTGTTGAGTAACCAAGTGTTGATGCAAAGAATAACTTTGAATCAAGTCTATTTGAAGCCCCTCGGTTTTGTATAAATATAGCCTTGAATCCAATCGTAAATGCGGTGTTAGAAGGTCGAGAATGTCCCCATGAAATGGAACAAGCACTTGATTACGACGGATTACATTTTGATTTAAGAGCACGTTCAAAGTTCCCGGTTCCAGAATTTCCAAAATCACAATTGAAAATCCGATCAGGCTTGTGTTGGCAAAGGTACTCGAAAACTCCAGTTCTGTCATCAGATGACTCCATTTCAGGCTCTCTGACACTTGATGGATCACACTGCCAACAAATATGGGTTTTCCATAAGGAAAGGTTTGTAAAAAGTCCAAAAGAAAAGGCCACATTGTGAAAAAAAGTTGTGGAGTAGCGCGAACTTCAAGCAAAAGGCGAAGAAACACTGTCTATTAAAACCTTTCAACCCTTTGTGAAGTATGTGAAGCAACTACCATTAGCATTGTTCAACAAACATCAATTAGTCTCACCATATTTGATCAAATATTTGTAAACTCAAGTGGGTGGAGCTCAATGCTTTCATAATTGCCAAATGAGCAAAATTCATGAACCTCAAATTTCTTATCAATTTCAATTTAAAAGCGGCCTTGGCACATTGTCAAACCAAGAAAAGACCAAATCATGTGGGTGGTCAACACCGTGGTAGGACCCTGGATCGCATTGTAGCGCACTTTAGTGATCCATTGGAACATTCTAGATCAAACTATTGGAGCGACAACCAAATTGATTTTTCCGCCATAGTCTACGTACTCACAATACTTTGTTTTTAATTTCACGTTTTTCCCGGCTTAATATAATTGGATTATTTTGAACTTACTTGGAAACCCATTAGTAATTACCATGAAACAATTCGTTTTGAGAATATTGCCCATTTTTGACCCCAAAAAGTCGAAAAACGCTACAGTTACATCAAAAAATAAATTCCCAAAGATTTCAAAAAGTTTTTCGGTAGGCGTGTTCAAGTAAATGTAACAAATCTGTTACCGACTTTTAAATTGAAGTTACACTAACGCCATCTACCATTCAAATGTGTCTTTTCTCTAAGAGTAGGCTTTTTAAAATAACAATTTTGGCATGATTTTGCACATATTTTTCATAAGCTTGGCTGCTTTGAATTCCACAGATGGTTAAGCTAAGATTTGGTATAACTATGATTATCAGAAAAGCTCAATTTCCCACTATTTCAAATTTTCCAGGAAAAGATTTAAAATTTCCCTAACTTATAGTAATTTGAACTTCTCCAAATTTATGAATTAATTCTTGATATTTTCTTTTTTTGAAATGCAAATGTTTGTGGGAAAAGATGGTATGTATATGAACCAAAGTACCATCATGAGAAAGCCATCCTTTGATGTAAAAAGGACTCAATGTTCCAACAAGATGCGACTCATCGCATCATGCAAGAACAGTAGGCTGCGCCTTATTTGACTATATAAGACAATGTTCCTACTGAATAAATAGCTGTCTTTTGACACTTGTCCGACCGTTGGTCGACAGTTGATCACTTGTTCCATCCTTAGTTGCATTCTCCTTATTTCTGACTAAGTCTCGTGTCCAAGTTCTCACTGAACTAGATCGAGCACTACAGGTATTTAAAATCATTTTTATTTCGAACTTAAAACTTCAAAAAAAATTAAAGGACCCTTAGATGTTCAAAATATACCGCAAAATCACGAATTACACCTTTTTAACCAATGGATGAGTGTAATCGAACGAATTCAGCTGGGGATTCTGGGGCAAAATGGCTAGGGATGGGTCAGAACTAGGTTTGGACATTTCCTAGTTTTAGTTTGCTACGTGAGGAAAAAAAATCTTATTTCAATTGATTGTCAAAATGAAGAAAACGAATTGGGCTCAAACATTTTGATTAAGTTTTTTGGAGGGTGAGTCTCGACTCTGACGCATCCCTAACCATTTTGGCCCCAGAATCTCCAACTGAATTCGTTCGATTACACTCATCCATTGTTAATTTTCTTCTGCTTTTCTTCTTTATTTCAACCACGTAATTGTCGCAACTGTTTCGGCATTTTTCAGCTATTTTATCAACTATTTTGTCGAAAACAAGAGCTAGCTAAAATGTTAACATTTTTGTCGTTTTCACCAACTGAAAATCAGCTTCCTACTTATAATTGGCCAGAAAGAAAATACGCAAAAAGCTTGGATTTCCTGGGATTTGAAGGTGCTGGCACTCCCTTTGAGCATGATGCTCTTAGAGCACAAGTCAACCATTTTACAAACACTAAGCTGACCTCAAGTTCAATATAAATTGCTTCCAAGGACCAACAATCATTAAATGGACGCTTAAATGGAATTAATAGCCTTATAAAGGATTTATGGTTTCTGTATTTGACTATTTTTGAGACCAAAGTAATTAAAATTGATAACACTTTAAAAGTAAATGACTCTGTAAATAACACATGCCAGTCATACAAGTTCATAAACAGAAAAGCTAATATTGTTGAATGACACAGAAATTAACAATTCTTATCCAAAGTATTAATACCATCCTTGTTTTTTTGAACAATTCATATCCATTCCGATGAAATTCGAAAGGAAATTAATGTTTTAAAAAATGTTTAGACCCCTAATTTATCGTACAAATAATTGTTCGTCCTGGACAGACAATATGACAAAGTAATGCATGAATTGCATTGGGTAAGAACTTGGAAGAGTGTGGCTTTGTCATCTTTACGTATGAATGAAACTTTCTTCTTGAAAGCGACATAAAATCAAGAGTTGAAACTTATAAGCAAAACTATCAAAGAAACGAAAAATTTGCAAAGCCATCTATTGTTACCCATTGTTTAGTTGCGCTTCATTTCCCAGTCACCAACCAGTCCATCTTAGCTTTATAAAAGCAATGGCTCTTTGGTGATATGCTTCCGATTTCAATTTCAGGGGCTTGGTAGGCACCAGATATCAAATTTGAGTTCAAGAAATAGTGGGTTTGGCATTTCTTACATGTTGAGACTGTTGTTGCAAAAAATGCGCAGGTCGATTTTTTCTTTGCAGCTACACTCATTAAATGAATGGGCTATCTGAAAGGTTTAAAAGAAGCTATTTGTGCTACATTTCTCTTCAGTCTATGGGGAAAAGCTCACGATTGAAGGTTTGAGGAGTTGATCGCCATCAAAAGAAGTTGTTTTTAAGATTCAAAATGAATAAGGCTACTATTCTTTCTCAACTTTGCATCTTGGCGTTACTCATCTTGATCTCAGCCTCAAAACCTCGATTTGACGACAATCCGTATAGAGAGACAAGGCGACCTAAAATTAGACACGATTCTGGAAGTTTTCAACCCGGGGTAAGTTTTCGGCCTCAATGACAAATTTAGGTGTACAATTACAAAGACTCCAAATATTTTAGATAAACATATTTGACAAAATAAGTTAATTTTAAATTGTCAAAAACGGCTGTGTTAGGTTTGTGACGCACATGAAAATAATGAGAATGCATTTTTTGGTAAAATTTGTAGTTCTTTTTCCAAGATTGAGTTTAATTCCCTAAAAGAACCAACTGAATTGACAATAGGTAAAAGGATGCAATTTTTACCAAGAATGTCTCTTTGGCATAAGATTGTCAAACTAAAGAAAAATGTCATTTGCATAAAATAAAACCCAATAATAGTCCTAATAATTGACAGTCTTCTCATTCTCCCATCCTCTTAAAGAGGAAACAGTCTTATATCCTGTAAAAAATATCGATCAAAAACTCTTTGCAGGGAATCCCATTCCTTGTAGCGGTATTAAAAGAAATCTGCCACCCCCAAGAAAAAAAAAATTAAATGTTAATGGATGAAGTTTAAAATCACCATATTACCAATGTTTTTGGAAACTTATAGAATAAGATGCATTTTAGAAAATATTTTTTGGGGTTCATTAATTGCATTTTGATGGATGGTGCTCGGTATTTTTAAGGACAAAAAATAGATGAAAAAGGTTTCCACATTTGTCTCTTTTGAGAGAGTTTTTTGCTTCCTTAATAGCGCTGTCTTGTATAACATTAATGAATCCAAAATGAAGAAACTATTTCTGAGGCAATGCGATGTTTGTAAATTATCTTGGCTTGACAAACTTGTCACAAAATTGTTCAGATTCTTTTAATGAGACTCTGGTTCTGATTTTCAGGAAAAGTGAAATAGTGCCAACTAATGTAAGCTATTCCAAGTATTGCTCAAGGGTCTTCTTTATGGCATGGTGTTAGTGATTTTGAATATAACTCAAAGTTTTCTTAAAAGCCCATTTAAGGTAAAATTTGACCAATAAGCACCGCTTCGGTAAAACATTAAACATTTAAGTCGAATTGTCATTTACTCTTTTTGCGAATTTAGAAGGTACAGAGTAGTTCGGGAAAAATGATGAAAAGATCAATCGCATTTTTTGAATTCTTGTAAGTAACTCTTTTCCTAATTTTAATTTAGACAAAAGGCATTTTACCCACAAATTTACCCATGACTTCTTTTAATGGCAAACCTTAAGGATGATTCATACGAAATGGAAGAACAAAAAAGATGCACCTTATATCAATGCTTTGGATACATGTGCTTTTGATCCCAACAATTATGTCCAATTTTAACAACAGCAAAAGTTCCTTATAACTAGGGGTGCAGATTTCAGGCAAATAAGATTTTATGCCCAAAACCATGTTTATTTGCTGTTTGTTAGCTTGCCAAGTTTATTTGCCATTTTTCATTTTATTTGCCATTTTGGAGCAAATAAATACAAAATTAGTCGTTTTTTGGTCAAATCAATGCAAAAATTGTCGTTTTTGTTCAAATAATGGAAGAAAAATTTTTTGCTCAAACTTTTTTGTTTAAAGGATATATTGATTATTCAACGGAATAAAAATGCTTTCTCTTAAATGTTCACATTACTGTATTCCACTTTATTGTTGGTGAAACATAATGCTCATTTTCCAAATTTAGTGGCCATAGTTGCGATATTTTGGTAAATTTTTGTGTCTTTTTGCCATTTTATTTGCCATTTCCTTGTTTATTTGCCATTTTATTTGTCAATTTGGACGCTTTTATTTGCCATTTTTGGGGCCTAAAAGGCATTTTATTTGCCAGAAATCTTCACCCCTACTTATGACAATAAACGTCGGTGTCACTAACGTTCTATTTTCAAAATAGGTCAGTCACGAGAAAAACCGTCATTGCCTGACGGTTATTATTAGACTGACGTAAAAATGTCTTTTATGACTTTAAAAGTCATTTTTTGTAATTCCCATCATTTTCTGGTACCTATAGGGCAAAAAGTCACAGAAAATGATAGAAAACTGCTGTCAATGGACAAAAATGCTCATATCCATCTGTCCAACTATAATTCAAAATATTTGGTTGTCCAACCTATAAAACTTATAGATAAGTAAAACTTATTTAAAGACTTGGAGATTGGAGTCACAAAAATTTGTTACCAAATCTATTCTTAAATACAAAATTATGTACCAATATTACTCACATTAATTGTAAAAACATTTGCCAATAAATAAATGTCAACGTCTGAGGTTTATGTACTCCAAAATAAAGTTCTTGTTATTTCCGATCGCATACTTGTACGAGTACAGAAAATAGTTCCTTGCCTTTTCTTCGCATTACATGTGATGTTGCATAATTCAATCTTAAAAAATATCAGAGCCAATTTTTGCGAGTCTACGTTAGTTCATTCAGCAAGCATTTTTTTTCTCTTATTGGAAAAAAAATTGTTAGCCGTTGATTTTATTGGAAGATTAATAAAGAAAATAAATATTAGAATTAGTTTATTGCTATTTAAAGATTTTGTGCAGTGGTTGCTAACAAATTTGACATCTACAATCTTCCTGGAGAATCAAATGGTAATTTGAGATATTGCTAAATAATTGATGGAAGGTAAAACCGGTAGAATAGAAAGTTGAACGATGTAACTTTGCCAAACTTTAGCCAAACTATTTTAAAGAAAGACCGCGTTATCCAAAGTTGCAATCAATACTCAAATGTGGCTAACATTTAACATTGGAACGCTTTGAGCACCAGAGAGATCGCTATTATTTCAATTTAGAAAGTGTTTCTAAACTTGAAAAGAACGATGTCTTTCAATCTTGGTGTTAGCAAGATCGATTGCAAAGCAATGGGACATTCACAAAGGTTGTTCATGTGAGCATTGTAAATCATACCGCTTGCAGTGAAACAGAGCCGCTGGCTGTGCTACATTGCTTTGCCCATTTTGGTAAATTCAAGTTGTCTCAATTTTAGCGTGTATTCAATTAGTCCAAGTCTCTGGAAATGATTGCTTTAATTTATAGTTAGATACCTTTGCCTGCACCTGGTTGGTAATATGCTGAGTTTATTAGGTAGAAAATAAGATACATAAAATCATACATTCCTTTAAAGAAAGTGATTCTTTTTATTTGTCTTTTAGGGAAGTATTTTTGAATTTTATTATTATTCTATGGTATCAACTGAACCAATATAAATCTTGTAGTCAATTTTTGGACCACTGTTAAGTCCTATTTTTGCAGCAAATCAAGTGGTTTTTATCTAATTACCCTAAAAGTGAATTTTGCATATTATTGACCCAATTCCAACCAAGGTACTTTAACGTGAAATATCAATTGCTTACAACTCTTGGAATGCACATAAAAATTTATATGACTTGGATTTGCCAAATTAGACCCAGCAACTCAGTACAGCCAACAGTCTTGTTTTACCACTACCGGTATGATTTCAAACGCTCACTTGAGCAACCTTTGTGCATGTTCCATTGGGCTCTGTCTTATTGACTACATAAGTTTTTCCATTTTATTTTAGGCACTTGGATTGTTGGGCATGTTGCTCTCAGCGTTAACACTGATAGGGGCGGAAACATTTGTAGCCCCTTATTTCTCGCCAACTCCTCCTCCTCCTTCCATTGCGGTTGAAGTTCCGGTCCAAATGCTACTCTTAAACTTGACGAGCGAGCTTTTTCTCCTGAAAACCTTGACAACGATTTTCTTGAAGACATGTGATTAATTTTTCACTCTCTTGGAAGCAGCCTTTACCGTTTACTTACTTTTATCTATATTCATGAGGCAAAAAAATGTTTTTATGAGGTATTTGTTGGTGGAAAACAGCAGGAAAAGGCTCTGAGGCTACTAAATCATGGAAATTCAAGTATAATGGTGTGACTACTACTATGATGTGTGCACTTCATAGTGCCCTCAATATCTTACCAATATTCTAATGCACCCCTCCAGCTGATTATCTTTTCCTCATTTCCACTCGCTTCTGTCTTTCGTTTTACACTTTTACCCTGTATCTTGATTGTAGAAAATCTTCGACAGTAAAGCCGATACCTTCACTCCCGATGTGTGCCTCAGGTCACATGCTAGCCGTACCGATTCAAATATTTCGAGTACGGTTTACTACATCAAGCTTTACCTGTATCAATAAGTGATTGATTGCAATTACATTTTTTTTTTTGTAAAACAAATGAACCTTTTGTAGAATAAATCCCATCACTTAGGGTGCAGATTTCAAGCAAATAATATTTTATGCCCAAAAACATGTTTATTTGCTATTTGTTGGCTTGCCAAGTTTATTTGCCATTTTGGACAAATAAATACAAAATTTGTCTTTTTTTGGTCAAATCAATGCAAAAATTGTTGTTTCTGTACAAAAATTGGAAGAAAGAAATTTTGCCCAAAATGTTTTGTTTAAAGGATATATTGATTATTCAACGGAATAAAAATGCTTTCTCTTAAATGTTCACATTACTGCATTCCACTTAATTATTGGTGATACATAATGCTCATTTTCCAAATTTTGTGACCAGTTCTGCTTAATTTTGGTAATTTTTTATGTCTATTTGCTATTTTATTTGCCATTTCCTTGTTAATTGGCCATTTTATTTGCAAATTTGGACGCTTTTATTTGCCATTTTTTGGGGAAAGGCATGTTTTATTTGCCAGAAATCTGCAACCCGTACCCATCACTCTGTTAAGGCCGTTTCAAGGTTGCAAAAAGTGAACTGTACTGTAGACTACCAGTTTCATGAGCCAAACTAATTTGCTTAATTGAAAAGATTATTCTCATGTAAATTTCAGTCTTTAAAGAAAATACGTAACACATGGTATGTAATATGGACGATATTGAAATTTTAACCCTGAAAACTTGAATTGTTTGTTTGGAAATAAACGATGCAAAGACATATGTAACACGAGCACAATTCGTTTATCAATGACTATCACTTTACGTCTTTGCTTCTGGTCCTTCATTTTTTGTTTCACATTTCATTTCACCTTGCATTTTTCTTCATTAAAGAAATGACCATCCACCTATAGGAGTGTGTGAGTGTCTGCGACAATGAATAATAAACATAAAAAGTTTGAGATTTGTCATCATGACTTAGGCAATGCAAGAAAAAGCAGGATATGAATTTGAAAGAAATTTGAAATTTGAAAAAATATGATATGAGTTTGATGCTGTTATATGTTTTTTTTATTTAGTGGCACTGTATTTGAATAACGAAAAGCTTTATCCAAATTCTGGATGTTGCGGTCTACTCGTCAATTTGGATTTCTTTCTTCCGTTAAAAGCACGAAATCTAGTCAGAATGCTAACTAAATCGCATTCATCATATCACACGCCCTTGTGATTTCGTTGTCGCTTTTTGGCAAATCCTTTTACAAGCTATTTTCATCCTAATCGGTGAAACGAACCGAATTCGACTAGTTTGTAAAGCACACAAGATCATCATTTGTCCTCGTTTCAACCGGGAATTTCTCCATTCGAATGAGCCGGAAAATTAGCCGATAATGGAGCATCCAGCTTCTAGTCTGTTCATGAAGATAAAACATCGACCATGGTGCACGCTATAATCAGTTGGGCACATCCCCAATTCCCATTCTCAATCATGGCCATAACTGCCATAAACCCATTCTCCCCAACATCCATATGTGTGAGTTCGCAACTAACGATCCTCGATGCCTTTGGTACGTTCATATCGTATGTGGAGCAAGCGGGATCGACTCAACATGTGTACATGAAAAAGCTAGCAAGCTAGCGGGTATAGTTTATGTACTGTGTGTATCAATTCAACTCGCTCTCGGGCCCAATTTACATCTCAGATACACTGAAGTTGAGGCAAGTAGAGGCTTCCAACGCCTACACAGGTGCCACAAGAGTTCAGGCCAGCCATTCGGACGAAATTGTCGGGCTCAAATGAAGTCAGGATGAGAGGCTAGGATTGGTTCATATGGCTTTTTTCCATTGGCAATGAGACAGACTGGCAAACCTGGATTTATGGTTGGCGATGCGAGTGTCAGTTCAGTTCGTGCGGGTTACCGGGTGAGTGAAGATTTTGAGACAACTTGCTGGAAACGAAAACATTTGGATGAGTGTGTAGAAAACACAAACAACTATGGAGGAGAAGGTGAGAACTTTATTGTTTTGATGGATCAGGTTTGCCAAGCAAAAGGGGGTTCTTCCTCGAGATGGTTGGTTGATTGCAGAAGAAGATTTCATCTGGTTGGAGCATCTTGAAGTTGTGGAGGTTAGATTAGGGTGTGTCTTATGAGTGACATTCCAGAGCTTGGAAGTCGTTCACTACCTTTTGCACCTGTCTTTCTTCGGTAAATTCGGTAGCTTTGTGGCCACTCTTGGGATCCGATTAAGTAAACAGTCTTGTTAAAATAAATCAAATTTCACTTTGGCTCTGTCAGATAAGTCAAACAGTCTTGCGGCAGATTTCATTCATGCCAAGAGGTCTTCTTGAGGATTCGCATAACCCTTTGCATCGCCAGTTTTTTATGTGAGCTAGACTCGAGTATAATTGATCATATTTAAGCTCCCGGGGTCTCTCAAAACTGGCCCTAAACCTTCAAAACTTGTTCTTTGACTCTAGTCCCCAAGAGCATTTTTCTGTTTTCCCCTCCTCGCCCATGATTTCAAGGCCGTTGATTGAGCCAAAAGTGAGTGAGCTCTCATTGGACAGTTGAAAAATTTGGACACACGAGTCAACATCGTAAGAAGATCATCATCATCATCATAGTGTCAAATTCGTATTCAAGTCATGAATGGTGGACTGGCAATGGAACTTAATAGCTTCACTGTCCGTTGAGATCTGTTGAGCCATCATGATTGTGAAGTGAGTGTATCAAATCGTTGTTGGAATCTCTTAAACTTGTCCGCTGACCTTGTTCTGCAATTGGTGGTCAGTTTGTAAACAATGGGACAGGGAAGTCTGGGCAGCATTTTTGCAAATCCTATTTATAATTTCAGGTTGTGGCAGGAGGAGGGAGGAAGAGGATGATGGTTCCTCAGATCCATTTTCAGATGAACGCCTGTTTCCCAAACAAAAAGGATTGAACAAATTGGTGCCTGTCCAAAACTTTGGGAAGTGTTTTTGCCGTTGCTCCGACATGCAGAGATCTGACGGGGCATATATCAAGATTTCAAGCCACATGTGGGAACGATGAAGATCGCCTGCTCAAGAATTCTTCAGCATTCAAGTAAAGGGTGGCCCTGTCATAGAGATTACTAGATGGTCCATCACTCATGTTGCCGAGCGCTCCCTGTTAAGAACGTTAGGGCATGCTCACTGTCCATTGATCATTGAGTCTCAAGTGAACGTCGACTTACTCTAAATTCCTCTATGGAATTTTTCGGTGAGGAATTGAGATTCAAATTCTATGCCATCCATCTTCAAAGACGAATAAGTGAGGAGCACTTTTGGCTTCCGAACGCTCTGTTGAAGAATTACCAAGCATCTAAAGCCCTTTCGGGACATCCTATACACACACATGTCGCCAGGTTTCAATGGAAGGAATTCAAGCCCGATATGGACAGGTGTGTACGTGTATGTGGTTCTTCTTTAAGAAGGTCGTCTACTGTCCTAAGTTCACTTGCCAAAGCGAGTCACGCACCTTTTCAGGGCGATCTGACTTCAATCAGAAGATAACCTGCCCACAAATTCCGCTCTTATAGGAAAAAAGATTCTTGTCTCCGATCATTCGATTGCATGTAGAAGAAGTATTCAGCCTAGAAATCATGACCATCATGCCGTCGTCAAGACAATCGTGGTTTTGGAGCCTCTGTGTTTTCCTGAGCCTCTTCAATTACTGTGTTCAAGTGGCGATTTGTGCCCAAGAGGGATCTTCCGAACTTGGCGAGAATTCGTTGTCAGCCTCGGGCAACAACTTCGTGGACGACGATTATTATGATAACCATACCCAACCAACTGAGACCATTGGCGAGGAAGAAGAAGAAGTGGAAGAAGTGGAAGACCACAAGTCAAACGAAACTATCTATTATGAAGCTCCATCTGTGTTCATAAAGGGGCAAGTCATCCCCGGGAGTGAAGTGCAACCAACTACCCCCACCCCAACCACCCTCCAAACATCTCCAACTGAGAGAGACAATACGTTCATTGTGTCAGAAGAAAACAGTTTCACGTGGTCAACCCTTAGCGACACCTGGTGGAAGCTCCTCATATGGGGAGTCGTATTATTCTTTCTTCTCCTACTCTGTTGCTTCTTCACCCGATGCTGTTATCTGATCTGGGATTGCTGTACCGATCCCTTTTGGGGCTATTGTCCCCGATGTGTCGGTTGTGAGAAGTTTCTTCGAGGAGGTTCTTCCGATCAAGATGAAGAGAACCAATGCAAGGAATCGGATGATCAAGACTTTCTGGGAGGCGAGGCACTTCCTCAATTATACGAGACCCAATACTTTAACTGGCTTCATTTGTTCGGCCTGAAAACGGGTGGGCGTTGCGGCGAGTATTCTTTGGCAGTGAGCGAGAAACAGTATTTGGAGCTCAATGATTACGACAGCCCAATGAAGCATCATGCCGAAGATCACAACAACGACTCGTTATTGGGCCAAAGCGATGAGCCTGATGATCTCAGTTCAAGCATCAACTTCCAGCACATGAGCCCGAGGAAAACGAGTAAGAATGGATTAAACATCGAGCATGGACACATGGGCAAATATCAGGCCCTGCCAAACACCGAGTTCGAAATGGTTCCCATCATCCGAACTCAAACCAACCACCAAAGACGATTGTCCAATGGGTGCAAACGCAAGAGCCGATCCATGGAATCGTTTGGAGTCACATCCCAGATGCGGAATGGACCTCCAATGCCTGGCAATGAAACCTCGAGTAACTCTCGAAGTCAGGTGGATGTGCATGTGAATCATCAACACAATGGATCGGCCATGTGCACGTCCACGGCTGATAAGTACAGCCAGACCGATTTGACCTTGGACCACGAGGTTCCCAGTCAGAATAATAATATTAATCATAATAGTATGACCATTCGGTCCACGGGCAGCACTGGGAGAGTCCGCACTCAACCCACGCAATGTCCTCTACCCAAAGTGCCGCAAAGACAGAAACACACGAGCAGCCAAATGGAACGAGAGATTCTTTATGGGAGAGAGACGCCCATTCTCACTTGATGAAACCTAACGTAATTCAAGCTAATGTCACAATCAATCCAAAGCGGCCAGTATCTTGGCCTCGATATTAAGTCTAATAAACGTTTAACCGGCTTCAAGAACCCAGAGTGTTTGTCAAGTTATTATTAGAAAAGGGTGAATTCCCGATTTTTCGGGAATTCAGACTGAAATGTACGAGGGATATCCAGACTAAAGGAGGTTTAACCTTGTTACTCATTTAAATGCACGATTTATGGATTGGTGCACAATATTAAAATGAAGATTTATCACTTATGAACAGATGTTGCTTTACAAATTTTGTTGTTAGTCAAACTTGTTCGAAGCCATGACTTTATTAGACAAGCTAAATGGGTGACCCCTGCATACGTAGAAAATAAGCGTAAAGAGTGAGCAGCATGACATATCAAACCCATGAACTCAATCAAAACTCGGTCACACGTTAACCAACTGGGCAACAACTATTTCCCCTGTTTTAATTAACTGTGATCTTTTTATCGCGATTGTTTTACATTGCAACCTTTTTACCCTGACCTTAGTTGTGACATTTTTATTGTGACCTGCTTAACCGTGACCATTTTGTTTGTGGCCTTTTTACCGCACCCCTACCTCAATGGCAAAAAATACCGTTCTGTAATCAATCATGTTAAAAAAGTAAATAGTGTATCAATGGAAAAGCAAAAAATTGTGAAGGGAAAGAAAACAATTTCTCAACAGAAATGAATGCTGCCAACAAATATGAAGACTGAAGTTAGGTTACATTTGCAAAAGGTATGAGTAATAAGCAATTTTGGTGGGAACAATTGTAAAAAAATCGCAACCATACTAATTTCTTGCAAAAAAACTAAAATTGAAAGTTCAGATCGAAAGAGGGCTTACCCTAAACTGGAGAAAAAAACAACATCAAATCAACACAAAATCATTGACTGGGTTGTTGTGGATTAAAGTCTCATACCAAATCAAGACACGTTCGTGATTCATTCCGTTTGTGATTCAATTGTAATGACAGCAATTAAAGAAAACAGTTTTAGATATTCTCAGGCACAGTATTTTCGAAATTGATTGACTTGCTATGAAATTGTTATTTACTTTGTATCCACAGATATATCCATGATCTTGTATTAAAAGACTTCGGGGTCTAACAAACTTTTGAGAAGACGACATGAAATCCTCCATTTTGTTTACAGTTTTCTTTTCAGAACATTTTTTTATTATATTTCGATTTTCGATTCGCCTCGAAGAAAGGGGGAAATTTCCCTTATTCTAGATTCAATTTGTTTCAGGCACAAATTTTAAGTCATGATCTTATCATTTCTTTATTTTCATTTTTTGTTTGAACATCTATTGCCTAAGGTAAACCAGAGGACCTTGGGCCGCCAAGGGGTAGTTTGGATAGTAAGCCCCTTGAATTGGCACCGAGTATCTAGAAGCAGAATAAGTACCCACGGGAACAGGTTCTGGCAGAGGACTCACGGGCTGAAAAGGAGCTATAGGCAACTCGGGCACTTGAGGTTGAGGTCCAATGTTACCAGCGATCTTGGCACCAGCCTTGCCACCGTTCTCAATGAAGTCACCAATCTTGTTGATGCCAGCGGACACAC
Source organism: Tigriopus japonicus (assembly GCA_010645155.1). Classification (NCBI taxonomy): domain Eukaryota; kingdom Metazoa; phylum Arthropoda; class Copepoda; order Harpacticoida; family Harpacticidae; genus Tigriopus; species Tigriopus japonicus. Next base: position 384,574 of record JAAGOF010000213.1, read on the forward strand.
CAGTCAAGTCAAAGTCTTGACCAAAGCCCAATTCTCCGGTGATGGCCTTGATGTCATCCGATTTCAAAGAGGACAAAAGAGTAGCCACCTCTCGTACATTCGTGGCCACACCCACAGACCTGGCCTCAATCTCTTCGGGGCTCAAATTCATCATATCGGATGGGGCCACATATTGGAAATTGAATTCGCCTTCAGCGGGGTGGTAATTGTATTTGAAGTTGTCCCCAGGCCTGCTTACATATTGGTATTTAAAGTCCACGGGGGTGTAATCCTCGGGGGCCTTGAATGGACGAGCATTGGGTTGATTGGGAGTGTATTGGTATTGGTATCCGGCGTTTCCCTCGGGCTCATTGGTTTCAGGGAAGGGCACAGGAATATTTTCAGGGAACTTGAAGGGGGGAGCACCATTGTCACCAGGGGTCCATTTATAGTAGTAAGGCTCTTGAGCGTGAGCCACGGCGGCGAGGAGGGTAACCTAAAATTCAGATTCAGTATTGAGAAAAACCATAAACTAGGGGACTTTTCTGTACTCACTGCGAAGGCTTTCATTGTTGATGAGGAGAAGTGTCTAGGAACTGATGATATTCTTGTGGCGATCATTCTTTTTATATCCCCGAAACCCTGTTCTCGAACATCGGCCAATGGAAAGCTTTTGTTACGGAAGAAAGTTGGGTAATTCTGTGATACAAACATGTTCTTTTGGGGCGCGTTCTAATTCGAAGGAACGTACGTGTTTCGGACGGCTGCCATTGGTTGGAATTCGCTCACACATCACACCACTCCTGATGTTGTTACGCAATACCAGTATGGGTAGATTGGAAATGAACGGGTACAAACATTTGATTGTTATTTTTAAACGAAGTGATCAGAAAGTCTCATAAAAAGTTACTTTCTCACTCCTTTTAACTATGTATCTTACTTTATGTTTGATTTAAAAGTTTTATGCAAAACCACTTGGTGCCTCGTACGTTGCTGTGTAGGTTTGGTTTGCTGGTCCGCTAAATTTCAAATTTAACCCTTTACTTCCTAAGATTCCTGCAGTGGGAACATATTTTCAATTCAATACTTTTCAAAATAGTTGAAAAAGTTTCAATACTTTGTGCATGTTCAACACAAAGGAAGTGACCTAAAAGAGCTTTCAGGTATTACATTTACACCAAAAGAGCTGAATGAGATGGAGTCAAAACTGAACTTTGTTGGCAAAGACTAGGGTTAAATCATCAGAGGATCGTAGTTATTTTTATTTTTTCATATATTTGTCATTTACATTCAACATCAGTGAAACTGCAAGCATTTTTTCCAACATAAAAGTAAAACTTTGTACACGGAGTTGAAGTCCTTTCAGCAATACATCTTTCAATGAACATTTGGAAACACGACACTAAAGAATTTTGAAATAAAAGTAGAATAAAAATAGGGATTTGTCTTAGTTGCACTAAAAATAGAATTTTGTGTAAAGTCATGAATGATTTTTGTGTGTGATTTGACCAAATACCCATGTAATGGTTGGTTTTAGGTGAGCGTGCTTCAAGGCCAATTTTCATTGGATTACGAGGACATATGTTAATGCTACAAGGAATGGGATTCCCTGTAAAGAAAGTTTATCATTAACATTACTGCATAAAATTAACTTGTATACATTAACATTATATAATAATTAATCTACCAATGAGTTCTTGTTGGCAAATCTGTACACGCCTTGAACAGTTTAAGACAAGCAAAAGAAAGCGGGAACAAACAAGAAGACTTGCTTCACTTATAGGGTAACACTATGAGCTCATGACTAGGGACGGGCAAAAAGTGTCAAAATATTTTGGGTAACATAAACCCATTTATTTTTCTTTTTGCACTTTTCGCCTTTACTGGCACGATTTTTTTACGAACTTGGCCTAAAATGAACGAATTGTTGAGATTTTGTTATTTCTTCCTTGAAAATGTTTACTTTTGGAAGATTTTTTTCAAATTTGAAAACTAAATCTGATTTACGGCTCTCAGCGTAGGCCAGCATATTTTTTATTACTACTACTTCAATATCTAAATTTTACTCTTCAAGATTGAAAAATAACAAGCAGATGACAAGAAAATATCTGAAGCTTTTTGTTTCAGAAATTGCAGTTATTTTGCAAAAATTTTAAATTTTATTTGCGCTTTTGACTTTTTTCTGCATTTTATTTTACGATTTTGGGCTGATTTTTTGGGAACTTTTGGTAACCAAAAGCTTCATTTGATATGCACTTCTTGCCTGTCCCTACTATGACTGAGCGTGAAAGAACTTTTTCCAGAATTTGGGCGAGAATTTCGATATCAGCTTTGTCTTGGGGTGCAGATTTCTGCCAAATAAAACATGCCTTTTAGGCCCAAAAAGTGGCATATAAACCCGTCCAAAATAGCAAATAAGATGGCATATGAAACAGGAAATGGCAAATAAAATGGCAAATCGACACGAAAATTTATCAAATTATAACAAAACCGGCCACAAAATTTGGATAATGAGCATTGTGTTTCCCCAACAATGCAGTGGAATGCAGGTGTATGACCATTTAAGAAAGATATTTTTTCCATTTATTAGTCAATTTATCCCTTAAACAAACAATTTGGGCAAAAACTTGTTTTACCTATTTTTCTCACAAAAGACATTTTTGGCATTGATTGAACCGACATTGAACCGACAAAATTTGCATTTAATTGCCCAAAGATGGTAAATAAGATCTAAAATGGCAAAGAAACTTTAAAAGCTAGCAAATAAACATGTGTTTCGATCAAAAATTTCGAACGGTCAGTTGCTTCGCGACAAACGATGGAGAAGAAGATACGATCGCAGAATGTTAGTGAAGCAATGAGTCACCAGAGGCCACGACCGAGCTAAGGGGTAAACAAACAGGTCCAGCTGATGTTTACTTAGCTTCCCTCATTGTCCAATCACATCTATCAATCACATAGCCTCACTAAAAGGTCCTTGAAAATGAAATTATACGAGGCAAAGAAATGCGAAATTGAAAGTAGCTAGATTTCGTAATAAATCAAACAAGTACATATTTTATTGATTCTTCTTTTTTTCTTTTATCTTGATTGCAAGGCAAAGTGTAGAATTGTTTAGGCCTCCCAGAACTTTAAAAAAAATGATATTCGTCCCTTGGAAGAGTTCATCTCAATCACGCTATTTCTGGTAGCAAGCTAGAGGAATCAGTAAGGGCGAACCATTTTTTGGTGCCACCTCAGACATTAATGTACTTGAGTTGATTTTTTCTGATGAGCGGAAGATTTCTTTTTCTCGCGCAACCTTACGCTTAAAGGAAGTCGAAAAAGCTAGGACTTAAAAACTGGGCAGTAACTTGCTTAACGAACTGTTTTCACCTTAATCGAAAGTATCTCAAATTCAAAATAATGTACTTTTTCCAGAATTTTGAGAACGATTATCGCCTTTAAAACTCGCTTGAGCAAAGTCACCTGGTCTTGTTACTGAAATGGCTAGTTTTTTCCCCTTTGGGTATTCGATGGCATCGTTAGAGAAATTGTGAAAGAAACATTCAAAAAACCAACTTCCATTGGCTTTATTATCGAACTACGGCTGGTATGAAATGCTTCCCATTTTCACACATCATTCAGGCCAAGAAGCACTGGAATCATGGAGTGGGAGGCAAGCAATGAGAATAACGATTTCTAGTAAGAGCAATTCAATTACGTTCTTCTTCGTGGTAATCGTTTTAGCACAAAAGGGCGAGTTCATTCATTCTCTGCTCTCTTCAGTACATAAGTTTGAGAAGGCATAACTTTTTACTCCGGCGTTCGATTGGGCTGAAATTTTAAATACGTGTTCTTCTCAATGCAAGCCTTGTCTCAATTGCAGAAGAACGCAAATGGTTCGTTTCTGCTGGAAATCATAATTCTCATTGATAGCCTCCCACTCCATGATTTCCGTGCTTCTTGTTCAGGCTTTCCTGTTGTCGCTCAGATTCGACCTCGTTCTTTCAATTAATTCAGCCTCGTTTTATCTGTATTTTTACAACGTTTATTACGCAAGAAACAGTGAAAATTGAAGTAATGAAAGATATACTCCTCCTGTCTTTTTTCTTTATTACAAATAAAGTGCATAAATACGTAAGAATTAAAGATCAGCACAGCTGGTCCCAGAGGGGTTTTCATAAGTACAGCCATCTTGAGGATTGACCACAAAATCATCGAGACCGATTCCTTGTCCCACAAATGCGTCCAAACTAGCTTGAACAATGGCTTCAGAAGGGTTGGGTTCGCGGGTCAAAACCCATCCATATTCGAACTTGTTGCCCAAAATTTCATCACACGAGTAGACCGACGCCCAATTCTTATAATCTGTATCTATGAGCCAATAGTTTCCAGCAGGAGCTGAAAATAGAAAACACAACACATGTAACAAAAAGACCTCGACACAATAAAAAGAGTTATCTTACATGTGGGAAACTCGACGATAAGATCTCCAGGATTTTCTGGATCAGGAGAGTAAGCGAAACCACAGATCTCGCCAAAGTTGCCGTCAGGATAAATCAAGATGTTCAGTACGGAAATGGTGCCATCATCATTTTGCCCATATCTAGCACGAATGCAAGAGCTCCCATCAGGCGAGAAAAAGGTGGGAATTCCTTGAACTTGGTACCAATCGCCCAAGTACTAGAAAATAAACCCGTTCTTAGGATTGTTTCGCTAAAGAAATTAAGAAAGACTTACCTCTGTTTGATTGAAAACTTTGACAGTATCGGGTTTGGGAGGACATCCCTCTTGAGATTTTTGGTAGTTGCGAGCTGACACGGTGGTGAAAACGCCCGTTAAGGCAATCAAGATGGTGAGAAGGGTCTTCATGATGCCACGAATCAACAATAAGTGCAACTTCTCCTCGATTATCCTATCTTTATACAATGCTGATAAGGTTCAGAGTGTGCGTTGGCAGGTTATGCAACTGAATTAATGTTCGCTAAGTGATTTGAAAACGTTAAAAGAAAGTCACTTCACGAAAATGGTTTGCCCAGCAACAACCACTCTCAAACCCGTCCAAATCAAAAAAGGCAACATGAAACGCACTCAGGATTTTTATATTGAGCGAGTTCCGGCGTGCATCTGCTTCAAGGCGGAATTTCAAGGCAGGATCCGAAGCAGGAAGTGTTTTCAAAACCGGAAATGCAACTTTTTTAGTGTTGCATAGTGCATGTTTTTCGTTCGAATGAGTTATTATCAATCGTTATTCAAAAACAACTTAATTTTCACGATGACTCGGTGAAATATTACTTAAAATGGAAAACGAAATAATGTCTTCTTGTATTCAAAAATGACGGTTGGCATTGAAGAGTGTGATTTAAGTATGATAAGGAAAATTTTGCAAAAAAATGGCCAAAAAAATGACACCTGAATATTTTGTTCATAAATAGGCTGAATGAAATAAAAATTTGAGTATTTGATTGACTGTGCTCAAATTCTTTTTGTCTATTGTTTAGTGCTGCATATCTTATCAAACCTTTTTGCAAACATTCGATTTCAGAAACTGTTATTTTAGTTTTCATTGTTAGACCTTCTTGATAACAGTATTTTGCAAAATTATCTCATCATGAATTGAAGCTTAATTCCTCGTAAAATAAATTCATTTCCATTTCGTTACAGATCTCATTGAGATAAGTACTTTGGTTAAGGGTTCCTTTTGGGACTTTCCTTCTAAATTTTAGCACAATGAAACTACTAATCAAACGTGAAATATATGGACATGGCAAACCTTTATTTTTAGTTTTAAGTGTGTACTACTTTTATCATACCTTCTATTTGATTAAAAGCTGAGAAAAATCAAACTCAATTTCAACTTAATCTTCAAATTTTTTCTTGTTTATGCTCTATTTAAGGGTCGGCTTTGTAAATGACCAAGACCCCTGGGAAAAGTTCCAATAGTAACCCAAAAGCCATCCATTGTGCTGTTCTCGTGGACTAAACCCCGTTGAAATGGCATAAAATGATGATTGACAGATGGGTCCAAGTAAAAAAATCAACTTTGGAAGGCCAATAACGGCTGGATATCAAGCTTAGCTTTATCTATGATTGGGGTTCTCGATTTTAACGTTTTTAAACGACTATTCCATGGCTTTCCCACAGCCTCGCGGAAATCTCCTTCTTTTAATCTTTATTAAGAAACTGGAATATAGTGTGGAAAGTAGAATACTTCAATTTTTACTCCTTTTGGGGCCTTTTGGCTTTTTCAGAATTTTCAAAAGGTCAAGAAATTAGGAACGCTTTTTATGCTGCTTCATCAATCAAAGACCGAGTGGGAGGTCACAATATAAAAATTTGGGTGGTCACATTACTAATAAAACCCCAAAAATTCTGTCGCAAAAGTTTGATTTGGTTTTGAACTTCACAGCGTGTTCTGAAGACAGGAAAACAAAATTCGTGCCACAATGGTGAGAGATTGCACATATTTTTTACATGTTGATGCGCTTTAAGGACATTATAAAGTACGGCTTGACCACTCAAGATGTGAATAAGACGAAATTGAATTGCTAAAGATTATGATTTAACTTTGTGTCTTATATAATCCTTTCCACTCATTATAAGCGGCAAGAACAATGTTTGAAATTTTGTTTGCCTAACCTTTTGCATTATTGTACACACATTGAAGTATGAATACATCTACTGGCATCCTTCTATGCGTTCGATTTTCGTATGTTATACCATACTTTGAAAAAAAGATACGTGAATTGAGTAAGAGTCAGTGCAAGATCATTTTAAGAAAAGAAGGTTTTCGTCAGAGAAAGATGGCGAAATATTTTGATCAATCGATGGACCTCAACAAAATCAGAACAAAATGTAACAGACCTAATAGTGTTTTCTGTCATCCATTTTTAAAACATTTTTGGGTTACTGTCAGCTGCATTCCTAAAATACTCGTAAGGGGATTTTTCTTCAAAGTACTGATTGATCGACTCCAAAACTGTTCATCACAAATAAACTGTATGTATGTATGTATGTATGTATGTATGTATGTATGTATGTATGTATGTATGTATGTATGTATGTATGTATGTATGTATGTATGTATGTATGTATGTATGTATGTATGTATGTATGTATGTATTTGTCGTTAAGTGAGTTATTACACTTTTGGCATGGTTCAGAATGAATAAGTTTCTGAAGGTCACATCGGAAGTTATAAGGGGAGGGTGTTCACGTATTCTTTCACACTTTTCTTGAATGATCTTATTATTTCAATTATGAGCACACCAAAATCAAGTCAGATTAAGTGTCCTCAAGCATACTCTCAGGTAATCAGTTGCATTGCCCGTTAAAATGTCTCAATTCCTTTATTTTCGAACTGATTGAATTTGGGCAGTTGGGTGTACCACCCAAAAAAAGCATTACACTAACTTAGTATTTTGCCTTTTAACAAAAGGGATAATAATCAAACCAAAGTTATCACCTTTCCATAGTGTATTTCGCGTTCATGAATGAATAAACCGTGTTGAAATTGGGTACTTTTATTCAAATGGAGTCAATTCAGGAACCTACCATTTCAATTATTTATGTAAAAGTGGGATTAAAGTTTTAAAAAATGAACAAGTCGAATTTTTTTTCACCAATTTATTATCAAATGTTAGAAATGCCAGTCACTTAGTGAGAAGAAAAGGCAAATTGCCCATATTGAGTTTACAATACTAAGATCACGTTGAATAGTGTGCGAAAAGGTGATGTTTGCATTAAGCATCTATACAACTTGGTACATCTGGATCTTCATACACACATTGAGGTCCTTGTTGATATGTTTCAAAATCTTCTAACCCAATTCCTTTCGAGACAAACACATCCAAGGCAGTAGAAATCTAGAATGAGAGAAAAGCACCACTCATTATTCACTTTCTTAATCATTCAGAAATATGCCTGAACAATAAATAAACTTACAATATCCTCGGAAGGCTCAGGATCTCGAGTTAGGAGCCAAGTGAATTCAAATTTGAACTCGTCTAATAAATCCGCACATGCGTAAACAGCAGACCAATTTTCATAATCAGTATCCAATACCAAATACTGACCAGGGAAAGCTAAAAGTTAAATAAATTATCTGTAATTTTAATGTCCCACCAATCAGTCAATATCATAATTATGAATTTACAAAATGGGAAGAGTACGAGAAGTTCTCCAGGTACTTCGGGATTGGGAGCATATGCTGATCCACAGATCTCTCCAAAGAGCCCACTAGGGTAAGTCAGAACGTTGTGGACGCTGATAGTACCATCTCCAAGATCTCCATAGGAAGCTCGAATGCACGTGGAGTTGTCTGGTGTGAAGAAATTGGGTATACCTTGGATTTGAAACCAATCTCCAATGTACTGTAAGTATATTAAAATGAAGGAATGTCATTCTATTAACAGAATATTCTCCCCGATGACATAATCCAAGTACACTGATTCCTGCATAATCTTACGACTACAGAAAAAAATGCAAACCCTTTTCCCTTAAAGGTGTTTCGCTTTACTATATTATCTTCATTTTGCGATTTTTTCCAAATCCATTTTCTCTAAAACAAACCCACCCCTTTTATGTAGACATAGGAATGCATGGATAGCCCGTTGCAATATGCAAAGAAAAATAATAGGTTAAAGGAACCATTTTGCCAATATGAATTTTGATTTTCATACCTACTTCATCTTTGGTTTTTTATGGACAATAAAAAAATAAAAATGAAAAACTGAAATTGAACTCACTTGTGTGGCATCAAAATCTGGTTTGGTCTCTGGTTTGGGAGGGCATCCTCCTGGACTAATTTTGGCACTCACAACTGCCACAAGGCAAGCTACAACAATGGCAACAATTGGATTCATAATTCCTGTTTTCCCTAACTTTAGGGCTTGCTGGAATCACTGATTATCACGAGGAAGGTTGACCTATTCTTTATATGTTATGAACTGATGAATTGTATAACGCTCTTGTTTAAACAGGATTCTCTCTCGTCCCATTTCAGCACGAAACGTCATGGTCCGCATGTTGTATAATCTTTGAATTAAAGACTAATGTTGACGTTACAGTCATCATCTTATCTTGTCCAATTAGATCACAAATGATTAGTTCTAGGCAATCACTGAAGTTTCATAAACTCCCTTTCTGGGCGCCCAAGCACAAGAAGAGGCTTTTAATTTTGGATTTGGCCAAAAAACAAAAGAAAAATGAAATTTTCCGTCCCTTTGGTATTTATCATGCTGACCGTGCTATGTAGCTTGGCCTTGGCGAAAGAGCTTAAGCTATCTTGCCCAACTGTGGAGCCCATGGAAAATCTGGACTTTGAAGCAATTTCTGGCCAATGGTTTGCCCAACGTTCGATTGGCACTGAATTTGTGCCAACAGGAACAGCTTGCATTACTACGGATTACCACTACAAAGGTATTTAAGTATCATGCCTCCCTATCACATCTTGAGACTTGTTTGTGATATTAATATGCTTTACAAATACAAGTCTCTCTAGATTGCACCATAATTTTAAGTATTGGCGCCATCCATGGTCCACAATATAATAAAATATATCAAATTTGTTTTCACTAGACGGGAAAATTCAATTTGATTTCCGTTCAACCTCTAAAAGTGGAAAATTGGAACAAGAATGCGGCGTTGCTCAACCTGCAGAAAACACCACTGCTGACTGGACTTTAAACTTCGAATCTGGCAATGTTGGCCGAAGCGTAATCTTCTCATCTGATTATGTTGATTATGTGGCCTCTTATACATGCACAGAAAATGAAGATGGAACCCTTACAGAAAGTGGCTATGTGTTAACCAGGGAGCCAGAAGGGGCTCAAGCAATGGTGAGCTAATTGTGCCATTTCTTGAACTTGTAACAACGTTGATTTGGGGTTTGAGACCCTTTGTTAATATTGAACATTATTTTTTTCAGATTAACTATGTTGTGCAGATGTTCATTGACCTTGGGGTGGATGTGACAAGCCTTGTTTATGTCCGACAATTTGATTGTGATTACTCGAGACCATCTAATTGTTGAGTTTATTGTTTCATTGATTGTGGCATAAATGCTCCATGACCATGCATGACTATATTCATTTCGAGGAACTGCAGAATATGCAATAAAAGGAACTCCTTTTTATGGCTGATATAAAAATATCCTCATTTTCACTTATTCCAAAGATCACTGAGGAGGCGATTCTTTAATTATTGTTTTTTTCTTTTTGATCAAGTTTTTAATAAGAGATATAAAACCTACAGCTTCATAATGGAAGGGTGTGTGCACTCATTATGAAAAATTAGGAGTTGTCATGCTGCATTAGAGCTCACGTCTTTTTGACACTCAATGCAAAGCACCTAAGAATGAATTGGATTGTCAAAATGAAACAAAATTGTCAGAATGAATTGTCAAAAGCTAACAAGAGGGTCAATTCACTCATTTTCTGAGGTAGGTTGTTAGATTGTCTAGATTAGCAAATGGAATTAAAATGCTTCGATTTTTCTTACTTTTCTAAATCCCATATTTGAACCTAGTAATTTTTGGGTTGGCTAGAAGCAGAAAAGGTTCATTTGAACATAGTCACTTACGTATATACTAGAGATCGGCATGATCGGATTTGTTCGGATTTTGGGCAAATTTTCGGATTCGGATTTGTTTGAACAGTTCAAGGCCTGTTGGATTTGGGTTAGGATTCGGATTTGGGATTTTTTTCGGATCCGACATAATTCGAAGCTAATCCGAACTTGTCAGTTCAACTTTCTAAATAACGGATAGCAAAATTTCCATTTTGAAAAAATGCTTGATTTTTTATGTATTTTTCATACCTTCAACAATGGATTTATTAATGACGAGGGCCCAAAAATATTTTTTATTAATAGAAAATATTTTAAAAATATTTATCCGTTTTTCGTCGATTGTTTAAATGTTTTGACTTTTCAAGGAAAAATTAAATACATTCTCGAATATTTGAGTCAGAAAATATATTTCAAGCAAAATTGAAGAAAGTAAATGAACGACCAATGCTCAAAAGGGCTTTCCAAAAATGCAACAAAAATACAAAAACCTCTACAAATTGGCATTTGTACTAAGATTATTGACATTCACAACCAAAACTAATGTCATCTTCGTCTCTAATGTCATCCATGAAAAAAAACTGCGCCATCTATTGAGGCAAATTGAAAGTTATATTTTTGAATCAATTACATTCAAGTATGCCTCCAAAAACAGCCAAATGGATCAAATTCACCAGAAACGAATTTAGAAAATCGGTGCACACAGACAAAAATACCAAATACTGGCGTTGTCAAAAAAATATTTCTTAAATATCCGGCTTTTTTCCAAATATTATGGCCTTTTGAAGGAAATATATATTGAATATTTTGTCACTTTTTCGAAAATATTTTTCCAGGCCCTATATTCTTTCTTTCCTAGACTTTGCGAAGTCTTTCAGGTTTTGTAAAAAAGGCAAACAAGAAGTAAAAAAAATAAACCATGAAAGCCAAGTGGCTTTCATTTCGTCTTGCAAAATTCTTTACATTTAGTCATTATTGATGCCAATACAAACAGTTCAAAAATATTTTCAATGACTATTAAATTTTGATTCTACCTTTACAGTGTGACTATGTATCTTTCACCTTATTAATGGGATGCGAGTTCAAATTAGACTTTTATATTTATGGTTTGAGCTTCTTGTTACATGGTTCATCAATACTTACCACAGGTAGCAAGTACAATTGAAAATTTGAGATTTAATCTAATGCACAGCAGCCCGAAAACACATTGATTGGATCTGTAATTGGACCTTCAATGTATTTGATTCTTTAATTTTGATCATTGTAGTGGTTTCTGTATCGTTAGCTTTTTTGTTGCTCAATGATTCAAATCTTGCAATTTATGTCTTAACTGACTACATTTACATTCCAATGGAATATATCAAAGCCATCTAAATTTTCTTGGTAATCATTAGGGCTAGGGAAAAAATTTTTTTTCATCAAAAAATATTTTTTACATTTTTTGCCAATTGTACGTGAATATAACATTTTAATTTTATTTGACATTTTTTGGAAAATTTCAACATTTTCTTAACATTTTTTGTACTTTTTGCTCAAAAATGTCATCCCAAAACCGGTTCTGAGGGACCAATTAATCAAATGAAGGCTTAAAATTTCCCGCCAAAATTTCCCGCTAAAATTGTCATTGTTCAACTTCACATTTTATGATGCCAATTAATCAAAATCTTTGGAAAGGGGAAAAAAGTGCCCTTCAAGTTCTTTTTGTTATTGTGAAAAAGTTCACATCAGAAACTTTGTGACCCTTGTTTCTGTGATTATTTTACGTGGGCTAAATAGCTATGTGTAGAGTAAAGTATGTTTTAAGTTGGCACTGTTGCCATTATTTATTCAGACTTTCATATATATTGCCTTTTAAAGGGTCTGAATGTGCTTGCTATCTGACTTTTAACATAAACTGTTTTGACGTCTAGCTTATAAAAACACCCTGCTATGTGAAGCGCAACCTCCCGTTTTTTTAAGCTAGAGTTTTGACGGCATTATTTCCTTCAGATGTCTGGTCACACTGTCTTACGTAGAATTCTCAAGTCCTCCACACATCTAGTCCCATTTCTCACACATTTCGTAGACTTTTTTGCCCTAATTTTTAACATTTTTTTGCTCTTTTTGCTCTTAATTTCAACATCTTTTGCCCTTTTTGACCTATATTTCAAAAATTTTTGCCCTTTTTCCTGACATTTAAATGACATTTTTTGGACGTTTTTCCAACATTTTTTCCCGGGCTCTAGTAATCATCGATTTACCAACGAGTGATGGTACTTCCAATTTAGGCCGAAACAAAAAAAAATGATAGAATTTCAATCAAGTTGAGTGAAATATGCGGAGGAATCGGATTGAGTAGCAAATTTTCAGAGTATTTCGGATTAGGCGCCAAATTTTCGGTTTCGGATTCGTTCAGATTGGGCAGGAAATTTTGGGATTCGAATTCGTTCGGATTGAGCAGGAAATTTTCAAATTCAGATTCGTTCAAATTGGGCAACAAAAAATGGCAAATTGAATATCTTAATCATTAATGAAATTATGTTTAACAAATGAATCTCTTGGGCACACTGAAACCAAGATACGCTTTTTGATTTGACATTTTTGTGCCATTTTGATTCTTGAAGACTTTGTTTCCTTTAAACTAGTCTTAGCGACACAAAAAAAGCAAGATTTTCTATATCTCAAATCAAAATGTACACTTCTTTTCTCCCATATCCCAGTTTCAGACTTGTTTTCAACTTCCACATGACAAGACGAGCCTCTCATTGGCAAGCCTGCTCCCCTTGAAAATACACAGAAAAGAAGTTTGGTCGGTTGGCTCCACGAAGTACGTTCACCATGGCACTCAGGGTAGCCAAACGGACGAGCTCAAAATGTGACACGTGTGGAAAAATGTAAAATTCAGCCCAACAAGGCAATGACAACGCTTTATCATTGAACCTCTACCATTTTTAGGCATTAAGTAGGCCTTTTGTATTGGGAAATTACCTGTCCATGCCTCCAATTTCAAGCATGATTTGATATGACACATGAGCTTTGAAAGAGTGTTGCTGAATTCCACATCGTCGTACACTTAGTATTTCATTTCTTTCGGACGATTTTTCACAACATTTTGTCACAGTGATGCCAAATATTTTGTTTGGGACGACTGCTTGACATCACTTCAAAGGTCTTGGTGAAAATGATGATAAAATCATTCTTGAGGTCTAATCCTTTATATCTACTTTTACTTGGAGATTAATAATAGTTTTGTGGCAAGATGGAGCAAAATACGAATTTTCCTTTTCTCTAAATGTTTTTTTGCTCATGGGTTTATAAAGGGATTTTTCCAACATATATCTTTTTGTTCATTTCACCGGGTTTTATTAGGATTTGGGATGGGGTTGGGGGACGTGCCTGGAACATCTCGGGTCACTTGTTAATTAGGCATGCCGGGGGAGGTTTGAGTGATCTCTTCAATAATCTTATCGCGGGCGGATAAAACAAGAGAAAAGGCTTGTTCGACAACGTAAGAATTTGGCCGGTGCAGGGGTTTTCGCATTTTACACACCATCTTTATGACTTACACGCTATGACAAATGGCGAATGGCGAGTTTGGACATATTGACTCTCTGTTTTGCAAGAATAAGCAAAATTTATTGTTTTGATCAAAAAATAGCAAGCACTGAAAAAGACCTTTGCTATTGAAGAGAAACAGGTACAAAACACGGCACTTTGTTTATTATCTTGATGGATTTTGAGTTTGATGATTCAAATCAGTGCTTGTAACATCACTTACACTTGTACTTACACAAAAACAGTGGTCTTTTGTTGTGAATTTTCGCAAACAGGAACGAGCAAATAAAGTGTGCATATTTTTCCAAAATCCTAACCAAAGGTGTTCAAACTTGCAATTCGACATTTTTCATAGCATCTAAGTCATAAGGGCGGTCTGTAAAATACGAAAACCCTTAAACTGCCCAAATTCTCACGAGCCACCCACTGTTGCCGAACAAGCCTTTTCTCTTCTTTCATCCGCCCGCGATAAGATTTTTGAAGAAATCACTCAAACCTCCTCCTGCATGCCTAATTGACTTGTACGTTCAGTACCTAACCAACTATTAATACCTGTGATAACATTTTAGGCAAAAGGCAATCCAATTAATGTGCCTGGGGGCTTCACACTCGAGATATTTTTGATGATTTCTGTGTACATGCCACGGATTTCACCTCCGAAAATTTATCACTTGGGTCCAACAGGTTCAAAAGAAAATGTTCAGAATGCAATTTAATTTACAAAATATTAAATGGGTCGCTCGTCAAAAATTGAGTCTCTGGGAAAAAGGAGCAGGAAAACTGGCCTTAAAAAATGACATTGAAAGGTTCATATCCAGCGTCACTGGACACCGAGTCATCGAAGACTAGGAAAAGACATTAGAATTTTAGACTTGAAATTCTTTGCTTGTTCTTCCTACACTTGGACTTCAGACTCGTTTAGGACAACTCACAAGAGCCGTGATTCCGATTGACTGAGTGAGTGTTTGTGTGAAGGAAACAGAGAGTGAAGGCCAAATTGCGGATTGGAATTGAAGAGTGAAACAAAATGCCAGAACCAGCTCCATCGGAGGAGACCACAACCGCGGAATCAGGATGGATGTAAGAATATCGTTGAAGCTCGCCAACACATTCAGAATAGAGACTGAAGACTGTCTTATAGTCTCTCATTCAGTAAAAGGAGTGACACGTTCTAAAATGAAAAGAACAGTTTGTTCTAGGCCCGCAGAATCCATCTTAGGTTTTTAACGGATTCCTGGACAATTTTTAGCCTTCAATACCTAGGGAAACATTCCTAATCCACAAAATAGCTTTATTCGTCCATAAGCTTCTGTAAGACAAACCAAAGTTGGAGAAAGGGCAAGGTCATGAAAAAATGAATTGAGAATCAGCCCGGCTAAATGGGCCATTCCTCATTTCTGATGGTTCTTCTCTTTACCATGGATTTGTTTTCATGACTTTAAAATGGGCCCCTCAATCCTCGCATTTGTTGCCCATATTATGTCCACTCGGCCAAGCTTGAAATTAAAGAGTAACTACCGATAAAGATACAAAATCCATAGCAGAAACGTAGAGCTAGATTTGTTGCCAGTATTAAAGGCATTCTGTAGATCCAAAAAAGCGTAGAAGGAGCTAAAGAGTCTACAACCCTTTAAAGGGTAGGATTTGAAAGTAATGATCATCAGTCATCCCTTTTTAACGATTATAGATTTTCAAGTACGCTTTGCTCATTTTTTTTGTTAGATTTAGAGATTAGGACCTTCGTTGCGAAATCAAATATTCTCATTCACCTTTTTGAACAAGTACCGGGTGATTCATCAGAAACAGAACAGGAAAATAAAAATAAGTTGTCCTTAACTTGAAAATGGTTGATTTCATAAAAAAAATTCGGAAACTCGATCAAAAAGATGCGGAACATGACAATTATTAAGATCAAAATGGTTTTGTTCCCTATATGCTGACTTATTTTCGATTTTAGCCAAATTTCGGAAAGGAAAAAAGTCTGAACACGAACGTTCTTTTCAGAAATAACACCTCACGGAAAAAATCGTCGTCTCTTAAATATTGAATTAGCGTAAACTTGCTTTTCCTGACTCTTCAAGGCTAGTATTTGGCCAATCATATCCAATAAAGGTGAAGTTCATATTTGTTTTCAATCACAAGTTGTAGACGATATAATGAGGTGTTCCATTTCTTTTGAAACACCCGATAAAAATCGCTTGTTTGACCGTGTAAGATTATGATAACGAACTTATCTAGGCATATTTCACTCCGAATTCGAAATGTTTCAAATCATATGTATCGAAATTCATTGATTTTCAATGGTTAGGTCTTCTTTCAATGAGAAATATGTGACGAAAGGGTTTGTTAAATATGTTTTTTGAAAGCTATCTCAGATGTTGCGTTTCACTGTGTTCAATAATTGATCAGTTGGCAAGCAAGTTGGATGACCTAAAATCGGAGAAGATCAAATTATTCCATGTGCTCGTCTTCGTGTAGCAAAGTTCTTGAATAACGTTTTCTTTAAGTATCAAAATCACGATTGGATATCTGACGATGACCTTGAAAGCAAATGTATGTGACTTGGTTTTTGGAAGTTCAGTGCCCATCATATTAATCTAGGCAAAAGGATTGCTACAAAAGACAAGAATTTAAATCATAACATTTTTTGGCAACAGTCCAAAATGCTTCTTAACTTTAGACGAATAAAATGTTAATATAGAATTTACATCACACACAACGTTTGATGAACATAAGTAGTATATTTTGAAAGCATTTGGTAATTTCCTCACGATGTTTTTTTTTTCATGATCATTCGGCTTAACGGCAACCAGATTCAAACAAAGATAGAGAAATAACTGACAACTCAAAGAAAAAACGACTTTTTTTTGTTGACAAACATGTTTTCCAAGAATCTGATTGTTTTACTGCGATATCATTTGTGTTCAAGTCCTCCAAAGAACCTTAACAAAGGACCTCCTCCAAAAGATCTTTTTCAACTGAATTCAAAAAGCACAAAAGTAAAGAAGTACTTTTCCGAAGAAGGAAAATTTTTAACTTCATTGAACTAAAAATGGCCTGTGTTGTTTCCCAACATGTGTTTCTGTAATCTGCTTTTTTTTTTGCATAAAAAGTGAAATGTTCTAAACAAAGCAAAACATTCTCATGGACTCAAGAAGGAATTGAAATTCCATCACATTATTTTAATATCACTTTTTTTTTGTTCTAGATCATGGTTCGTAGCGGAATTGACCGGATCTCCGGTGAATTGTATCCTTTTGGTGGCCATCGTCTATCTTCTATACAAAATTTTCAAATCCGACGAAGGTGATGATTATACTCTTTTATCCAGGATTGTATTGTATGTTCTGCCTTTAGAGGAACTTTCTAACCTCAAAACACTTGTTCTTGACATTGAAAAATGACTCATCCTGTGTTTTGAATCCTCCCAGACCTCCTTTAAACATGTCATTTGGCAAAAATAACCTTGTATGGGGAAAAAGAGCTGAATTGCCACATTATCCGGATTGGCAAATTCGAATGGAACATTAACCCTCATGTAAATTAAGTTATTAATTAACAAAATAAAGTTAATTAATAACATGTAACCCGGTGTTACACATTTGTAATATTGATTTTTTGGGTATCAATGCAATGCTTTTCATGATCTACACACATACCACTTACTTAGAACCGTTATGCCTTATGCCTTGTTACCTCAAGAACCGTTCTGAATATAAACAATTCGGTTTAAATGGACAAGTACCCTAAATTTAACTGAAACTCAGCTTTCACTGTGTCTAAAAGGGTTACGTTGGTGATTTGTCAATATCCAAATCAGCCTAACAGTTTTGGGGCAAAATTAGCCAAATGAAACTGGCTAAAATCATTTTATGTTCCAGAAAATGGGATTTGAAAGCAATCAAGGTTTCAAATTCTTGGGAAATGGCAACAGATCTGTACGAGTATTTCAGCTTTCCGTACGTGTTAATGTTCTTTTTTTTAGCCCCCGGGCCTTCTACTCCTGTTGAGCCGTCTCCTCCTCCCATGAAAAAGCGGGATTTCACTTTGAAAGAGCTCAAAGAATTGGGCGATGGAACGCGCGAAGATGGTCGAATTCTCGTGGCCGTCAACGGCAAGGTCTACGATGTCACAAAGGGAAAGCGTTTCTACGGCTCAGGTAAACAAAAAGAACAGATTCAGTCTGTTAAATTACAATTTGGTTCGTTGCCAGCGGTATTCCACCAAAAACGCAACCTCTTGATGGATTGGTGAAGTAATTTTTTGAATGACAGATTGAAAACAACATTCAATGTCAGCTGTCATCAGACATTGGAAAAAGTGGCGAAACTTGATCGATAACATATGAAGGCGACTTGTGGAGCATGTGTGGAAATTGAGAAACACATATATAACCTTAGCTTACAATGACCTGAAAGCTCCATGAACCGAACTTAGTGCCTTTGTTATTTTGATCACCACTTACAGATCCACTTAATTGATAATTTGAAGTCTTGCCTTGTCCAAAAAGGTTGCAACTTGGAGCCATTTTAGGAATCAAAGTGAAGCCAAATGTCAATTCAGTTGCTTCAATAATGAATAAGATGAATTACCATTACAATTCAAATGACTCAAATCCAGGCAAAGGTTCTGTGCAAAATGTATTTGCCTCCTCTTTCCTCACTTTGACGTTATGTTTTATGACGTTATGTCCCTATGTTTTTGTTGGTATACCCCTCGTACTTTTTTTCACTCACTTGTCCTCCCTTCTGTTGTATTAAAGGTGGACCTTATTCTGGTTTTGCTGGCCGAGATGCCTCTCGTGGATTGGCCACGTTCTCTGTGAGTGCCATTAATGAGGAATACGACGATTTGTCGGACCTGAAACCTTCGGAGATGGAGCAAGTTCGTGAATGGGAGCTCCAATTCAGTGAGAAATACACCTATGTGGGCAAATTGCTGAAACCCGGAGAGCAGCCCACCAGTTATTCGGATGAGGAAGATGATGAAGACGATATCGAGGAGATTCCTCGCCACGACGACGATGTTTACAATAAGAAAAAGGGCCTTTGAAAGATTGATTCGAGCAGCTCGTGATTGCTCTTCACGCCATACATAATCCTATCAGATTGATTAAAAAGCGATTTTAAGTAAACATCCTAAACACAAAAGCGTGATGGCGAAAATTAACGTTTTGTCCGTCCCTATCAATTCCGTTTGGCTTTTGGAATGGTAGAACGGTTGATCGACAAATATGTTTTATAATATCACTTGGAAACAATGATTATGCCAGTTTGACGTATCATGTGATTACCAAATTAAAAGGATTGTTATTATGGAGTCTTCTGACATCGTTTGCTTTTTGATGAAAAAGATTTTGAGGTAAAAACTTCGTCCATGAAGACGGAATTTTCCGGAGGGTTAAATTTTCCAAGAAGTCGACAACTGCTGAATGATGCAAAAACTCTGTTTTGATCAACAGAACGAATTAAGCACGGAAAAGACCTCACATCCGATCTTTTTTCAGCGTGGAACGAAGCATAGAAGAAATGAAAAGATACACAAGATAAACAATCATTGGAAACCAACAAGCTTTTTAAGTTGTCTCTTGCTCACTTATGAATTTGCAACTAATTGATTAAAGGACGGCAGCACCAGTAATTTGTTTTATATTTTTGATGAACTTATTTTGATTTCTGATTACCTTTTGACCCCCAGTTGTTGTCTCAAGAATTGGGCTTTGCCCGTTTTGTTGGCCATATGCATTCCTTGCCAATGGAAAGGATTAATACAAATCACTTTAAATCCTTCCTTTTCAATGTTCCTCACAGTCAAAGCTAAAAAGCCTTTGAGAACTTCCTTGTTAAAGGCATAAGCCTGAGGTGCCATCACCAGGATAGCATACCGAGTCAATCCATTCTTGCGATCTCTTTCTTGATCAATCTCTGAACGATTGAGCACCCTCAGAGCTTGGGAGAAGTTTCCCACGTCCTTCTTGACCGGTTTTCCTTTCTGGTTTATTACCACTTCAAAGTCCAGGAAAGAGTAGAAAGGGGTAAAGAGATGCTCTTGAAAGTATTCTCGACCCCCCAGGATTTCGGTGAGGACAATTTGAACCTCTTGCCTTAAGCCAGCCGTATGGGTCATGACCCAATCTCGACTAGCTATGACCACCGGGGTCAAATCGTCCTCTAACCAAGGGACTTTGTACTCGGGAGTGTGGAGAATCACCGTACGATTCAACAACAGAACAGACCTCCTGATCCGACTGGGATAACTTTGGACGCCTGATTCAGCACACAGTTTGAGCTCTTGGTCCAATCGGTCCATGAACTCAAAGTTGAATAATTTGTCGATCACAAATGGGCTCATTTGATTGAAAAAGGCTAGGGCTATCGCACCTTGAAGAACGGTGATGGTGCTATCGTACTTCATATCACGGATCAAGGCATGAGAGCACACTTCGAAGAACTCTTTGGGCAGAGGCCTATCATAGTTGATATTGAAAAAGAAGCTCAGGACCACGTTGGTCACGTAGCTGTGCAGGTGTTCCCCGTGATTTATCACATACTTGACGCTCGTCTCAATGAAGTCATCGGGACGTTCCACGTCCATGGTAAAGTAGAGATTCTTCAAGGACTGACAGATTCGACGCATGGTCACGGTATTGAACTCCAGGTCTGTGGGACTCACCAGGTTGAACGGACCTTGCAAATTGGCCTCGTAACCTGAATCCGAGGCTCTTTGACGACAGTATTGGCTTTTGAGGAGCATGAATTTTTCCGGTGAGGTCTGTTCAACGGCCAGAAGCTTTTGCGCTTGTTTGGTGAGAGCAAGTTGAACGGCATGGAAATTTCCGTAGACATTCGAATTGGACTGTTTATTGCGGGTTTCAAGGCTGCGTGATATAAGGAGCACACAGAACGCGTTCATATTGGGAACCATATCAAGGAATCGTTGTAGGAGTGCATCGCTGATTTCCCCACCATATGAAATGAGAAAGCTAAAATGACTACTAAAACGACCCGGGAACGGACAGGTCATGATGGTCTCTCGGATCAAATCCATGGTTTTACGCTCAAACTCGATATCGCGGATCTTTTGAGCCATGTTATTAGCCAGATCATTGTACCGCACGATGAGTCGGTGAAAATCCAGAGGATCATGCCGACAAGCTTCCAAGGCCCGTACCAAAACGGCCTTGTTCAAGGATTCATGGGACAAGCCAGCACTCCGAAGAATGTCAAAGACGCAATTCATCACCATGTGGCTTTGAGGATGGTCTAAAGCATTGGCGATGATTTCGTTGAGCTTCTGAGGTGGCCAGATGAAGACTCCGGAAGTGGACAAGGCTCGAACCACTTCCATTTCGAACACAAAATCCGTGTCAGGGTTGGCTTGCAAGTCTTGGTACATTTTGGTCAGCACGTCAGCTAACTCGTAGTGAATGCTCACGGGATCTTTGTTTTTGCTCACTAATTTGTTCACGACAAGCAATTGAACAGGATTTAGTGCGTGAACACGACCTGTCAATTGCAGGATAAGTTCACGCACAAAATGGTAATTGGACAGATGCCAATCCCGTTTAGCCAGAGAAATGGAGAGAACCTTGACCAAGGCACTCAAGCTCTCATCAGTAGCAAATTCTCCTTGAGCCAAAAGATTTGAAACTTGTGAGCAAAAGCGATTCATGAAGTCATCACTGACCAAACGACTGAGTGCGTTGACACAAATGGCAATCTTCCGGATGTCTTCTGCATTTTGGGCACTTTCAATGAACTTTCCTAAATAGGGAATAGCAGGGGCTAATGCTAAATGCCAGGACAAACTGGCCTCTCTCACTCGGGTTTCCAGTGAGTTTCGTCCCCTCAATGCTACACATAAATAGGTCAATGCATCCAAATCCATAGCGCTGATCCGGCGTTGCAAGTGGATCTGAAGCCTCACAATTAGATCCTGTCCAAGAGGCACTTCCAGTCTCAATAAGGCTAGAAATGTGTATGCCCCATGGCTCAATGGTTGCTGGCACATGTCACGTTCTATCACCTCAAGTATCCGTTTGAATGTCGGATGACCCAAGACTTGTGATCCAAACTTTGGGGATGGCAAGTAGTTGACCTTTTCCGAAGTAAACTTTTGCAAATGGAACAAACTAGCAATAGCTTGCTCAGCTTGTGGTAAGCTAATGTCTATGCCCTCTAGTAAATTGAAGATCTGGCTAACGCTACTAGCCTGACTTAGACCTAATACCACTGGGTCAGGGGATTCTGGATGCATAATGTTCCTCATGTGTTCCATGGGATCTTCTTCGCCAAACACATCTTCTAGATAATGTTCAATGAGGCGAGAATCTGTGACTTTGCTGAATTGACGCTGCTGGATGTGAGGCGGGTCAGCCTGACTGGGCGCGCTCGACTCCTTTGAGCACAGCCAGGGCGCCACCCAAATGGGTCGGCGCTGACCTGCGCCTGTGAAAGACTGA
Organism: Tigriopus japonicus; assembly: GCA_010645155.1. Classification (NCBI taxonomy): domain Eukaryota; kingdom Metazoa; phylum Arthropoda; class Copepoda; order Harpacticoida; family Harpacticidae; genus Tigriopus; species Tigriopus japonicus. The sequence continues at coordinate 407,096 of JAAGOF010000213.1, forward strand.
CTTGGTGCGCTTCCTGGCCATGCCCGGCGCGCTACACTCAAAGGAAGGGCGCTCATTCGCCCTGAACGGCACAGCCACATGATGGCCAGATGGAATTTGGCGTTTGGATTACTGATTAGGACATGTCAATCAAGTTTGGGGGGAAGTCTAATAATGCGGAAAAAATGTAGCATGTGCTTGACAAGGTTTGTTGTGATCGAGGGAAAAAACAACAAACTTATGAAAACGTCAGCCAGGGTGCCGTAAAAGACGGTACATAAGGAAAAGTTAGACGAGAGTTTGACTATTCATTCACATGTTATGAACCAGTTGATCATTTAACGTCCACTTACAGGAAATTTAGTCCATATTGGTTTTACATTCTAGGGCAACTTTAAGGAGAGTGATGAGCTCAAGATCGGGCATGAGACTACTTCTTGCTCAGTGCTAACCATTGAAAGGCTTTAATTATCCATTTGTCTATTGTGCTTCAATTTTATCCTCTTTATTTGTCTTTTCCAATTTAGCTCCTTACATGTTTTCGCTTTGGGCTTCCTTATTTAGTCATTTGTTTAGTAGATTGGATATGTTGTGGCCTTGAAATTGGAAAATTGACTTATATTTTCTGGAAAAGTGCAAGGATAATACTTCCAAAGTTTACTTCCCAAAAAAGTCAGGACAATGTCAATTTGCCTACAATGTTTGCGAAAGATTTAAGTATTCAACTTCGCATGTAATGATTCTAATACACCTCACTCCAAGTGCTAATTGCACTGCGTCCCCCAAGTCATTTCAATAAAAAAAAGTCTGAATAAGAAATAAGAATAATGAAAATAAGAAAAAAATAACCTGATATTCAATACTAATCATCAGTCAATAAATGCATTCTGGGGGCTTTAACCTTACATTACTTTTACTGCGTGCGTTCACGTTGTTTCATATTCCTTACGTGAATCTGAGGTGGAGAGTAAAACAAAGTAGAGTGAAATAAACAAAATTGAATTTACTTGGTTCAAGTGGAACTTTTCTGTTTGAAGTAAGGAATTAGACTTCCCATACATCCGAAAACTGCTCATGTTCTATTTTTGGATTTATTTTCTTCTGCTCTTCGACTTTTTTCATTTAACAAGATCTTATTTTTTTGGGGCGGAGGGGGTGCGGATTTTTTAACACCACTACAAGGAATGGGATTCCCTGTAAAGAGAGTTAATTATTATTATAGTTTATATAATCAATGTTTATATGTATTATTTGAAACGCATGGGAACAAACCATCCTGAAAGTTTCGCTATTTACCAATGCGACTTGATTTTTTTTGGCTAATTACGACTAATCATTTTTCTCCAAAACATTTGAACCACTCTGTCATCAAAAGTAGAGTGGCTAGTCTAAAAACAGAGACGAATTCAAAAGCAGAGCGGTTTGTAACATACGAATCAAAAATAAAATACTTGATGGTTAGGAAAAGGCTCGTATTTCACTCCAGTTACCTTTAACAAATGATTGTTGTCCAAATGTATGGGAAAATTTCAGGAACAAAACTAGAGCCCCATCTCTAATATTTTGAGAAGGAAGTCACGCTTTCGTGATTCATGAAAAGAAAGAGTAGCAGGTTGGCCAATTTGATACCTTTAAATTAATTCTTTGGCACTTTTGTTCAAAACAGCTTCGTTTTGGCCCACAGTTCAACCGACATGAAATTCGGTAAAATTTTAAAATGAAGTGTTATTTTGACTGGACGATAAACATGGATGCTTAAAATAGACTGCCATTCCAATATATTTATTCATGTTCCTTTTTCTTCAATATCAAGCTACAATCAAGTTGCATCATTCTTTTCAGAAACATGGTGTGGAATGGATTCAGATCTGTGATGTGATGTAATTGTAATTGCAATTACATTCCCAAGTAACTGTAATTGTAATTAATTACATTTGAAATCAAAGTAATTGTAATTTATCAGTCTAGGGCTGAATATTTTAGGTTAACTTTTTGGGCAAATTATGACATAATTAGGTTGCCCAAAACTACGTTTTAGGTTTTTTTTAGGTTGAATAGATTACCCCTTTTACAGTGGCTTTTCAGACCAAATTTTGCCTTTTATCTATTGTTTTTCAGCACTTTACTCTTGGCAAGAGTAAAAGCAGTTGAGCAGAGACAAAGGCAATGAAAATTTTATTTGGCAGTGGGGGAAAATGCCAGTATAGAAAAGTTTGTGCCAGTGAAATTTGTTAAGCGGTAGAATATGGCAGAAAGTGGCAAAAATGCGACCAAAAAACCCAGATAAATTGTCGACCCAAAAAAGGAGATCGGCAATTTTTGACCTAAAATGAGACCGAAAATTGTCGACCTAAACACGGAGATCGAAAATTTTTGACCTTAAAACGAGTTCAGAAATTTTTGACCTTAAAACGAGTTCTGAAATATTTTACCTTAAAACGAGTTCAGAAAATTTTGACCTTAAAACGAGTTCAGAAATTTTTGACCTAAAAACGAGTTTAAAAAATTTTCGACTTAAAAAAAGAAATTGAAAATTTGCGCCCTAAAAACGGGATGAAATGACTGAAAACGAGACGAGAGAAAAATATGACTTCAAAAAATGACAGTGAGCGCCCTTAATTGGCAGTATGTCGGCCTGAAACCACCTGATAAAGCTAATTCGGTATGTTGATGAGATGAAAAACATTGTGGCTCCCACTCTTCTACTTTCTTCCTTTTTTTTTGTTTTAAAGACACTGGGGTAATTTTCAAGTGGGCGTAGTCAAATGACTTTAGGGTGAGAAAAAATTTAATTTTAGGTTGAAAACTTAGTTTTAGGTAAAAATTTCCTGAAAAATGCGAGAAAAAAGTTAATTTTAGGTTGGAAACTTATTTTTAGGTAAAAATTACCCAAAAAAGGCGTTTTAGGTTAAAACCTAGGTTTTTATGTAAAACCTAAAATATTCAGCCCTATTTATCACTAATCGCCCAAAAACCCGCTCTGGTTTGAAACATATTTCAAAATTTCCGCAGATTTCCTAAATTTATTCAGAATAAAAATTGATAAATCTAAAGTCGACAACTTTTTTGATGCTCCTTACGAAGAAAAATGTTATTGAAATGTTACTGAAAGTAATTCAATTACTGTGTGAAAGTGATGGTGATAAATTACATTCAAAAAAAAAGTAATTGTAATTATATTTAATTACTTTTGGACCAAAGGAATTGTAATTAGTACATTTTGAAAAAAAATGGCAGAGGGCTGTGCGGATCAATGGACCTCATGGGAAATAAACGTCAACTCCATCACGTTGTCTGGCGTTTTTGAAGCTTCAACTATTTGCCGTTGTTGTCGGATCCAGTCACGGTATTTGAATGGATATTTAATCACTTAAAGGCTCTTATTGTTGTCTGCATTTTTTCTCTTCCACTTCCTGGTTTGTTTGGCTTTTTAAAGATTCACCTTAAAGTCACTTTTATCAGTGTTCTGACAACGCTTCATTCATATCAGCTTCTGTAAGTAAACCTAATAAATTGCTGATTTAAGAACAAGGGAAGACATCCAGGCCAGGTATGTTGAAAAACGAGCTCTTAGACAAACGTCTAAACAGTATTTTAAGGCCCTTCCGAATCACGCAACCTACCCCTTCACCCTGACCCAAAAATCTTCTACCTTTTGGCAAACCTGCACGCATGTTTTTAAACCGTCGAGGGATCCAAATCGAACGGAATCCAACGGAAAAAAGAGAAAATCCCAGTGTCACACCCACTCTGCTCGCGGAATCCTCGGCTCATCCACCCGTAGACCCGTCCACTCCCATCATGAGTCCGGTGAGTGGCACGCCCACCGTGATTTCGGCCTCGGTTTGCGGCAAAACGGCCGAAGAAATGGACGAAGAACGCCTTGAGAGCGACGCCTACCAATATCTGTGCCATTTGGAAGAAGCTCGATTGTGGTTGGGCGGTCTGTTGCCGGGGCGTGACCTCCCGCCCACCGGACAGTTTGAGGAGCATTTGCGCAATGGGGTGTGTCTGGCCTTGTTAGGACACGCCTTCGCGCCGGATTTGGTGCCTTTGAAGCGGATTTTCGACGTGGACGAATCGCGATTTCGAGAGCGCGGATTGCATTTCAGACATACCGATAATATCAACTACTTCTTGCAAGCCATCAAACATATCGGATTGCCAGAGGTAAAAATACGTTTTTCCACTCCAACCCAACGAGATATGATGGGGAAATAGGCTATTTTTCTCACGTGAAATTTATCGATGGTCAAAAAAAAAGGTTTCATTTTCTCATTCGGACAAACATTTGGTATGCTTCGTTGACGTCTCGGCCATTTCGTTTGCATTTATGCTGCTCTATTCGTGTTTCGGTCCGAAAACCTTTAACCGAAACCGAAAGGGTTTGTCAGCAGAATCATGGATATTGTTGAATAATCATAAAACTAAGAAAAGGTCATGCCAAAGAGGCGTTCGCCCCAAAAAGTTTACGTTTTTGTTCCATTTTTCCTGATTAGAATCGACTTAATTGAACGATTGTTGAGCATTTTACTCGAATGTCAATTGTTTTCTCGTCAATTTCGTTGATTTTTATTAAGACTCATTTTTAAAGTACGTCTAAGATGTAAGTGTCAGTCAGCTTTTTGTAAAGAAATAATAATATTAAATAGGCTTAACTGTTTTCGTTCGTCAAATGGTTTGGTTTATTGCCACAGAGAATTATTGCGGTGGGTAAACTAATAATACAATATGAACAGGTGTATGTTTCTCGTTCAACGGCTTTTTTTTAACAATTCTGCTACTGTAGAAAGAAATTCCATTTTTGACCAGTAACCAATATTTGACTATCACGCTAACTAAATCGAAGGCTAACCCTTTCGCCGAAATAGTGAACCTGTTGAAAAGATTTTGATTTATTTGGTCTTTTCCAGATCTTCACTCCGGAAACCACGGATATCTACGATCGCAAAAATATGCCCCGAGTAATCTTTTGCATTCACGCCCTCAGTCTGTTTCTCTATAAACTCGGTATCACCCCTCAAATCCAGGATCTCTATGGCAAGGTCACTTTCACCGAAGCCGAACTTCAAACGGCTCAAACGAATCTGGAAGAATTGGGAGGTCCATTGCCTCAATTCCGACAAATTGGCGGACTTCTCAACGAAAGTTTCTCAAACTCGCCCGGTAAAATGAAGAACTTGGGCACCCCGAAAATGGGTCGATCCATGGCAGACTATGAAATCACCATCCCTGAACTAAGACCCAACAATAACGACCATTACCCCTATTCTACTGAGCTAGAAGAAGAAGAGGAAGGACCGGGTTTTGATATCCAGAGTTTGATTGGATTTCAAGCCCGAGCTCGAGGATTCTTGGCTCGACAGGAGCTTTATGCTCGTTTGAAGCCCTATTACGACCAAATTGAGCGAGTCATTCAAGCTCAAAGACTCTGGCGAAGCATCCTAATTCGTCGAAAATTTAGAGCTTTGGTCTATCAAGTGCTTCAAAATCGTCCTCGAGCCCCCAAAATAAGACCTCTGGCCTATTTCAGGCCCTACGAACGTCAGATTGTGGCCATTCAGAGGTCTTGGCGCCAATATCGCATTGACAAAGATTTGATCGACTTGATGAAAGCCCGTGAGATTAATTTGCCTCTAGTGAGACGATTTATTCACCTTCTCGATACTCATGCTTTGGACTTTCATCAGGAGCTCTTGGCTCAATCACTCAAAGGAGAGATTACCAAAGCCATTCGAGAAAACCAGAAGCTGGAAAAGGATCTGGATACAATGGATATCAAGATTGGATTGCTGGTGAAGAATCGAATTTCCGTTCAAGACGTGGTAAGCCACAGTAAGACTTTGAGCTCCAAGAAAAGTTCGAGTGGTTTGCAGAGAAAAGAGACCTTTTACCTCAGTGGGACCTTGGGTGAATCCACTTTACCCCGAATTGGATTGAAAGCCTTGAAGAAAGAGAGCAAAGAACGATTGGATGCCTATCAGCATCTGTTCTATCTGCTCCAGACTGATCCCCATTACTTGGCCAAGTTGATTTTTGTCATGCCTCAAATGAAGACCACCAAGTTCTTGGAGAGCGTCATCCTCACTCTTTACAACTTTGGCACCAATCCTCGAGAAGAGTTCTTGCTTTTGAAGTTGTTCAAACACGCTTTGGAAGAGGAAGTCAGGGTGAAAGTGGACAAACCCAGCGATATCGTCACCGGCCAACCATTGGTTCTCAAGATGATTGTGAGCTTCTATCGCAATGGCAAAGGGCAAACCAATCTGAGAGACATGCTTGGTCCTCTCATAAATCGGGTCCTGGAAGACAAGACTCTTCAGATCAGCACCAATCCAGTGGAGATCTACAAGCAATGGGTGAATCAGCTGGAATTCGATTCGGGCAAGTCTTGTGGATTGTCCTATGATGTGACCATGGAAAAGGCTCTTGAGCATGAAGAAGTACGGAAACGACTCGAGCGATCCATCACCAAATTGAAACAAGTTTCCACGCTCTTCCTCGCCACGATCGTCAAAGCCAAGTCCAAGATGCCCTTTGGCATCCTTTTCATGGCCAAGGTTCTTTACAACGCGTTACGGAACAAGTTCCCACAAATCCATGAGAAGGAGATCCTCAAAGTGATCGGGAATCTCATCTACTATCGCTACATCAACACAGCCATTGTGGCTCCGGATTCGTGTGATATCGTGGATATCAATGCCACAGACAAGGCCATGAACAATGAACAGCGCAAAAACTTGGGGAGTATCGCCAAAGTGTTGCAATTCGCCGCCTCTAAAAAGGGATTTGGCGAGGAATCCGCCCATTTGATGTGTCTCAATCAATACATCATCGAGAGTCACGACAAATTCAAGGCCTTCTTTGCCGATTGTTGTCGTGTGCCTGAACCTGAGGAGGAATTCGCCATCGATTCCTACTCAGAGGCCTTACTTTTGGCCAAACCCGTGATTTACATCACTTTGGCAGAGATCTGCGACACCCATCAATTGCTTTTGGACTATCGATATCAAGTGGCACCCAAAGAGAATGACCCAATTCACGAGCTTTTGGACGATTTAGGTGAACGACCATCCCTTTGCTCGCTTTTAGGAGCAGCGGATACTGAATCTTCAGATGCCTCTTTGACCCATCTTAGTCAAACCGAAGTGTGTCTCACTTTGAGCAACAAGTTTGAAGTCCCTCTGATGGATAAGCTCAACATGGATCGACTCTTTTTGAAGACCAAACAACAGATTATGAGCATTCTTCCCTGCACAAACGAGAACAATCTGTTGGGAGTCTTGAAATCCAGAACCACGGAGGCTCAATCCCAAAAGTACTGGAAGATTGTGAAGAGAAAACGAGAAGCGGACAAGATCTTCGAGAACAACAAGTCCATGCTAGATCAAACCATCTCTTTCCCAGATGACGATATCAGGATTCCTTTGGATGATTGCAAACATGAGACGCTGAAGAATCTACAAATCCTGGAGCGACACGGATTGGTAACCATCAAGGATGGATTCCAAGCCATCATCAACTCAATTGGCAAGGACATTGCCAATCAAAAAGCCTATCGATCTCGTCGTCGCATCGATATTGCTCGACTTAAGAACACTTTGAGCGCTTTGGAGATGAAGCGACAGTTCTTTGAGGATCAAATCGACTACTATCACCAATACCTCAAGCAATGTCTGGCCAATTTGAACGCGGACACAGGGAAGAGCAAGAAAAAAGTCCGGTTTCACAAGGCCTTTGGACACAGTACATCTCACACGAAGAGCGATAAGCGACTTCATTCTCGCCAATCCATCAAATACACGGGCGCCAAACTTCACGAGAAAGGCATCCTTCATACCATTCAAGGACTGCCAGCCAATCAATTCAAGAACGTGGTCTTTGAATTCACTCCCAAAGATGAAGATGGCGTTTTTGAGGTGCACGTTTGCTTCATGGGATCCAAGATGGAATCGGTTGAAATTGACTTGCAAGAGCTACTTCAACTTCAATACGAAGGTGTGGCTATGATGAACATGTTTGGCAAGGCTCGCATTAACGTCAATCTACTCCTCCACATGTTGAACATCAAGTTCTACGGACGAAAATGAAGAAGAGAAAAAAAGATGTAATGTATGGTATTCTAATCCGCCCTTCTGTCTTCAAATTCTATCTTGTACAGTTTTCTTTCTGTTAAAAATAATCCTTCCTTAATAGATTCACTGATATTCATCCAAAAATGTGGTTTTCCCATGGTTGATTAGCCAATCAGTTAAAGTTGGCCATTCTCCAAGATCATCCTGGTCAATAACTTGCCCTTTACGACACAAAACGGTGACACACCCATCTTCAATTGTAATAGGAGGGGCGGGCTCAGGGGTGGGAGTTCGAATTTTCATGGGTCGCTGGAGCTTGGCATGACCTTTGGCCACGAGAAACTCGCTCAGAGAGGTGTTCTTGGGTTGATCTTTGAGCTGGAAGTAGATCTCACCCGTGGCGGTATAACCCGATTGGTCCTCGATGTAATTCTGGAGATGAGCCTTGATTTCCACTGAATTGAGTATCAGATTTTGAACGTCGGTCAGAGATTGTGGGGACCAAGTTTGGGAACGGAATTGCCAGACTTTTTTGTTCAAAGAAAGACTGCCTTGAATTGGCACCAAGTTTGGGACCTAGGGCAAAGAAATCTATTTTTTCAAGGTTAAGTGATGTACCTAGAGATTCATAAGAAATGGAACAGGAAAGCATGTCCGTAACTCGGAAATGATCGATCTCATAAAAAATATATGACTATCAATGAGCTACTTATGGTTTTATTCCTTTTATATCGTCATTTTTTCGATTAAAGCCAATTTTTGGAGGAGAGAAAAGAAATTGAAGTCACGAATGCTCTGTTTTCAAAAATGTCCCTTTACGGGAATAATCATTATCGCTTAAATAATATTGACCTTGGGTGAAATTCCTTTTCCTCACTCTTCAAACCAAGCGTTTGGTCAATCATATCCAATGAAAGTCAGGTTGATTAATGGCTTCATTCACGAGTTATAGACGTTAAAATTAGGTGTTCCGTTTCTTTTGAAATACCCGGTATAAGATCAAACGGTGATTACGTGGCTGAAGAAGACATTTGTAAATTCTAGAGACATTTGAGACTAGTTTTGAGGTGTGAATGCAATGCCGCAAACTCATGAATTCTATTAATTAGGTCACGGAGAAAAAAAAAGCACCGATGCATTGTTGCCTCTTAAACACTTCAAAATACGCATTTGAACATTGTTTTTTGGCGGCACCTTAGGGTCCTCACTAGGGTAGAGTTAACTAATATGTTGTGAAAGTATATTTAGCCTCTTGTCTAGATTTATGTAAGGAAATTCCGATCTGGTCCCTTGAGCATGCTGAACAAAAAGGTTGTTAAAATTGGTCGACGATTAATGGTTATCGACATATTACATAACGAGACTACCTATCTATGCCTAATACTTCAGTCAAAGGTATTTGCAGTCTTTTGTTTTTCAGCATTTTTCAACAATATGTAATTAGTACTTTTTGCCCATGACCTTGTAAAATTAATTTATATAATGTATAATTATTTGCATCATTGCAAATGTCTTTGGAATTCACAAATAACATTTCTAGCTCAAAGAAACACTATGAATTAAACCATTGAAAGAAATATTTTATATATTCAAAACCAGTTCATCTTGAAAAGAAATCCTTTTAGTGATAATCCTCTTTTATACATTCCAAAATTTAAATACAAATCGGTACCAACTTACTCATACTTGATACAACGTCAACCTTTCCTGCACGGTGCTTTTTTGAGCTAGAGAAGTCAATGTGGTTTTCGAGAGTTTTGATTGAAAAGAGCGTAAAAATAGATCTCTCAAAATTTTCAGAACACCATTTAACAATTTGTTAAAAAGAAAGCGTCGAAACTTGTATTTTTAAGCACGTTTATATGACTAACCTCAAAGGTCTGTTGAACTATACAAATGGCTTCTCCAGCTCAATAAAGCACATGAAGCCCCAAGCAGTATCAAACCAATTATTCTAATGACCAAACATTCAAATTAACCGACTAAAATATGAAGAAAAAAAACAAATGTTGCCACCTTGGCTGAAGCAATGTTCATGAAATAGGAAAGTTTGACTCAACGTGTAAAAGAAAAAAGTTTTAGCGAGCAAAAAGGTACCTCCAATAAGATGGATTGAGGCGCCACAGCCTTCCATCTGGCAGGGATCTGGTAAAATTTGGTTTCATCTGAACTCGTGTAGATCTGAGCCGAGTCCAAATCTCGGAATTGCCATTGACTTTGCTGGGAATCACCTTCGGTTTTCGCCTCGATTTTCACCCGATGCCAACGATGGCCTTTATCCAAGAACGCCAACCAGATTCCCAGATGATCTTTAGGGAGAAAAGGTTGCAATTCTCGGTTTTTTGCCAATTGAACCATTTCTCTGTGACGAAAAAAGGGATATACTATAAAGATAACCATAGATATTGATTGCAACAAAAAATAGCGATAACACACTGGCATAATTGACATATTTCAAAGTCAGCCTATCAGTGATAATGAGAAAGCAAAATAAAACTTTCACCGTCTCGCCGTACAAGCTCTTGGATGTCTAACCAGTTTTATCTGATTCTGATATACTTATGGAACAGATCTTGGAAGGCCTTGAGTTCCTCCAAGGTGATCCAGAACAAGTTCGGCTGTTCCCAAGAGCGAATCGCAATTGGGTAAAGATTGGCGGGTGTTGAAGCGGCTTTCCGAGCTTTGCGAATGGACCGTCGAGGGGAAAGAAATCGAACTTTGGGTGGAGATAACGAAGATGACATAGTAATTGGTTGATCACGAGAAGTTTCCAAGAGGTGCGTTCTGAGTTGATCAGGGGTGGAGAAATGGATGTCTTTGTTGTTATTTTTTACCTAATTTATCCGAGACGTTAGGGTTGCCGGAACGACTTCGTCAAAACCGTCAAATATGTGAAGAAACTTTGGCTTATCAAGAAAAACAAAGAAAGCAAAGGAGACACTAAATTTCTTTCATTTTTTTCCGACACTAGGAGCAAGGCTAGCCAAGGAAATCGTAAGACATGGAAGCCTCCGCTCAGGAGTTTAACTGTGGATTTTTTATAAATCGAATTCCATTCAAGTAAATGATTTTATTTTGATAAGATTGATACGACAGGCGTTTAAGGATGTTGTTTACTAAATTTCAGCATCATACGTTCCTACAATCGTCCTTTTGGACGAAAAAAACACCTTTTAGCAACTTTCGTTGAATTGAGCGCAACTTTTAACAACAAATATTTCAAAATTAGGCCAGAAAAAATAACAAGTTTATCCAAGCTCTATGAAGAAGTTTAACCAAAGGTTTTAAAATCGCCACTAGATGAAGGTAAAATTTCTTGAAGTCAGAGATATCCTCTACTTTAACTTGTTGCCAAAATTGCACCTTCCAAAAGTACGTAAGTTGCGACAAGAACTCGTTTAAAGAAAGCTCTGCAAGCATCTTTAGCTCTGCTTATAAACCACGGCGCAAAACTTTTTCATAACTTTTGCCACAGGATTTCTTGCCCTAACTTATGTACTTTCGAGTTTGCAATTGAAGTCAACGAAAGAACTGGAATATTTCTTCTCTCAAGATCTCAAGTGCTTCAATATTACCCTGGGATTGGGAAATCACCGGAGCAAGTACTCTTGCATGTTCTGTCTTTGGGAAACAGACCATTGGAATGATGATTGTTTAGAGCGAACATTTGCTTCCCTAGATCAAGATTTTCAGGCATTTGTCGAAAGTGGTCAAGACCCCAAGAGGTCGAAGTCATTCAATAGTCTCAAGAACAAGCCAATCCTGCCGCATCCCCCTCATATGCATGACGCCAAAATCATTCAGGCTTGTGCGTTGCCAATGCTGCACATCATGTTGGGAGTGGTGAATAAGATCTATACATCTTTGTTAATTCTCGGGCCACTTATTGAAGAGTGGCCAAGAAGTCTCAACATATGTAAGAAGAGAACTACCATGGTCGATCGTTTGAAGGAAATGAGTGCGAAACTTTGATGAACAATTTGTATTTATTGGAAAAAATTGAGAGACCATGGACTAGAAACCAATGCCACTCACTTTGTCGGTGCCCTCACTGCCTTCAACAGAATCATTACGTTGACCCATCGAGATGATGTCGATCTCCAGGAGTTGAAAGTTAAAATCGCAGCTTTCCGAAGCCATTGGAGATCATCTAGAATGAATTTAACCCCCAAGCACATATTGTTGGCAGTCATTTGCACGATTTTGTTGTTTTGAAGAAAGCGAAAAATATCTCGAAGTTCAGCGAGTAAGCGCACGAAACACTCCACGCTAAATTTTTGAAAACCTGGAGGCACTATTGGGTCAAGGATAAAACCAAAGATAGTTACTGTATTGTGCTCAATTGCTCCGCGCATTGTTAGATTTCAATGGAAACTATGGAAACTGATTTATCTACATTGCATAAGGAACCACGTTTATGAATCAAACTAGAATCCTCATTTTGAATTGCGACTTTTTGTTTGGCTTGATGAAACGAAATATTTTGGAGAACATTTCAATTGAGAACATGTTTTATATTGCTAACTAACTTTTCACGAAGCTGTGCGCATTGGAGATGCTATGTTTAGGATAGTTATTTGCATCACATTAATTGTAGATGTTATGCTCTTAAGAGAGTTCGTCAATTTAATTTGATCACAAGAAAGGCAACTGATGCATTATTCAAAAAGTATCAGTTTTTGGTCACACTCGTCAGTTTCTGTCATAAATTGCACACATATTTTGATGGTGTTGGGCGGGAAAATTTGAAAATGATCGAGTTTTTTCAAATCGAAATATCTTTTTGAAATGCTCGAGTACATAACGAAAAAATGACAGATTTAAACTCCTTTGGTAGCAAGGAAATAATTTTTCTGGTTGTTTTTCTTTGAGAGCATCCTAACAACTTCTTCCCATTGCATTTTAATACCGTGCTAAGTCAAGAAGACCAAAAAGTCTTTGGCTTTTCATTGAAAAAGAGACTAGTCCGAAAATTGTTTTTATTGTTGCAGCAAGGTGACTTGATTCTTTATGCATTTCTCTTGTTCGAGCATTGCAATTGAGAGAGCAATTCCGCCACTGACTCCCTGAAATCGCAAATTCCAGTTTTGAATCACGTAACTAGTTGTGCTCAATGTCCAATCCCATCGCACACTCTCACTTATAAACGACACAAAAATCAATTCAAGGTTGCGTGAGCAAAAAAGGGCAAAGTTCCGTTGTGAGGTGGGGAAGACATTGCCAGAATGTAAACATTTTTTTTTCCTTGCTCGTTCACGGGTTTTTAACCGATGCAAGGGAATGATTTCCCTGCAATGTTAGGTGTTAGCTTTTATAAAATATTTGGTCATCCAACGAATTTGAATTTGCCGCTTTTGGGCACCCCTGTATATAGGGTTGGTCAGGGACAGTTTGTAGGAAACGATCCAAATCACGTTTGAAACTTGACAAAGAATCATCTAATGTGTAGATTCGTCTGAGATGTTGAGGAAGAAGGTTGTACAGGTTGGGGGCTCGATTTAAAACTGAAAACGTCTTTAGATTTTTTAGCAACTTATTGTCAATTGAAGAAGCTTTATACCTTGGGATACATGTAATACCTCTCCTCTTGCTAATCGTGTACCCTATTCCAGGGTTTTTTTTTTTGTTCTCCATTGCTTCTCCAATGTTAAATTTGCTTCTCATTTAAGGTAGAGAAACCAACTTTCCCCAGAATGCCGTGTCACCTTTGATTCTACAGGGTATATTGCCTAAAATTCATCCATTCAATCAAAGGCGTTGTCACATAACTACAATCCCAGATGCATTACCTAGGCAAACAAAAGTTTGATTTACATAATGGCCACCTTTGGTCTTCACCACGGCCTTCAATATTCCCACAGGCTTGTACCTTAATCAGTTTGACCCAAAACCTCTTCAGAATGGACTAGATGGAAATTTTCATCCAATTGAGGCCTGGAGATGAATGAGGACATTTATCCTTGTCTCAGAAATGAGAAAAGGCAATAATTTTGAACAAGCTGTGTGGTATGTCAAGCAGCCCCATCTTGTTGAAGGAGCAGGGAAGTTCAGAGGCCATTTTCGCACATTTAAAATTGATTTACAAAAACTTTTGAAAACAAAATAGTTTGCCAAAAGAATACGCAAAACATTATGTTTAAACGAAAAGAGTGAAAGTAATATAAATTCAACGCATTAAAGGTAGGAATCTTGTCTTCCCCACCTCACAACGGAACTTTGCCCTTTTTTGCTCACGCAACCTTGAATTAATTTTTGTGTCGTTTATAAGTGAGACATCGCACACACAGTGCAAGCTTGTTGAATCACGAGCAATTTGCGAGTGACATTTCTGTGCATATAGAATATAAAGATATACAATATGCCTTTCTTTGTCAATCATTTGAACCCCTTTTTTGAATGGTGCTTTCATTCTTTAAAAGTCTCTACAATATCAAGATTATGTACGTGATGAAAAGAGTTGCAAATTTCAATTTCATGACGCTAAATTTTGGTTGTTTACAGTTGTTCTTTCTTAGACTCGTCAAAGCCTCCATTTAGAAAGTTAACTGTGTTCTTCTTATCTTTGATCTAAGATTTCAGGAATTCTGGCCGTGTTCTAATTCTACTTTCCAGTTCAAAAGAAAGATCCTCAGTTGAAATGCCACTCAATCCAGTCCAGATAGTTAAGTATCGTGTTTGCCAAAAAGAAAAGTGAAACTTATGCTCTTAATTAACGCTGCTTCAGATTCAAACATCGGTGTATTTTGAAAGGTGCAATCTCTACCTTTTTGTACTCTTCTGTGTCCATTTTATCTGATCGCGAGTGCTGGTTCAGCATGAACTTCTTTCATGACTTTACAAGCAAATCCTTCGCGTGTAAGAAATTGTGCTCCTTCAATCAGTTGTTTTTGTCCAGTCCAAAGATGAAGGTTCTTCCGCACATCTTACTGGTCTTTGGTAGTTTATTTGGGCTTACATTAACTCAAGGTGAGTTCGATATTTCTTCTTATTATTCATTGACTTACTTAGTGTTTTGTTTATTTTTGCGACAAACTAACATTAGCTTTGTGGCAAAATGGGAAATTCTAAATTTCAGGATAAACTATTTAATTTTGATGGATTTTTTTTTTCAATTTTTCGTTATTTAACTACATAATATGGGATAATATCTTTTTATGACGATAAAATCGATCCCTTTCCCCGTCAATCACGGACTTTTTCGTTTCACCCCAATACTTTGAAAAGGTCTTGATTTTAAAAATTTGTCTGCGGCTTTTTACTACTGCTACACGGAATGCCATTCCTTGCAAAACGAAGAAATCATTAGAATAGTTTATACAATTTATGCGTGAAAAAACATAGTGACACACCAATGGTGAAGAGCAAAAAAGGTGACATGGAAAATGTCATCTAATCTGTAAGTTTTACAGATCCAGTGTTACCACTTTGGTTCTCAATCAAAAGTCTGAAATCAGTAAATTTCTAAATTATCAAAAATCAATAGCTAACAAGTTCAAGAAAAAAATACCTCTTGAGTACTTTTGAGTGAAAGTGGAGAAAAAAATATGTTCGAAGAAAAATAAGTTGAACTGCATTGTTTTTTTTCTAATATTTGTCCTTTCAGATTTTGTGGAGATTCAACCATTGGATGGGAGACCTGTAAGTACGTAGTAGAAAGTAATGCTTAATGCTTCATATTGAATTTCGTGAAACTTAAATGTTATATATAGACATTTTCCCACAGTAAAAAGGGGCCTGTGTCAGACTTTTTGCGTGGTTGCACTTGGTGTCATCTCGTCAAACATAGAAATGTCTTTCCACTGATCCTCTTGGTCGACAAATATCCCTTTAAATATCCCATCTTATTTAAGATCCTGGCCATTGGACTAGTGGGCGTGGTTGGAGCCATTGGAGCGGGATTGGCTATTGCTCAATCTGCAAATGAACGCTCGAATATCCAGAATTCGATCAACACGTTGAGCACGAATGTGGCCACCCTGTCCACCTCTCTCACATCCGCCTCGACAACGCTGGAAGAGGAAACATTGCAAGCAGCCATGAATGAGGCTAATTTGAACTTGATCTGTGCTGCTATAACTTCAATTTCTTCTCTGCCTGTTCCTAATACATTGGCTACATCAATTGCTACTTTGGAATCAATAAGAAGCTCTTTAGCCATTACATGTACATGAAAGGTTACTAGAGTGTTTTACACATCTGTTGTCAATTTCCCAAAGTGTAGAAAATAAATTCGAATCAAGACAAGCATGCATCATTTCTTTGATTGGATAACTCTTGACAGAAGAATACAGACTCAGACGTTAAGATTAATGATGGGCCGAAAGGGCTCATAACCAAAACCGAAAGTTTCGACCGAAAGAGGGCTTAACCGAAACCGAAACCGAAAGCAGCTGACTACAAAATTGTGTAAATGAAAAATCCACCTTAAAATTAAATTGATCATGTGTTCAATGTTGGATAGGGCCTAGATTTTGAAACATCAGGAAACTTGAATTTCAGTGGTTTTTGGACGGAAAAATTTCGATTTTGTTGTCAAACGCCGTGCTTTATAGTGCATGTCTGCTTTCGGTTTCGGTAGGCATAACCAAAACCGAAACGGAAATTTCGGCCGAAAGCGCTTTCGGTCCATCACTAGTTAAGAAATAGGTTTTATAGCTTAAACGCTTTTGCTTTTTTAAAGTCTCTCCGAGAGGGACACCCAAATAATCACCAGTTCTAGAAAAAAGTCAATCCTACTGCAAGCCGAGAGATCTCCGAAACATCTGGAGCATCATTTTGTTTTAAGTTATCTTGAATTATACCTAAAATGTCACTTCAGATATTATCTATTCACATTGATTGTCTAATTTCAAATGATATCGTCCAACTTTGGTATTTTTAATTTTGGGCCTCAAATTAGCTTTTGAGAATTCGTAATAGACTTGTTTAATGACGAAGTTTGTGTGAACGTGGTTGTGAAGTTCTGTTTTGGGCGGTTTCAAGAGGAGAGGGCTGCTTTTGCCTCGACAGTGATTTTCCTGTTATATGGTTATTTTGATCTAAGTAAAGTCGAATCTCGATAAGAAATCTCAGTTTAAGCAATTTTCGCGATATAAGCAACTTTTCCGCGCTGACCAAAATTTTACTACATAAGAATTCTCGATATAAGAAATTTTCCATTTTCCCTCAATCTCGATATGAGAAACATTCTCAAAGTTTTGGCATACTTCTCTTGCTTTAATTGGTCACACAACACAAAACGACAAAAAAAAGCAACGAAGCATTTCCAAAAGGATCGATGCAGTGCTTCCATATCTTGCACTTTTGCGCAAATTTTGCGCTTTGGTACAAAATTTGGCACCCTATGCCTTTTGCGCACTTTTTGGGCTCTCGCGCCTTGCGCTTCTTTTGGAAAAAACAACCTGCCTTTTCAAGTTCAGCCAAAAGAACGAAAAGTTGCATTTTGAACCCTAAAATCGCTAAAAAATTGTCCAACATGCCACTCAACACTATTTTAATAACATTAATTTGAAAAAAAAAATGTATTGTCAATTTTGTGTTTTAATGACGATTTTTAAGAGCTAAATATTTTGGACATTGTCAGATTTTTTGTAGTAAAAGAAAGCTTATAAGGTTATATTAAGATAATGTAAACTTGATGTAAAGGGCTTTTTAGTCAAGAAAGGGGGTTTGAACAAAAAACAATTTCAAACTTGCAATATCAGGGAGTCGCCGGCAGATCTGTGATGTAATTGTAATTGTTATTACAAATTATATTTCCACGTAAGTGCAATTTTATTTAATTTCATTTGAGATCAAAGTAATTGTAATTAGTTACATTTGACCTATTTAATTGACATTTTTCAATTACAATTTACCATTACCTTTCCACCAACATTAGAAGTTCTGTAATTAGAAATTTCGCAGATTTTCCCCCGGCCTTCCAATATTTTTCGGTGTGTTAATTAATTCACAAAAAGCTCACAGGTTTATGATGCTCTTTGGACATTTTGCAGTTGAAAAGAAAGGAGTTCAAGTTTGTTTGAAATAATTAATTGCATTGAAATGTAATTCAATGTAATTCAATTACTTTTAGAAAGTAATTGTACTTGTAATTAATTACATTTGAAATTAGGGTGATTGCAATGGCAATTAATTACATTTTAGAAGTAATTGACACAGGTCTGGTCACCGGTGCTTTCAAATTATTTGCTCAAACGAAAGCAATGCATGATAAAACTTTGCAATCCTGTGTGCAGAACTAATGGAATGTTAACAAATCAAATCTGTACCGACCTGACATTTTTGTCTCCAGAACTTCAGGCAAGAGTAAGCTGTTCGTAAGAGTTTGAACTTTTGGACAGGTCTTTTTGATAAGAGTCCCCATTGGAGCCAGATGCTGCAATGGTGTCCGTTTTCAAGTTTTGGCCCTTTGGGACACGTTTTTTGAAAAAGTATCCACGCTTCATTTGCTGGTTCTTGCATGCAGAGTTCCGCCAGAACAGACAAGTGATAGTTCTTACACAAAAAGTATAACTTAAAGATACAACCTATTCTACCACTTCCCAAGTGTGAGCAATGGCCTTTTCACATTGCCAATAAAGAAGCCAGTCATGTCATACTTGAGAATAACATTTGTTTCAGGATCAAAGATTCTAAGCCAGTTTTTGGATGCCCCATCAAAGGAAAAATGAATATTACTCCCGGGGCTCCTCCGTACTTAACCACATCTTCATATCAGAAAATCTTCCATCACCTTCCCATACCAATCACCTTCAAAATGCCCAGAAACTTCCATCATCTGGGCGTGACTCGAAAGGGGAGGTGTGTGGTCAATGTGCAGGAGTGCGCGGCTCAACTAGAGGCCCTGCAGTTATCCATCGACAACCGGAAGGACTACAATCCAACTGCAGTGGCCCAAGGTATTTCGCAAGCATTCCATGGGTCCTCTTCAGTTCAGGCGAGGAGAAGAGGACCCAAGACCCCTTGGTTCAGCTCATACCATCGAGAGTTGAGGGGTCAAATGCTCCAAAAATTGCGAAGTGCCAAGACGAGCCAATCACCAGAGACTTGAGAGCAATATCCAATTGCAAGAATTGCATTTCACAAGTCTCTGAGGAGCGCCGAGTCGGCCCACCAAAGACTGGAAGTGAAGAACCTACTCTCTTCATCGGCTTCGTCCAGGATGGCGGGCTTGCACAAACGTGCTAAAAAGCCCGCCACCAACTCGGAAATCCCGGTAAGCAAATTCCTCCTCCACTGCCAAGAACTGTTTTCATCGTCATCAGAAACAGTGGTGGAGGAGGTTCAGGGCTGCTTGGAAGAACACTATCCCATTTTGCAGCCATTCACGCAAGCCGAGATGGACAAAGCCTTCAAGAAGATGAAGAGCAAAGCCCCATCGACATCAGGGGTTTCTCCCTTCTAGCTAGCAATTCTCCGGACCCAAATCCAACCACTCCTCCAAGATCTCTTCAGCCACGCCCTCCAATCATCCTTCTTCCCACCAGACTGGATGGAGTCAGCCATCATCTTCATCCATAAGAAGGGGCCCAAGGACATTCCAGACAATCATTGGACCATTGCCTTGGAGAACCCCTTCTTGAAGATGATGTCCACCCTGCTAGCTGCCTGCTGCTCCGGATTGACCGAGGACAGACATCTCCTTCCCGAGTTTCAATTCGGTTTCCGGAGAAGCCGCTCGACCACCTCGGCAGCCACTCTCCTCTACGTGATCGTGCACGCGAACATCAGCACTAAGAGGAGAGTCTATTGATGCTTTGTAGATTTCTCCAAAGCATTCGACAGGGTGGACCGAACGCGGTTATTCCTCAAACTCCAACTCTGGGGTATTCCGCGTTCAATATGCGTCCTGCTGGCCAACATCTATGCGGGACTCAAATGCTCCATTCGTTCTGGTGAGGATCTATCCCCCTGCTTCTTTACATCCATCGGCCTTCCGCAGGGGGATCCACTATCGCCAATTCTTTTCAACCTCTATGTATCCGACCTGCCCGAAGCCCTTTCTCACCAAGGCCCCGACATTAACCACAATATAATACAATATTTGCAATATGCAGACGACCTGGTTCTCTTGGCTGATTCAGCCGTGGAATTGCAAAATGCAATCAATGCTCTCCACGGTTACTGCCAAGAGAACGGCCTTCAAGTCAATAACATCAAGACGAAGGTCATGGTCTTTCATAAAGGTCGTCTGCCTCCCACCGCCTTTCACATCAACAATAGCCAGATTGAAAAGGTCAAGTTTTTAGCTATGTCGGTTTCTCCTTCACAATTCAACTCTCCTTTGCCAATCACCTCAAATCAGCAATAACCAAGGCAAGGGCCAGGATCGGATACATCTGCAATAGACTGCCCATCAAGAACCTCCCTCTTCCAATAGTGCTTCAACTCTTCCGGTCCTTCATCACACCCATCTTCCTCTATGGCCTTCACCTTTGGCTTCCCAACTCCGCCCAATCCGCACTCAAATCCGCCGATGCCACCTTCACCAAATTCCTCAAACGATACCTCCGTGTGCCCCAATATGCCAATAATGCATGGACGCATTTTCTATGCAAAACCGAGCCCCTCACCACCGGGCTGGCAAGGTTAGTGTCCAACAGTGTTAGGAACCTGACCTTTCCGGAGGTGATGTCTGGACACATGCTGTCATTCCCGTTCAAGGGCTTGACAACACCTTATTGCCCTTGGCCCGACATCCCTTCGGAATATTGGCGGTCACGCACCTTCGTCCGGATTCCTGCCAAATGCCATCAACCACGGGAACTGACGAAGGATCTGTTCAATTTGACCCACCCTCTCTACTTCAATAACCAAGAGTTTCATCATCTACCTCTACCCAACTGGATCTGTACTGTCTGTCAATCTCCTCTTCACTTCTTTCATGTGCACTGAAATGATTCTAGTTAACTCAACTGTGATATCACAATTTAATTATCTATTTATACGTTTTAACCATTGACATGTCTTTTAATCATGTAAATGATGATACATGTATTTATTTATTTATTTTTAACTTACTTTACACGCCATGACATGACCAAGAGTCGCAATAAACATTCATTCAATATTCTTTAGGGTAAAAAGTCTAGATGGCAAATAATGAGGGCGCGCGGTACATAGGTCACAAGGTAAAAAGGTCACGGAAAATAGGTCACAGTAAAAAGGTCACGAGGTAAAACGGTTACGTTAAAAAGGTCACAGTAAATAGGTCACGGTAAAAAGGTCACAATAAATAGGTCACGGTAAAAAGGTCACAGTAAAGAGGTCACGGTAAAAAAGTCACAAGTCTCAGCAGAGTCCTTATAAGACTATTTTGAATTGTTATTGAATTGAGTTGCAACAACGCCAACTTTAATTTTTGGTGTTAACTTTTGAATAGTAACAACTGCAAATTATCTATAACCTATACCTTTGTTAAAAATAAACTCCTTGCTATTTGATTTGCTGAATTATTTGTTGCTGTTTAGTGTCTTATTGACGTTTTCTAACGTCCAATTAATCCCATAATTGATAAATTGTCTCAACCTCAGTTAAAGTATGGTGTTCAGCCCAACAACATTATGTGTTTGCAATGATTGCAAGACTTTTTCCTCGTGTGATTTTTTACCTTGTGACCTTTTTACTGTGACCTATTTACCTTGTGACCTTTTTACTATGACCTATTTACCCCGTGACCTTTTTACTGTGACCTATTTACCTTGTGACCTTTTTACTGTGACCTATTTACCCCGTGACCTTTTTACTGTGACCTATTTACCCCGTGACCTTTTTACTGTGACCTATTTACCTGTGACCGTTTTGCTTGTGACCTTTTTACCTACAATCATAATGAGGGATAGCAGAAAGGAGCAGGGTCTTCGACGGCTCGAATCGCCAGATTTGCCACCAAAATTCGCCAGAATTCGCCACCTCATTTGAAAAATCGCCAGATTTTCGCCAAGTTTCTTTTTACTAACAACTTTTTGTACGTAAATAGTCAATCATTCTGAAGTAATCTTCAAAGAATACCTCAAATGGTCAATTCTTCAGTATTGTTTTTCAACTTTCATTTCAACTTTTATCTTTTGATACACATTTCATGACAACAGGTCTCGAAGAAAAACATAATGCCACCATATTGACTTTCCTTCATAATTTTTTATTTGTAGCATGTAGAACGCGTTTAGTTTGTAATTTGTGAACAAAATTGAAATTTGATTTGATGAAATTAGCAAAATCTTTCGCACTTTTTTCTGAAATGCTATGACATTTATAACTCTTTAAAAGCAATGTTAATGGTATTACGTTAGCAAAATCGGACCAATTGCCATTAAAAATCCCAAAATGTAACGTGATCACTCAAATAGTAAAAAAAAATTTTTATACCAATGACATTTTCCATGTCCTGTATTTTGACCATATGATAAGAAATTGAGTAGTAAACCATAAAGAGGGCGTGACCAAAACCAAACGGGTGCAATCACGAAATAAAAGGATGCATAGTTTATTTAGGATTTTAATTGGCCCTACCATTAGGAAAATAAAATTGGGAATTTTTCAAAATCAGTTAAATTTGCGTTTGTTGAAGTTGTTGGCTTCATAAAAGTCTCTTTTTCCCAAACTCTCTTGTTAAAAATTCTAGTCTGCATTTTTTTAAACCGATTTTAATTGGTACACAGAATGTCCTTCCATGTAAATGTCAAAAAAAGATAAAACCCGCGTGGGGAAAAGTCATATGATCATATGATATTAGATCATGTCTGACAGAAGTGTTGGTCTGTAAGGGAGTTGGAATTAGCTGCACGATAAGGCCCCTGAACTTAAGGCAGGTCAACATAGTGGATAACAAGTCGTCTAGATGAGATTTAAAAATATATAATGGGTCGTCTAATGGATAGATTTGTCGCAAAGAGGGAGGAAGTAAGTTCTACAGCAAAGGAGTGAAACTAAATTTTCTTGTTATTGGTAAAAGCACAATCAAATCAAGAAACAATACTTTGGTCAAAGCTCTCCCTCTTTAGGGATTGCCATCTAAAATATTTAATCCTTAGTTTTCAGTCAGAATGAAAGTCTAAATCATAAAGAGAGAATCAAAATTTGCCTGATTTAGATTCAAAATTTGAGTTATCGCCGAAAATGGGCAATTTTGCGATTTTTTTTGCCAAATTTTCCCGATTTCACCTAATTTTTCGACAAATTTGCTCATTTCGCCAAATTTATCGCCAGAAATACTAAAATCGCCAGATTTATCGCCAATGATATTAAAATGGCCAGATTTATAGCCAGATCAGCTGATTTCGCCAGATTAAATTTTCTATCGCCAGACACGTTTCAAAATCGCCAGATTCTTGAAATCTGGCGATAGAAATTGCCAGTTAGCAACCCTGGAAAGAAGATTGAATTCGTCTGTTTGTACAAGGTGACTATTAAAATTGATTGTAATTGGGTTGAGATTTCTTATTTAGATGAGAGAAAATTAGTTAAGGAAGTGACTGACTCCAAAACAGTGATGGCATATGAATAAAAGCCAATTTCTGCCAGGTGGCAGAAATTGGTGGTAGAAAATGACTTTTATTCATGCGAAAAAAGTGCCAGAAAATGGCAGAAATCATTTTTTCAGGAAACTCATAATAATAGTTTTATTCAAAACTTAAAGGGACAAAATTTGGTACTTTTGATGTCTAACAATGGCCTTACCATCCCTTCAAAAGCTCATTGCATCGAAGACGAAAGATACAAGCTCATGAAATCGATCTCCTCGATTCGTTTTCGAATTTCCCTCGAAGCCAGGGTGGCCAAATCAGGCACTCTTATTTTGTCTTAAATAGGTACCGATAGTTAAACCTTAAATGCGATTTAATTCTATTATGTTCAGTCACTATAGTTTAGAATTGTAGATTTTTAAAATGTTAAAATACCTTAATTGCAAAATGTTTTCTAAATTGTTTTTAAAATGCTAAGGCCTAAGTTCCGTTTTTCAAATCCAATTGCAATACAGTCTGACAAAATTCATTTGAAGTAAATACTTGTATATTTTCAGGTCAGGTTTGTTTACTCAAATATAAAATTAAATTAAACACTGGCTTTCTTAACTATTACAATTGATTTATAAATTACAACTTAACATTACGTTTTATCAAAGTCTGATTTGCAGATGATTGCTTGCTATGAACTGAATTAGTTTAAAATAAATTACTATAACACCAAATTAACAAAATTAGAAACCAAATCACAGCAACTAATTTTCGTTTTCTTTTAAAAAACTGATAATGGGGCTTTACAAAAAATTTCAACAATTACTTCCTGGGGGCACAACTCATGCTCGAAGTGAACAGACGTATTCAAAAAGTGCTCCTCAAACACTTGTGAAAATTTTTCTGGTTTGCTCTCGTTGGTTTGACACTAACGAATTGTTTCTGAATTGGTTTGGATTGTGTTTCTCACAACAATGGAGTAAACACACCTTTAAAGTTGCATCGATAAAAGAACGAAAAGGGCCTCGATATCGTGATCTTCACGCCAATGCATTTCGTTGTGGTGAAGGGAATCGTTCAATTCACGTCATCTCTCAAATCTTTCATCTTCAACTTGCTCTCGGACACAATCCAAGAGTGAGCAAATGAGTGTAACGCCTATGTTGAGCTCTGGGTGATCTCTGGTGAATGGGCTCTGGTGAAAGTGCGTCACGTGATGTCGCAAGAGGCCAAAAAACCTTGCCACGGCTGTGGCAAGGACATTGACAGGAGGAAAAAGAAGTTTGTCTCCTGCGATGGCTGTGAACATTTGTTTCATGGGGAGTGTCTTGGTTGGACTCAGGAGACAGTCCAAGAACTCTCCAAAGGATCAGGAATCCTCACCTGCAGGAACTGTACTGCCAGATGCAAGGACATCCTCAAGCATGTCAACAAGATCTCAGAGAAGATGGACTCCATGGGGGACCTGATAAAGGGTGTCCTGGAGAGACTGGAATCTCTCGAGAACTCAGGAAGTGGACATCAAGGTCATCAGCATCCTCGAGGACCAGGAGCTCACCCTGGCGAGGCATCAGTGGCACAGGAGTTGTCCGAGCAGAAGAGGCGTGCCAAAAACATCATAGTCAGAGGTGTGGAGGAGACCGAGGAAGAATCGGAAGAGGAATGCAAAGATTTAGTCCTAGATATCTTCAAATCCATTGGCAAGGAATCAGAACACAAGAAGATTGCGACCCTTCATCGTATTTGCAAGAAAAATGGGGTCAAATCAAGACCAATCCTGGTTAAGATGGAAGATGAGTTAGTGAAAGAAAAGATCATGAGATCC
The DNA here is from genome assembly GCA_010645155.1 of Tigriopus japonicus. NCBI lineage: Eukaryota > Metazoa > Arthropoda > Copepoda > Harpacticoida > Harpacticidae > Tigriopus > Tigriopus japonicus. Next base: position 432,433 of record JAAGOF010000213.1, read on the forward strand.
AAGCCCAATCTGATGAAGATTCCAGAGATGAGACATGTCAGAATCGATGATGACCTCACCATGGGACAGCGAGGGCATCTAAACATGCTGTACAAAGAAGCGGAGCAAAAAACTCCAATCTCAAGGATCAAGTGTCCAAGTGGGTGGTGTGGGGCCGAAGAACCGAACCCTGGCTCAGGAAGATGCCAAGCAGAAGAACTCAAACCAATTTACTGTAAGCTCATGGAACATCAGACGTGGACTCTTTCACAAATTGTCCGAAATCATCAAAACTGGAACCGACAATGATATAGACATCCTTTTCCTACAAGAAACTGAAGCTAACAACCTGGATAAGTCCAATTGCCCAAGCATTGAACAGTATGACTGGATTATCCCTCAACCTTTACCTGGACATCGAAAAGTAAGGACCATAGCCCTTGTGAGAAAGACCTTGGGACTTGAAGTGAAACTCAGAAGAGATCTAATGACCTCATGCAGTACTAGTATTTGGCTTGAGATCAGAGACAGAACCAAGAAGAAGTTCCTTTGTGGCAACTTCTACCGACAATGGAGGTCCGAGTTTGGTGAGCACTCATTGGATTGGCAATTGGAGCAATGGGAGTTTTTTTGGGATCAAGTTGAGGAGGCCGTAAACGAGTGCAAGCGGACCATTGTCATGGGTGACATGAACATCGACTCGAACAAGTTTAACGACAAGCACTACGTCCTCAACAGCCTTGTCAAGGTCTTAAAATCAAATCTGGCCAAACTGGACATGAAACACCTGCACATGGGAAACACCTTCGTCCTAAAGTGCAATGACTTGGTTCGACACTCTGCCCTTGATCACATCTTCACCACGACTGAAATGAATTTACATGTCCAGAGCACTTTGACACTGGACAATGCCATGAGCGACCACTTGGCTATTGTGGCCAAAATCAAGTCAAGGAATTTGAAACCCGTCACCACCAAGAAAATCACGAAGAGATCCTTCAAAACCTTCGACCAAAACACTTTCAACCAAACTCTTTTGAACAAAAATTGGGGAGAGATGGAAGAATGTGAGGATATCAATGAAAGGGTGAATGTCTATGAAAGATTTGTGGCTGAGAGCCTGGACACACATGCCCCGGTGAAGAATTTCATCATCACAAGCAAGTACAGGTCGGAACTCACCGAGAAAACTCTGAAACTGATGCAAGATCGAGATGAGGCATACAAGCAGTTCCAAAAGGCCCCTGAGAATGACAAAACCCAAAAATTCAGATACTACTCCAAATTAAGAAACAAGGTCACAAATGCGAAGAGAAGAGACATCAAGAATCATACAAAAAATCAGGTGCTGAATGCCAAAGATGATTTCAAAGAGCTCTGCAAAATAGCCAAAGACAAGATGGGACAGAATCAGAGAAAGTCGGGTCAAAGGATCGTTGAAGATGGGAAGGAGCTGGAAGATGAGGAAGCCAGTGAAGTTTTCAATGAGTTCTTCATCGAAAAAGTGGCCAAACTGAGATCCAGAAGTGATGACTCCAAAAAACGCAATCCCTTGGACCGCTGAAACAACAAGCCATCTCCAAATCTTGGGCCCCCTTTGAATTTCGGGAGGTCAGCCAAGAGGAGGTTAGAAAATCATTTGCCAAGATCAAACCCAAGGACTCCGGAGGCCTGGATGACATCTCATCCCGGATGATGAAGGATATGAGTGAGGTTATCATTGGCCAGATCACCAGTATCATCAATGAGTCCCTGAAATTAGGAGTTTTTCCAAACTCCATGAAAGTGTCGAAGATAATCCCAGTCCACAAAAAAGGAGATCGGACTCAAAAGGACAATTTCAGGCCAGTTGCATTGCTCAAATCGGTATCCAAAATCTTAGAAATCGTAGCAAATGACCAATTACGAGAGCATTGTGAGAAAGCGAAGATTTTTCCACAATGTCAACACGGATATAGGCAAAACAGAAATACCTCTACCGCCATGAATTCCTTGATTGCTCATGTGATCAGCAAGAAGCAGGAGAACAAGAAGATAGGTGTGAGCACGTATGACTTATCGAGTGCCTACGACTGCTTGGATAAGGACATTCTTGACGGCAAGCTGGAGATATACAACTTCTCCTTGGCCAGTAGAAGGTTTATATACTCATACCTGTCAGGAAGAACTCAATCTGTGAAAATAGGAGACTCGATGTCCAGAGAAGTTCAGGTACCCTTCGGAAGCCCTCAAGGATCAGTGATCTCACCGACCATTTTCTTGATCTACATGGCCGATGTGGAATTATGGACCGATGCCTTCATCAGTGGCTATGCCGACGACCACTGCGCCGTTGCTGTCTCAGACAATATCGACGAACTGGTCCTCAAGTTAGAGAACATCGGTGCGGAGCTCATGACTTTCTTTGCTAGCAACATGATGGTTGCTAACCCCGCAAAAACTGAGATTACCATCATCGGTGCCAAGCCTGAGGAAGTGCAACACATCAGAATTCCTGTTGGAAAGGCAGAAGTCAAGGTCAGCGAGAATGTGAGACTTCTTGGAATGACTATCCAGAGTGACTTGGGATGGGATGGTCAGCTCTCCTACCTCATTGGAGATCTGAACCGAAGGCTGGGTCTCCTTCGAAGGTTGCTAACGTGGCTGGATCGAGATCAAATGGGG
>JAAGOF010000213.1:435899-523268 GCA_010645155.1 Tigriopus japonicus
GATTCAGGACAACACATTCGAAACATGCATAAACCCAGACGTATCAGTTTGATCCTTAACTCATTAACTCATTATTTAAAAAAAAGTCATCTGACTTCTTAGTAATAAATTCTCTCTCTCTCTCTCATTTATTAATTCGTTCGATTAATTACGCCATCATTTAACAAATCATATGATATCATCAAGCATTCTAGAAAATAGTGATAATCTTATTCTAATATCCCTTTTCAACACTATCTAATAATTAAGTGACTTTGAACTCCAGAAAAAAAAGATATTTTTTTTCAAATATGATTATTATATGATCAATTTGAAATATGATAAAAGTATATCATGGACGCTTTTCATTATTTCACATAAAATTTAGTCATAATTTGAATAGAAGTTCTTATTTCACACTGAATTATTGTCACTATATGGCACATCAAAGGAATGACGGATTTTTTACCACGGAATTTCTTATGAAAAGACGTGTTTATAAATACAATGTGTTTTTCTAGTTATTTGAGCATCAGCTCACTTTCAAATTACACCAAAATCACCCGAAATGCTCCAGTGGTGTGTTAAAGTAATTGCCAAGGTATAATATGTACCTTTTCGGCATCACAAAGATAAATAAACATTTTCTGTTTTATCGAAATTTTGTCTTTAACGAAAAATAAGTATATATCATCTTTCAAAACTAACTTAAAATGTATTTTTTTGGATATTTTATTCTTTTTTAAACAATTATTGTCAAAAATAACTTTTAGATTTTGTAAAATTGTAACTAAATGTTTCAAATTTTGCAATTTATGACACGAAAATATTCGTTTTACAAATCAATATGTTTTTACAAATGAACACAGATCTTCCATAAATATTAATATCATATTAACATCATTTAATACTATCACATGCTGAAATATTTACAAAAAAGGATTAAAAAATGTGTAGTTAAAGTTAGTTTTAAGTTATAATGAATGTTATCATTGTAATCTATACAGAAAATAATAGAGAAATGAAAAATTTTCCCTTAATTTGGTAATGTTGAAAATGTGTTTTATATTTATTGGCAATTACTTTAACACATAAACGGAGCATTCCGTGGTAAAATTTGATAAAATTTGAAGGTTTAAAGTAGTTGCTTATTTATTGTTTATTGTTTGATACCACTCTGAGACACCAGAAGATGTATAATTATTAGAGTATTGGCACGTCTAGACCACATTTAAAGGAAAATGTTAAGAAAGAGAAAAACTGAAGATGAACTTTCAATTATTACAGAAATATAAAGGCAAAAATGATGAAAAGGATACGTAAAGATAAGAAACATCAGCATTCCCAAACTATACCAACATTCCCAAACTACAAGACTCCAGGGCTCTTTTGAATTGATTAAACGTTGGAAGATTCCGAACATGTGGAGGGATCGAATTCCAAAGGATCGCTCGGCGAATACAGAATGATCCTCTTCTTGAATCAAGTTGTAAGAGAGACAATAAGTTCCCCACTCACGGAACCTCTCGTGGCCTTCTCAACGATAGCACTCCTCAGAACGAATGCTCCCTCGCACACCCTCACTAACCCATGAATAATTTTGTAGACAAGATGTAAATCAAACTTTGCACGTCTCATTGCCAGAGTATCTAACCCCAACAATTGAAGACGGTTCTCATACGGCAGTTTTCTAATTGTGGGGATCGTTCGGGTGAATCGTCTTTGAACTTTTTCTAGAAGTTCGATGTCCCTTTTTAGTCGAGGTGACCAAACCGATGTAGCATATTCCAGGGAGGGCCTCACATATGTCCGATACAGCTTAGTAAGTACAGCCGGTGACCGCGATTGAAAATTCCGCATCAGAAATCCCAGAGTAGAATTAGCCCTGGCAGCCAACATCGAACAATGCAAGGCTAAATTTTAGTGTTGGATCCAGTATTACTCCCAAGTCCTTCTGCACTCTCGTCCATTGTAAAGGTGCATGGTTTATTTCATAACCTCTTGGTGATTCATAGCGCCCAATATGCATCACCATGCATTTTGGGGGGTTAAAACGCATTGAATTGGCCTCTGCCCAATTGTTCAGCCGATCCAATTGTTGCTGTAATTGGAATTCGTCCCTTGGATTGGAGATCTTGCAAAACACTTTTGTATATCGTCTGCGAACTTGATTTATTCACTAAGCTCAAGGTTGGAACCTTGTCGAAGACCTTCGCCAAATCCAGGTACACAGTGTCCACGGTTTGACCACTATCCATGCACTTATATAAATAGTCCACATAATCTACTGTAGAGGACCGGTCAGACACGATCTGTCTTGTCGGAATCCGTGTTGATCCTTCAATAAATGCGCATTCTCCTCGAGCTTATCCACAAGCGACTCCTTATGGAGCCTTTCCATGATTTTACCCACACTTGATAATGATAACTTCTTATCTGCACCATATGCATTCATGGACTTTTGCTTCAATTCATAGTTTTAAGCGATTTAATATAGTTATTTGAGCTGATAAAAAATGTACACCTTCACAAAATATTTTCCTTATGACACTCTGATATCAGAAAACGCCATTAGAAGTCTTGGCATTTGAGCAAACACTTTTTTAGTAAATAGGTAACCACAGTGCACTTTAGTATTTGTATAAATTTTAATTATATTTGACCCTTTAAATGTCATTCTAAAAACGCACATATGTAGTTGAACATCAGTTAATTTTGTACATTAGCGGCCATTTTCTTACATTTTCTGCCACTATCTGCCATTTTCTGCCACTTTTTGCCATTTTCTGCCACCAAGTGGCAGAAAATGGCAGAAATGTATATATACATACTCAAGTATATATGATTATGAATAATTAAGTTCAATAAGAAAATTGATCAAAAAATCTATTGGGAAATTCAGTAAAAGACAAAATTTGCCATCCCTGCTCCAAAATGCACCAATCCAAAAAGTGTTGAATGGTGTGCGATTGAGATCTAACCTTAGAAAGAAGTCGACGGATACGGTATCTTAATTACCACTTGCAAATGCAGTGATAAATTAATTGGGTCTTTTTGAACCGTTGATCATTCTTTACTTTCATTTTTGTTGATGATTACAAAAGAAAACAAAAGAGACAATGCACAGTCATTTATGAAAAGAAAGTTAGAAAGCGCTATACAGGGTAAGACAGTCACAGACAGAGTTTCAATGCTAAGGACAAGTATATATACATACTCAATTATATATGATTATAAATAATTAAGTTCATTAAGAAAACTGGTCAAAAAATCTATTGGTAAGAAAGTACTTATCAACAGAGGCAAAAGCCAACCAAGAGTTATATAAGAAATGTTCTTGCCACTGTTTATTTTTCGTAAGGAGTCGCCATTATTGACTGAGTTAATTAGCTACATAAAGCCAAGTATACTTAACATGAATCCAAAATTCCCCAAAATGATGCGGTCTTAATCAAAATTGGTATTCCATATTGAATATTGTGTTTGTGATTGTTATTGTAGAGGTGTGAAAGAAGTCATAATAAGAACTTGAAGTTAAATTAAATCTCCTGTCTTTTGATAAAATACTTCTTAGTCAGAAGTTGCAACATTTCTTTAAATCCGGCCAACTCCAGTAGTTCGGATTTTTTTTTAGTGTGCAGGGACTTCAATCAAAGATGGGTGACATATTTCTCTTTAGGATTTGGAGTTGGATGGCAAATGCAAAAGTTGTTGGCTTTTCATCCAATCATGAGTTATACTGATATTTTGAGTAACCGGGAATTGAATGCCTACAAAAGTTTTCTAATCAAGTGAATGAGGATGTGGGTCAATTCTGATGTCTACATTTTCACAGCACATCCCTTTTCATTCTTTTTGGAATTTGGTCAAGAAATTTACATCGCACCCGGTTTGAAAGAGTGGACAAATGCATCAAGTTCTTCCTTTTTGTCAAGTACAAACAAGGAGAGCCCATCTACATTTAGCGAATCAGAGCTGAAATATGAACCTGGCGCTTCCTGTGAAATGTGCTTACAAGTTTGAAATCCTCAAACTTTGTTGTCAGTTGCTTCAAGAAAGTCCACTGGAATACATTGACACTTGAGAATTGTATTTTTCCGTTTTTAAGTCCAACTAAAGTGAAACTTATTGACATTTTTCATTGGCGTAACTTGACTCATGTGGAAGATTTTAGCCTTAGGGGCCCTAATTTGCTTGGAAGGGTCCAATACAAGCAAATTGGAAACACTTGGTTGGTTGACAAGAGCTAATACTCTATTCTAGGATTTAAGAAAAGCCTTACATTGATAATTTCCAGGGTCTTTTCTTGATCAGGGAAACATGAGCTTGGAGCCGTCTTTGGATTCCTCGGTTGAACTTATGAAGAGATATGGCTCTTCATATCCGATTCATAATCGACATGACGACATTTTAAACGGCCCCGTAAGTACTTATTCATATTTGTTTTAGGAAAAGTACACATTGTCAATAAATTTAATGTCCCAGGAATGAAAAACCCCAAGAAACCCGCCACAAAAAAACGCCAAAAAAAATTGTACCGGTTTTCTCCGATGCAACCCAGCCTTGGCATATCTCTTTTGTGGCACAACAATTACCAGATGAATGCTTGCCCTCATTGCCCAAAGAAACTTATTGCTTTGATCTTACTAGAAATCACAATTCTGGAAGCTAACCTCGCCCTCCAGGAAATTCAGTGCTTCTTGGCTGGACCCAAAAGCAGAAAATGTATGTTATTATTCTTTTTTAGAATTCTCATACTTTTTACTGTGTTGGTTGTGCTTCAAGGACTCCGTACAAATACTGTTTAGAGAATCGGTCTGAAAAAGTTAAAAGTGAAGAATTTCAACCAAAAGCCCTTTATCAAAACTTTTGAAACATTTGATTGGAAGGTGGAGTTGTATATCATGTCAATGACGTTCAAATATGGAAGGGCGGAAAACTTCAAGAATTTAAATATGTTCCAATTTCCATCGAATTTATCAACAAAGTTCAAACCCTTGTAAACATCATCTCCTACTTCTACGTACCAATATCTTTCATTTGCCTTTTTCTAGGTACCAACACTGGGTGTTTTGGTACTTGGGGCCATTTTTGGTGGAGCTGTGGCCGTGTTCCAAGCAGCTGAGGCTAGAGCCAATTTGCAAAGCCAAGCGGATAATGTCAGAGCTCAACTCAACACAGCCAGTGATAACTTCAATTCCTTGACGACCTCGATTACTGCTTTGAGTTCATCAGCTGTCGATGCGTCTCCAAAAGCCTCAGCAGCCTGTTTGGCAATTGCAGCCGCTGCTGCAGCGCCCTCTGGAACAACAAATGCGGACATCATAGCCTCTCTTACTGCAGTCATTGAAGCTTTTGGTGCTTCGACTTGTCCACCATGATTTCTCTACTAGGACGGTTTTATTTTTAATTTCAGTTTGTTAATGTTATTTATTGTCGTGCTTGTCCTTGATCTGTTCGAATTGATGGCCTGTCCCATAACGATTGAAAATTTCAGAGTATTCACAAACCAATCGTGGGCTTCCCTTGGCAGATCCAGGACGACTGTCTTTGTCGTGATTTTCATACTTACTATGACAGCCGGTTTTTAATGTTATATCTCGCTTTTCACAATAAATTGTTAGAATGTGTTTCAATCTATTGTTGTTATTGTTATTTATTATTTTTCCCTCGAAAATTAAGTAGATAACAGTTGCTTTGGAAAGATTGAATGTTGCAATCCAAATCGCAAATGAGGAATATCCAGAACTCTGGTACGGGAAAAAAATTTGATACGAAATCTTCGAACGCAACCAGATTATTGACGGTATTAACAGAAATTGACTAAAGCGCGATTGCAATCATCTTGGGCAAAAAAATGCATTTCTTAAAAATGGGATTGCAATAGAATGTTATGGTCACAAACCGTATAACTTAGGAAATCAGAAGCGGTGCTTTGCTTCATACTAATAACCTAATCTTAAAAGCTCTCGCTTAACTCAGGTGGAACCACCAGATTCATCATTTTCATTGTCTACTCTACTTTCGTTTTTATGCAAAAAATTGTTCAGTTTGTAAATGCTGATTGAATGTTGATAAGATTCCTTATCTTGGTTCTTGTTTCTATTGCAACATGGCAAATCTTCCATTGTAAAATGCAAGAACTACGAGTAAAAGCGCTTTCTAATGAGACAAAAGAAAATGCAAGAATTAGGGGCCATGACCATTTTGTCAACTAGAGCACTGTCGGACCTTGAATAAAATCAGTTGCTTCAGGAACTTCAATGTAGGCAAAGATATCATGGCTCGAATATTATTTTTTGTCTCTACCATGACTTGTGTTTTGGGGGACGATTTTTCTTCCGACTACATTGCTCCCCCGACAGATCTCCAAGAGTATGGACCTTCAGAGTATTACCCACCACCTTCTCCACAAACCAACAACCTATACTATGTTGATTCGAAAACAATTGATGTATTCTCTGAGCGTAACGGAGAACTGGAGGTAAGTGACGGGTGAGTAGAACAAAGTTTGAAAAAAAATTAAAGTTTTCAACAGATGGTTATTTTGTTTCGAACAATACACTTTTTGGGTTTTTTAAAATATTCTTAACTTTTTTCGCATAATTTTGGAAACTTTGAGAGAAAAAACCATTTTCAGACCAACAGTAATTTTCATGAAATTTAAATCCGATCTGAGGAAAACCGGCTCTAATTTTTTAGTAGACGTGGTGTCGTGGTTAGTGCAGTTTTCTTAAGCGAGAAAAGTCCAAGGTTCGATTCTCTTCTCCGACCTTTCTCAATGAAACTTTTAGACGTTTATCCACACCCACAGACGGAGAACCATTTTAATGCCGGACTTGAAATTACTTATCAGTAGGGCTGAATATTTTAGGTTTTACATAAAAACTTAGGTTTTAACCTAAAACGCCTAATTCGGGCAATTTTTACCTAAAATTAAGTTTTCAGTCAAAAATTTACTTTTTTCTCGCCTTTTTAGGGCAATTTTTACCTAAAACTAAGTTTTCAACCTGATATTAACTTTTTTACTTATCCTAAAGTCATTTGCACAATAAGGTCCCTCAAACCAGTGTCTTCAAAAAAACAAAACACGAGAACAAAGGAAGAGAGAAGAGGAGTGGGAGCCACAATGATTTTCATCCCATCAACATGACAATTCAGCGTTACCAGGTGGTTTCAGGCAGACATTGCCAAAAGTTGTTTGAAATACTGCCAATTACAGGCGCTCGCTGCCATTTTTGAAGTCACATAACGCCACATTCTGTCACCTTTGAGCCGAATTTTTCTCGTTTTTTATCATTTCATCTCGTTTTTTAGGGCTCAAATTTTAGATCTCGTTTTTTAGGTCAAAATGTTTTGATCTCCTTTTCTTGGTCGACAATTTTCGATATCGTTTTTTGGTCGATTTTTTTGCCTGCCCTTCCACTTTTTGCCATATTCTGCCACTTCAGAAATTTCTCTACCACAAAATTTTCTATACTGCCATTTCTACCACTTTCCCACCAATGCCAAATTAAATTTTCACTGCCTCTGTCTCTGCTCCACTGCTTTTACTCTTGTAAAAAGTAAACTGCTGTAGAGCAATTAATAAAAGGCTATATTTGGTCTGGATAGCCTCTGAAAAGGTGTTATCTATTCAACCTAAAAAAAACCTAAAACGTAATTTTTGGTAACCTAATTATGTCATAATTTGCCCAAAAAGTTAACCTAAAATATTCAGCCCTACTTATCAGAAATATTTGGATGATGTGATGGCTGGCTTCGCTGGCCTGTTGAGGCTCAACGGGGCTCAACCCTCCGACCCTAGCACCAACAATCAAAAAAAAAAATCTAGGTGAAAGAACGAGTCAAAAAAAATGTTAATATCTTACAATAGGTTAAAGCAGGAGTGTGTAAACTTATTTAGCAGTGGGACAAATTGGCCGGTCAAATTCATCAATACAATTTAGAATTGCTAAAATTAATCAAAAACCAAATACCTTTCTCTGGATTGCCAAACCTTTTAGTATCACTAATGACAACATCGACATACTGTATTTCAGCTTCCAGTTATTGCTGCCCTTGGATTGGGTGGTTTGGCTGTCGGATTAGCTGTGGTTCAACATTCGGCCTTGAAGAGGGAACGGATCCGGAGCCAGGTCTCAACAGATCTAACCGTTGCCACTACATTGGCATCATTGACGACCTCTCAAACCACATCCCTGGCCACTCTAGTTGCCGCCCAAGCTCCAGTGACCACACGGGTGGATCAAGTGTGTTCTGCCTTTGCCGCCGCGTCTGCCGCCATTCCTAATCCAATCAATCCGGCTAATGTAGCTACAACAGCACCTGTTGTGACGGCATTTTTGGCTGCCTTACAAAACAACTTGTGCGTTTAGAACCAAATCATTTGAATTAACTTAGAGCTAGCATGTGGTTCAGCTCATTGGCTTTTGTTATATGGGAATGAAAACCTTTAAGCTATATCACATAAGCGATATTCTTTTTCAACATGCTTTTTGTACGTCATTATGTGATATGCCTTTATTCTTGTGTGTTTATGCTTAGCTTGAAATGCGTCAGTCAGGGACTGCAGTTCATTGATCTTGCTCTGTTGCAACGACAGTATTTTTCTTTATTCTTTTGAAATGCACTAGAAATGACAATTGTTTATTTTATTCCGCATGCGTTGGGCCGACAAAGCACCTTTTCAAGAATAAAGAGGTAGTTATTTAGGGGTTTCAAAATGTGCCCACATAATGAAAACTGCGATTAGTACGGTTCTGTGTTAGTTGGATACAAGAATATTTTACTGCAAAACTTAGCTGTTGCTCTGTCGAGAGCTCTTCTATTGGTTTTGATTTACTTTAAGTCATAGACTTCTTGATTTTTGAGAATTTGATAGTAATATTTGATAAATCGTACATTGATTAATATTCAATACTATTATTAGATGCAGTAACAATTCAATTTTGGACAAAATAGTGTTACAATGGTTACTCCTTTATGCAACTTTAAATGTAATTATATGAACCACAATAGATGTTGAAGTACGTTTATGTAGAAGTTTTAAGAATAATGACTTTTAGTTTGGTCCCTCAAAACTGTTTTTGGCTTGTTTCTCACATTGATATTGATTGACGTCTACTAATATTTCATTGATTTATTGCATTAACCCTTATTAAAAGACAACCTTTTTATCTTAAAGTAAAGGTGATATCAATTGACATAAGCATGGCTTTAATAGCTAATTCATTTATAGTTGTGATGCAGAAAGTGTTTTAGCTTTAGATACCTTAGGTTTTAGAATATGAGGAATTTAAGCCACAAAGGCTGGTAAGATTCGCAGATGGCATTTTTTACCATGGCAAACTACCATTTAGTTGAAGCATCTATTCAACAATTTATTATTACAAAGTCATTTTAGCAGAAGCTGACCATGACCGAACCCCGGGCGAAATTCGGAGAATATGCTTGAGCACCTTCACAAAAAGAGACATAATTAGCTCCTGCTCAACCCAAACCATCAAAACTGTTTCCTCAAGGGTTTTATGACCACTGGAGGAAATATTATAAAACCTTAGAAACAATATTGAACTAGCTAATGAAGACATGTTTATGGTGGACTGGAATGCATTTTTAGTTCCTTAACAACGCCCAAAATTTATACATTTGAGCCATTTCAAGCATCTTGGAAATGCAAATTGAAACATCATTCACGCAACCTAGGTTTTATTGGAACCTCTGGAAAGAGGACCACTAACAAAAAATGGCCCTTAGAAAGGCTATAGTTCTAGAACCCATGTTTGAGCGGTAAAATATCAATTTGTTGTTGATGTAAAATAGTTTCCTTTTGCACCACGTAATGGCTGACCATCAAAAACCAAAGAGGGTTTATGAGAAACCATCCTTAAGACGTTGCTCCTCAACATTTCTAACCCAACACCTCCTCTTTTGCAAATAAGCTGAAATTCTCACCAAAACAGCTACAGACTGAATGTACCTACCATAAATGTGATTGTTTAAGCATTTCTAATCTCTAACCCCCGAATCATAGCAGATGACACTGATCGTTCCATTCTAAGCTATCCTCAAAACACGTCTCACAAAGTCCTAGTAATTCACACCCTTTTTCTCATCTGTACGGGATTGGTTATTTTACTCCTGTCGTCGGGCCAACCCTTCAAATAGTTGCAGGCACAATTTTAGGCACACCATTCTTTTTAATCTAAAGGTAATTTTTTACAGTGTTCAAAATATTTTCAGATTCTCGCTCTCAAGCAGGAGCAGAGGACAAAATTACACTTGAAGATCAGTGGATAGGCTTGAGTTTGCTCACTCAATTTAACCACCTGAAGGAGTCATCATGGTCAGACATTGAATCACCTTCCTGGTGCCATTTGAATGGCTCTCTTTAGGGAAAATGATCACCTCCAGTCATGCCCATGATTGAGACATAGATTTTGACCATACCGAAAAGAAGCCTTTTTTGTTTTACTCTAAGCCAATATAGAGCGGGAAAAGCGTTGAAAACTCACTCATGTGAGATGGTTTTTCCGTTGGTTCAGGTCTCTTAGTTGTTGGCACTCACTCTTTTGGTGGCTCAAAATAGTTTAAAATGATAACTGGTTCCTCATTTGGAATTGAAAGTGATACAGGTTCTTTCAGCCATTGGTTGATTGCCCTCTAACTGACCAAGCTACGAACTGGGCAGGCATTAAAGATAAAACTCCGACCATTTAGGGATAACTTCTAGCTACTGGATGTACTGTATGTATGACTACCAAGCTTTTGTAGCTGTGGTCGGTGAGTTTTGAATTAACCCGTCGATGCTTGAATAGCACCAAAGTTCAAGACAGTTGCCGACACTTTTGCCTTGGTTCATTTTGGCTCGAATCTTGGGATTGCAACCAGTATTTGGTCACTTAATGAGAACGAATGACCACATTGGGATAATTCTCCTGGACGAGGTGCTCTAATAAATTCTGAGGTTGGTTCACCAACAGTCACCATTAGGGCTGTTTGAAAGAGCTTTTGGTGCCAAAAGTGTTACAGATATCGCTAACCGCCTTCCTTCATGCTCTCAATGGTTGAACCGACTAACCAGAATATGCACAACCTCTAAACAATTGTGGCTCATTTGCGACGTATTTTTGACATTCCATTTCATCCCCTCTTTCAAACAACTCTTCATCCATTCGTAGATGGAAAAAGAAGTATTATGGTCACTGATTGCCAGGGTCTCTTTGGTGTTTTTGTTTGAAGTGGCTCATTACAACTTAGATCGAGGGTTTTTATTTCTCGTAATTATCCATCCAGTGGCTAAAAAGGCGCTGAGAGTGAATGACCAGAAGTATCGGGGTATCCAATCAATGTCGTAAATCAAGGACCAGGTCTTCTGGACCCCGTCTGACTAGCTCCACGTCTCAGCCCCTTTCTCTTTGTCAAGTCATTGATTGAGCAAAAACTTAAAAGCATTCATGTGTTTCAAAGAGCTTCTCCCATTTCATGTTTAGCCACTCATGGTCCTCGATGGCTGCATGCATCTTGGAATTCTATCCAGCCAATTAATGGGCAAACCCCATTGAGCCAAACACGAGCTTCACTTGACAGAGAGGTTCATTGCTAATGTACAACTATCTTAGAGCTCCAAAAAGAAGCTTAAAAAAGAATTATTATCCCGAACCCAAAAGGATTTGGGATAATTGACCTCTTCTATGTGTTCCTCACTTTTTGGAACAGGCTTGAAGAAGGGAAACGCGTAGAGTCTGGAAGCGATCCGCTTGTTCATGCCCGGTCAGGAAGGGTGTTCTTGATTGGCACGAGAAGCCCTGAAATGCCAATCGATGTCGGGATGGATCCCGTCAGGTGCGAAGAGGGACGGGAGCGTTAACTCCACCAGGTAAAGTCAGGTCGAGTTATCATCGTTGTTCAATTCAACAGGCTGCTCAATAAGAGTCAGACAGCCACATCTTGTATATACCCCCACTCACTCACTCACACACGCTCTCTCTCTCTCTGAGGGAGAAAGAGAGAGAGAGCTAATTCAGTCTCTCACCGTTCATGAAAAAGTGAAGTTGGTGAAAATTGATTCGGAGTCGTCTTTTCATTGGCATTGTCTGGTGGTGAGTGATCCAAGCCCAGAGTTGGTCATGAGTAAGATGTCTCCCGCGTTACCAGTTCAAGCCTCACTCATGGATCACCTCCGGGGACTTCATGAGAAGGCCGAAGGTGGTTTTGGCCTGGCCACGGACTTTGCTAGCCAAATGTCTGCCCTCTCGGCTCTCAGTGTTCAACAAAGACAGTTCTTGGAACTTCAACAACGCTACCTAAGCTTGAACCGACTCCCATGGTTATCCGGGGGTTCAAATATCCATCCGGTTAGTGTGGCTCTTACCCTCCCAACCTCAGTGATGAATCCCACAGCCACTAGAATGAGCCCTAGTATCGCAACTATGCCACCAAAGAGACCCAATGGCATGATTGGTGGATCCAAACCCAAGGTTGCCACACCCGAGGTGGTCGGAAAGATTGAATCCTACAAGCACGAAAACCCGACCATTTTTGCATGGGAAATACGGGAGAAACTTATATCTGACGGTAAGTTCACCGCTTCAACGCCCCCCTTGTGTTCCAATCGATCCCTAGAAAGCTTTTTTTATCGTTGACATGACAAGTGTGCGAACGAGTTGTGGCTTTTATGTGAAATGATCAAGGCATTATTGTCCAAAACATGATCTGATGTCTTTATTCCACAGGTGTGTGCACAAATGCGACAGCCCCAAGTGTGTCGAGTATCAATCGCATCCTAAGAAATCGAGCGGCCGAAAGGGCAGCTTCTGAATATGCCCGAACAGCCACAATGCTCAACGGGATGTACCCGGGTTACCCAGGGATCCCGTCTTCATATTACTCGCCATCATTATTGGGCCAATTAGCGGCTGGTCAAACGGGACCACATCAAGCCACAGCCTTGATGACCTCAAGCCACCGTCATCATTCGGAACTCATGGGATCGGCCAAAGAAGATGATGAGGACAAAAGTCCTCGACCAACCATTGACGTGGATGGTCGTTCAGATGCTGGTAGTTGTTCGGACGATGAGCGACCTCAATTCAGACGCAGCCGCACCTCATTTAACTCGGAACAATTAGAAATGCTGGAGAAAGAGTTCGAAAAGAGCCATTACCCTGATCTGAAAACCAGAGAAGAACTTTCCGTCAGGACTAATTTGAGTGAAGCCCGAATTCAAGTGAGTTTGTTATTATCTCCGTTCACTTTTGCTGGACGGACTAGTTCACATTACTATTCATTGTATTCCCAGGTTTGGTTCTCAAATCGCCGCGCAAAGTGGAGGCGCCACCATCGTATGAGTCTCTTCCGTCCTTTCGAATTAGGAACTCCCACTCGTCCCACCTCATCGTCCGATAGTCCGAATAACCTAGCTGACACCCATTCACCCCCAGGATCTCCCGTTGGAGGCGTGTCCCCTCCTCCATCGCTCCACGCACCTTTAGCCTTAAATCCCGCCCTCGGGATTGACTTCACCAAAATATTTGCCAAAGCACAAGAAGACAGAATGAAATTGGCCATCGCGTCCAAAGCCAACTAACTAACCCACTTATCACGATTATTATATCTAATTATTGTTTTCGCACAACCACTTGTCACATATCACACAATAAAACTCTCGTTGTTAAATAACCATCTGTTTTGAACCCTTCTTCAAATGACACAGACACTGTTCAGGCTCAAATACATTCCTGAACTCATCCAAAGATTTTGTACTTGAATGAAAGGACAGGTCAACCTACTACATCAAACCAGCCAAGAACCTTCTTCAAGTATATCTTGCTCAAGGAAAAAGGTGAATGTATCTCTTTGGGTCGTGGGATACCGAGGATTGATTTCATGATGGTGAAGAGATGATGTGAGCATGCCTGTACTTGCTGGCTTGGCATTAGTTACTCAATACAGACTTAATAGGATATCAGAGTGCAATTGTGACAGCCGACGAATGACGGACATTACGGGCTTCAAAAGGAAAAGGGTTGAGACCACAGATTTCCAAGACAGACATCTCTCATCTCATTTCTGAATCGTTGAAATTCAAGAGACTCAAAGTGTTGTATTAAGGTCTGACGAACGAACTATTTCACCTCTAATATCGTTTGAGTAAAGGTTATTAGTTTTTGCCTCAAACCGAGAAAACGCCAGTCAAAGCTAAGCAGAACGATTTTTTTCTTATGGTAACCTTCTTGCAATACAAAGTGTTCTAAGCAAGATCATTAAGCAATGACCCTCTTGCAATTTGAATGAAAATGATTAAGAATGATAGTCAATTCATTTTTCCCTTCAAGGAAAAGCTAATACAAATTGTATTTCGCTTTGTCTAAGTTTGCTTTGGTGCGTCGGTTATTCCAACGATTCCTTTTGTTGTTATTGCTTTTGATGCTCCTTTTGTCAATTTTACTTTTCACAAAGTACAACAAACGCTGGCTTAGAAAAGACTAAAGGAAGAACCAAATCTAAAACACTAACAATTTTGGTACAAACAGGAATTTAAAAACAAAAGTAGCTAACGAAAAATGAACGAAAAATTCTGAAAGTTTTGGCACATGAAATTTCGCATCTAATAGAAACGACTCCTGAAGAATCTGTGCAAAGAGCAGTCCGGATTTACATGAATGAAATTATAAACAAGCCGTTATGGGTTTAGCCAGCCTAGAAAGGCAAGGAGATAAATGGAGCTTCATAATTCTTTGGGGAACAATCTGCCACCTGCAGAGAAGTAACTTGAGAGATTTGTCATCAGTCCCGTCTGCCAACGAGGTGAGCTTTCAGCTTTCACATGCCCTCCAAAATCCGAGACGTTCACAAACCACCATACAATTCAATTCAAAATCTACTTCCCAACGGTTTGTGGTTTTAAGGTACGTCTCAAAATCGTCCAGAAACGGAATAAGACATTTTTTAGGATTTTTTATTGCAACCCCGTTACCTGGGTCAGTGCCAAATGAAACCTTTTTTTCGATTCCAGCCAGATTTGAATGCGATTAGACTCCAAGTTCGTCAGACTCAACTTCGCTTCCTTGATTGGAATGAACTATTTTGAATTTAAAACAAACTTCAAGAAAATGCATTCTCTGGCCAACCATTTTGAACGAGCACCAATGCAGACTCAGTGCATCTCCAACTTGGCCGGGTCATTTGGTGGGACTTCCAGTAGTTGAACTCGGCTTCTTGAGGTTGGTTGAATACGCCAAGTGTCTAGAGCGTACCTCTCTCTTCGGCTACAAAATAAACATATCATCATGGTTGGTTGGTTGGTACAGGCTCTATGAAAGTATTCATAGACACCCTGCCATGTTGAGTGGGTGCCTAAATCTCTCTCTCGCGAGGCTCTCCACGACTGAGTTTTAATGTTCAGTCATTTATGGAATGTCAGTCGGGTCTGGGTGGATTAGTGCAAACAGAAAAATGACTCTGATTTGTACATGTCTTGTCAATAAAGAGTCTTGATCACGGATCAGACCTGTCGGAATTCCTTCTCCACCACACCAGACCATGTTTGAGATCTCAATTTCCATACATTATCCGAGCAAAGCCAACCAAGGAGAACCACGTCGACCAGGCTCGAAAGTGATTCGGGTTTTAAATTGAAACACCCTTTTAATCTCAGGGCTTGTTGTAAGGTTCCGTGCCAAGGATGGAAATTTCCGTCCCTTGTTAAAGTAAACATTGATTCTACATAGTATTGTCACTGTTTTAGACTTTGAAAACATTGTTAATATGTTGAAATTAAAGCTTTGGATTGGGAATTTGAGATTTGCAATTCCAGTACTTCCAAAAGAGACAAATTTGCAATTTTTTTCAAAAAGCACTATTTTTTTGCACCAAGAAAATTATGCACTTTTGTATTTGTTTGGAATAAAATACGATTGGAAATTCTGGGAAAGATTTAAGTTGTCTTTGGTACTATTCTTCAAGATCATTGAGGAACATTGGAACTGAAAAGTGCAGTTTAATCTGTTTTCCTTAATTTCAAGTCCACACTTAAAACGTGTGTACAAGATAATTTTTTGCTGTATGTATTGTAGTTTAAAAATATTAATTTAATACAACTTTGTGGCTGTCTGGTTTCGAGTTAGACTTGAAAAATAGTTGATAACCAATTTCATTATTCTGCTTTTCTTTTATAAAAGTCTTCATAGGCTTAGAACTCATAGATCTCAAGTGCTTCTAATCCTAATTTCATTTCCTCCCAAATCTTGCGAGGCTCTGTGTTCACGATTAGGTGCAGTTCTCAAAATGCAATATCGTCTGAAGGCTTTAACAACCATTAGACGTTTCTAACACTTGAAAGATCAGTGTGTGGATGCTATTTTTTCTCGTTTCTTTTTGTTCTTAAAAAAGCGCCCAAGACACGAGACTTGATGGATGGAGCATTGATGGTTCAATGCCTCGGGCTTCGATCTCATTGCCACAAATTAGCTTCGAACGTAAGAGTAGAAGCTCATCGACTTTTTTCGATCCATCTGTTCTGGCTTTTACAACTTGACGCTTTCGTCCGGATTCTCGTGCGAAGAAATCCTCTTTGGTTCTCGAGCCCAAAGAGACCCGAGAAAAGCTCGAGATCGGCCAGAATCTCATTGAGACGTTTGATTAGGCGCTTGAGTCAAAAGCAATCACATCTATCATTACGTCCGAGTAGTTAGCTTGACGCCATGTTCCGAGGTTCTACCACGTACTTATTCAAGGTTAGCTGGCAAAGATTGGGAAATTATTAAATTTTGACAAACGATGTTTCGACACAGCCAGATTGAAGGGAAGCGAACCCAAGACAAGCTGGAGTTCCTACACGGCAATTATTCTCAATCACGGATGCAGAAATTGTGGAAGTGGTCAGATTGAACCCGCGATTAGATTGTCGGGAACCATTAACTCACCCATGGCATCCCTTGATCACTCAAGTGCAAACAAACAAATAGCTGACCGACGATTGGACTGCAACCGACGACGATGATGGGACATGTGCTGCTTTTGTCGTCTTTGACAAACTCCCTCTGATGGATTGGCATTCTTGGACACCTTGTTAGGCATCAGTTGCTTGGATCTCAGGGTGTGATTGTTATCAAGTGACCAGATAATTACAGGGCGACAAATGATGTTGGACTTTGGTACTCGGTTCGTTTGGATTTCTTGGTCACTCACATTGGGGCACATGCCCCATCATTCTGATTGTTGACAAAGTTGAAAAAAGAGGGGACATATTACCATTGAAAGAATGAGCTCAGTACTGTTTTGGCCTAACTTCTATTCTATTCCCTAAGAATAGAAGTCTTAAAAGGTTCTTGGTTACACAAAAATGAAACAAATCCATCAATCCCACGTTACTTTGAACTGAAAGTGAACCTCGTGAAAGCCCTTTTTAAAGGGTATCTAGTACTAAGCTAATGACTCCTTGAAAAATGGGTAGTGTGTGTATTTGGGCTCAAGAAGTCATTTTCGAATTCCAAAAACTTTGGCACTACTTTTGAGGTAAATGTAACACTGCATATGCATTTGAATTACGTTTATTAGATCTTAGAAAAAACTCAATAAGGTCACTGAAAACGTTATCTTCAACTCAATTCTCAAGTAGTCTTATGGGTGTATCTACCTAAAATATTGTCGAAATCTACTCAACCATTTGTCTAAATTGATGTAATAATGGCCCTCTCGTTTGATTCTTTGAGAATGCTGACCAAAAAGTCCGTCGAAAATAGATACGTGAAAAAGATTTCCAAAATGTTTTAGAATAACACCGCTCTTAATCCATATAAGACTAAAGTCACAGTGAATTTTCAAATAAACGTAATAAATATCCTTTTGGAGTTTTTGCCTGTGATTTATTTAAACGAATTCAAATAATTGCTCTGCCATGCATTCACATTTCAAAAGTGGTCTAAGTTTTTGGAATTTAAAAATGACTTCTTAAACTCAAATGCACACAGTACTATACAATATCAAACACGTCACCACTAACCTCCTCCTTTAAAAAATAAAATATGCACGATATCGCTTCATCAAGTTGGGGTCTATTTTTTGCTATAAGTCCTCAATATTTTTACATAAAACATAACAAAACTTGGTCATGATTTATAACCTCACTTTACGGAGATTTGTTGCATATATACACATTGTGTTTTGAGTGGCAAACAACAATAAACAATAAAAGTATATAGTAGAGGGGAGGCAAATCTTTTCTCTTTACTGACGTAAGCATCTATAGTATCACATTTGTCTTATAATTTATTAATGTTACCATCTCGCCTGCCACATCAAAGCTACATAACGATTTCCCCTTCATCTGATAAGCGTGTCGATTCTAGCTCTAGAAGAACAATTTTCCCAAGCACCAAATCTGTCCGCTTCACTAGAAAGCACACTGATTGCCGACCAAGACACAAGGAAGGACAGACATCTGTTGAAGTTTTAACGATGCTCTCTGACAATCTAAATTGTGCAATTCGCTCTCTCGCATGCCAATTTCCTGTCATCTTCACCTGCCTCTCAAATATTGACCCCTAAGACACGACAACCTCCTCGCGTCTCTTTATCGTTCCAAGCAAGCATAGATACCAATTTGCATGCTTTAAAGTGCCTTCTAGGATGTTTTCTGACAATCCGATAAATAAGGGTGAAACTGTCTGACAACACTATATAAACCTGTCACGAGCGGGAATTGATGAATGAATAATCTCTCGTTCCTTTTTTCCACGGCAAACTTCAAGTCTGTGAGTGCCTCGTGTTTTGAGAAATATCGAATTTGACCCTCAGAAACATTGGTTTTGAGACATCCTCCATGCATGTGCCCAATTCTCATCATCTCGAATAGGCGAAACGAACCAACGATGGAAGGAAGGGAACACCTGCCGATGGATGAACCATCAATTCCAACAACCGACGCTAGACAAACCTTTCCTGAATTCCTACGCGACTTGTTTCAAGGAATTTCGCCGATGAGACAGGCCACAATTTGACGGGAGAAACCATGTTCACCTGGTCCGATTGGTTTAAAGGCAAAGAAACAAAACGGTTTTTGTACGCGAAACAATCACAACAATCTTATGGATTAACCAGCAATTGGTTCAATTTGCGTCATGGCTTCAAGAAAAGAAAACTTGAATATTAGCGATATTTCAGGATGCATAGCTAGGGTGCATATTAGGATTCATATTACAAACTAACAATCATACCAACAAGGTAGATCCCACTTGCACTTGCTGTTAGGAAAAGTTATGGAACTACAAACAAAAATTGAATGATTTGGTCTGACCCACTAGAACTAGAATTTTGCAAGTGTTTGGATAGGATGTGTGAACTAATTTTATCAACGGTTCAATTTCCACCCCAAAAGGTGACTATACAACTCATTAGTCATAAGGATCATTAGGGACCGGAAAATATAATATGGAGCAGAAATCCCAGACGTTTCACAACGTGGTGTCAGCTGACGGCAAATGAGCGTGATCGTCAGCTGACCTTACTCCTTAAAACGTCTGAAATTTCGACTACCAAAACGATTCCGAACCCAAGTGATCATTATTGAATTTTAAGTCAGAAATTGTTTTAGTTGTCAACTGTTCTCTTGAGTTTGTCAAACCAGAAAAAACTCTGTTTAACTCTCATTTTGATTCCCCGAATGTTAATCTGTATTTTCGTCAATGTTATTGGATAATATTGATGAAAAATACCATAAACAGGCAAAACCCATTCTCAAACTCCCAGAGACCATGAAATCTAAATTTTCTCGTTAAATTCCCAAACAAAAATAATTATGTGTAACAATGAAAACCTTTTTGTTTTTGCTGAGAACCGAAATTCCTAGGGTTTTCTGAAAATACCCAAACACACTTTTTAAACTCCCAATTCCATCCTGAAAATTGCTCATTTCGGGCAAATTTGCAAAATCTTGTAGACTAAATATCGCTCAACTGAACGACATATGTTCAAAAATTGGTCTAGGTTAAGCATTACTTCGTAAATGCTAAGGAGCTAAGTTCCATTATTTTGCCAAATTTGATCTTCCAATAATTAGACATGCAATGATCTCATTCTCATTTCTGAGTGGAAGACAGATTCGTTTTCGCCAATAGAGTTACCTTGATTTAGTCATTTTCGTCGTGAAGATCTCATGTTAATGTAATAGAGATTTGGAATTTAGGTTAAATCCCAAACATTTAGTATCAGTGTACAAATCGCGCACAAATTTAGTTCCGAAGGAGACCATTTCTTTCTTCCCAACATGGCTTTTCTACATGGGATAATGTTGCTAGATTAGGCCAATTCAAATTTTGCAAGTATTGGCCAATTTTTTAAAACTTGATTCACGGTTCCAGAGAGAGTGGACGATTTTTTGAACAACAGAAGTAGAATTTCTGCCCGGCAACCCTCGATTTGGGATACTTTTATTTTTGTTAAGGTTAAGAACTTTGATAGCTTTGGATTGAATCGAGAAAGCCCTTCCTTACCTAGTAATAACCCCCAAATGTCTTAGCTCAAGATATGTCATTGGAAATGGGTCATCCCCCAAATAGTCAAGGCTAAGCCAGGCTGGTTTCCATTTCCAATTTCGGCATAGTAAAATCACATTTTCACATTCCGAAGCTAATCAAAAAGGTGTTTTGCGACCGCAACCATGACAGGAGAAGCGAGGACGGGCCCGTGATCAAAGTGCATCGTCTGGTGGTGAATAGTAGTGGCATCTCCCTCCTCCTTCTCCCTGACACATGAGATTATTGGATCTCTTTCACTAGTTTCTTCCTTGGACATGTGTTGTAAAATATTTTATGGCTTCGATGATATTAAGTCGTCAAAGGAAATGTGAGGACCACCGATTCCTGCCCAAGACTTATTTATTGGTCTCGGGTGAAGCAATTGCCCACCAGTTCCAAGGTGACCAAGACGAGAGTTAAACTATGTCAGTCAATCTTCTCTCAACCTCAACAAACCGAACGATATAAGAAAAATATCTTCATCAACCTGAGCTTGTGATTCACTGAGATCTCATTATACCACTATTTTGATTGCAATGCCGATCTTGGTCTGATTTCGATTGAGCTCATTGCAGTCACCCTTAGAGCGAATGTTGTTATGTGGCTTTAAAAGTGGAAACCTCATTTAGCTGCTTAGCCATAAACTCTTCCATGGTCATTGGGGGCACCTTAATCGGATCCTAGAGAAGAGAGAAAGAAGTCTATCAAACGAAAATCAATTTCATGGCTCGGGCTCTCCGATTATAAAGCGGGGAACGAACCCTTTTGGGAACTGTTAAAACTGGGTTATCCACGAAATTGACGTGTTTCGATTTAAGCTTAGTCATTTGGATCTGATTTGGTTTCTGACTTTAATGGATTTCTTAGAGAGGACTTCATTTATTGGGATCGCACAATTTCAAGGAAAGTGTGCAAACTTGGCAAGAACAAAACAAACTACTCCAACCCTTCAAATCATCGGCAAACTCCTCAGTTGAAAGATCTCAAAACCAACTCTTGGAAAAGTTTGAAGGTTGACTTAGGAAATGATTGAGTCGAACTCTATAGGATTATTGACAGCACTTTGGGCAACTAGACCCTAAATTCCAAATTCTGTTACCACATTGGCATGCTCTTTTTGTGTGTGAAACCTGATGCTTGCACATATTCTCTTGAGGCACATAAATATGGGCTTGATGCCATGTATGTAGAACAATAGAGTAAGTAGCCCGATGAAACGTGGAGAGAAGGTTGCGTAGCTGCGCACCAAACTATAAAGATTACCATCTCTGGCAATAACGAGACCCAAATTGGAGTGCCCATATTCAAGAAAGGAGCCTCTTGCTTGCCACACTCCCCTTGATCCCTTTGGTTCTTCCTCCTCCTCTTCATCTCTTTATTCCTCAACAAGCATCCAAAGCCGGGCTCACGCTCAATCTAGATTAATTTGGTCAGCCAAATTATGACATCAACCAAGTAGAGCAGGTAGACTCACTCACTCAAAAGAACCACCAATATCTTGCCGTTGCTAGATCATCTACCGTTTTCTTCCACTATAAGGACATTTGAGAGGGATGTTGTCATTCCTCTTGAGCGGATCCAAATCTTGTTGAAGGAAACAAGGATCCATATACCTGTTTACCAGAGAACCATGTGTAAACCTCGACATTATTTCTTGTGATGCATGAAAATATCTCTCTCAATTGTTCCATTGATGCTCCTGAAGGTTGAGCAGCCTGCTTTGCATGAGCACCATTGGGCCAGAGACTGTGGACGTATTATGCATGTAGAGCACTACTCTTTCCTCAAGTCATTTAAATACGAGTAGCCACTTGGCGTTTAAAGGAGCACATGTTTCAAGACAATTTAAAAGATTGCCTTGCATGCGTGATGCTATCTAGAACATCAACTACAGCTCCACATGGCGCTGAAACCCCTCCCATCAAACTTATCCCGACGTCTTTCTTCCTAGTTCCGAAATTTGTGCTGAAAACGGTCTATGGTCTCAATTATTTTGGTCAAATTCTCTCACCCTCTCTGAGACGAGATTAAGGTCTCCTCTCTTTCTCTCCGGTTGCACATTCGTTGGTGCCAATGCTTTACTTACCGACATTACTTACCTCGGCCACAACCCTATCGTGGTCGCCGACATCATTACCATCATCATAATAGTAATAATGTGATAGCCTCTTTGGAGCGAGCCCACACGTCTTTGACTCGAAATCGCCACGACCCGATCTCGATTTCTTAGCATCCTTCGCGGATGGATAAAAAAGAAACTAACGACTTGACCGTGACTAAAGGCTAAAGAGAGCCTTGGAAGCCACTGGTTTTCCCCTGCGTCTTTGGAGAGGGATCAGTTCGATGTCGTGATGTCTCAAATCAAAGGATTCGCAAAAGCCTAATGCGGTCACGCTAAACGCGGATAAACACATTAGGAAAGGAAAGAGCCATTTTAAAAGCGAGAAACTCGAACTCGAAGACTCGGCGTCGTGAGATCGGAGCGAGTTCTACGCAATCCAATCTGTTGTGAGAAAATTCCGGGTAAAGGAGAAAATTACAGATTCTGCCATGGCGAAGAAAAAGATCGCTTTGCTCGGGACTGGCTAGTCATTGTGCGATCGGGAGCACAACAAGGCTCGTCGGAAACTCACAAAGACAGGATTTTTCTCAAGTGTCCAAGATTCTTTGGCAGATATCTCTGTTCAATGAAGACCAATTGGAAGCCGATAGCCATTTCCCAAATCGAATACGTTTGTTGGATATCATTGGACAATGTTTTTAATTGAGAAATAATTTGGTGTCAAATATGTTGGACAATTAAAAAGCCCACTGATTGGGAAAAAATGGGAGTTAACACCACATGTTTGACTTTGCTTTCTTGTGTGTTCTGAGAGAAAAAAGTTGATTTTACCCTTACTTTCTTTCTCGTTAGTGTTTGTACAATTTGTAGACAATGAACTTGCTTTCTCAACCTTTTTGCTCGTAAGCATTCAACACTTGCGAAAGGAAAAACGTAACTACGAAACATGTTATTGTTTTGAAAAAAGCATGAAAACCAAGACAAATGAGAAATATCAGAATCCTGCGAAATCGATTTTCGTGATGGAAGAATCACGAAGTGATGCAAGTTATACTGGCCGATTGAATCCAATCATTGTGATCTGGTTCACGTGGGATGAAATGATTTTGATCTGGACAATTGCATGCTCTTGTGTAACTCCGAAGTCTTCTCAGTTTTTGCACATTCAGTCTCGATCATAACTTGTTTAACTCAACTGAACGTAGGTGTATGTGTTGTGTTCCTCCAAAGCTTTGTCAATATTTGTTAATTCTCCGGAATGAGTCATGCCTCCGTCCAACAAAGAGAATATGGCCCAATCAAGGTGGCTTTTCTTCTCTCAGAAGCTAACCACAAAGCCAATAAATGTATACATATTTCTGGCCCGAACAATGGCTCCACCTTGCCTGCCCATAGACGAACGAATACTCAATACCTCGGTTACTTGCAGTACTACTACCTTGTACATACCTACTACTACATTCACAAGTTGAGCCCACTGTACGGTGAATGCGAGTAAATTCACTGGGAGTGTGGGTTAGGCCCCTAGATATATCTCGTTAGATATTGCTGGAACAGTGCCCGAGCTCTGGCTGACTGGCTGCACAGTACTTCATCTTTTCTCTATAATGAGCCTATCTTTCTCACTGGGGCCTCAAAAGGGTTGAATTGCTTAACCAATTCCAATTTAAAAGAAGGGTCCGAAGGAGGAGCCCTTGTTTGCGTAGGTTGAAAGCCACAACCACAACGACGACCACGACACATTCATAATAAGTATGCTAGCCATCGAATCTAGATGGAGAAGTAGTAAGCCTTCATCATTGAACCAGACTAGGATTCATACAAAATTCGAAGGGATCACGGCACTATTTGAGTTGAGATTGATCGACGGGTTTCATTTGACACAAGTGTTCATGTGTGGAATGCCAAACCAATCGCAATCGTCATGATTTGCATGTCTAAATATGGATAAAAACTGTTCGCGTTAAGGAGATAATGGCAGGCTTGACAATTGTTTTGATCACAAGTGGGCACAGTGTTGTAATTCTTAATGTGTCTGAATGAAAAATTTAACTGCGATTTGGCGGGAACAACGTGATAAACACGAAAAATAACAAATAGAACGGATACCAAATTGTCCACGGCAAGAAAATCTCCCCCCCCCTGTACTTTATTTGCTTTCATGAAGTCAGTATACATTTTATTTTGTTTTCTTTGGTACCATTAGTAAAAATGTGTTTGACTTTATTAATTTTCGATTAAATTTAAATTTAAAGATTTTGTAAAGCCAGCTCCGTCAAGCAAGAAACTTTAAACTACGAAATGGGTACGTTATGTTTGAAAATTTCTAATTTAAACTTTAGTACACACACTCGTAACTCTCCTTGGCCAGCTTTGATTTTGGCAACCATTTATGCACATAATCTACTCTAATGGAGTTTTTCGCTATCCATTTTGTATTTCCGCTTCCCAGCGGTAATATTTGTTGACAGAATTGATTGATAATACAGATAAATGAATAATCAAAGTTTTTATTATATTTTTGAACAGGGGGTTTGAGTGCGGGAATGATGTCTCTGAGCGAAAAACGTGCGCTCTAAGAATGAGATTCTTGCTCGTGTACGGAGTAAATCCAATCCAAGGCAAGTCATGTACTTCTCAACTGCACGTAATGAGTTTTTGATGTTTAACGAGGGACGCTTGGGTTCGAGCACACAAACATGAGATCACATGTCAAGTGACCCACATGCCACAAGCAGGTTTCAGATGAGTGAGGACCTCCCTCCCCAACAAATGGGTGAGACAGTGAGCACCCGAGATGAGGGAGTCTTACATATTGCAATTTTCTTGTCCAGTCCTCAATTTTGCCACCCAGAGAAATTTGGCATCCCTCGTAACGGTTTGGATCGTTGGAAATAAGTCTCGGACCTCCATCGAATCACCATCACCCCTAATTTATAGTGGCTAGATTGAGCGCACCACCAACCAAACATGTAATAGCAGAAGACCACGACGACGAAAAAGAAGAAGAAGCATTGGAAGTAGTCATGGCCATCTTGGGGAAGCAACCAACCGCTTAATGAAGATAAATCGGCCTCTTTAGTGTCACAGCCCTTTCAACACCTTCATTTCATTTCGTTTGGCTTACCCTGCACAAAATGGATTTGATCTTACGAGTCAAATCATCTTTATCGTCCGCACTTCAAACACTCTATAAGCAGGCTCGTCAAAGAGCTGAGCTTGCTGAGCTCGTCCGTCGGTCGGATAATTACGACCAAGGATTGGAGGACGCAAGTGTAATCAAAAGACTGAATTAAAGGGTCATCATCATCCACGTCAAGGGCTCTCAATGTCGACAAGGAGACAGAAAGAGCGACTCAAACTCCACCGGCCAAGATCCCGTCGGACAATTTTGCTCAGATCTTTGGCTTGAACAAGCACAGAGCCGATCCAGGGACCACTGAATTTCTCTGGACTGGTAGGCAAACGGAAATTATCATGATTTCCAGTAAGAACAAATCAATCATGTTCTTCTGCAAATGAGACCTTGCTTATGTTGACTAGAATACGTATTTAAATCGAAGGTCTGAGTCAAAAGTTATGCTCTCTCAAAGGTTAGTGCAAATCCTACCAAGAATGAATGAACTACCACCTTTTCTGGTTATTGTTTTACCACAAAAGGGCAAGCTCATTCATTCCATGCTCTCTTCATTACATAGCTTTGAGCAGGCAAAGCTTTTCACTCCTGCTTTCGAATGAGCTGAAAATTGAAATATATAGTCTGCTGAATGCAAGCACGGACTCATTTGCAGAAAAACGCAATCGAATTAATCCTATGGGGAATCATAATTCTCTTCGTTAGGCTTCCACGCTAGAAATTCAGTGCTTCGTGGCCGATCCTTTTGGATACATAGATCCCCAATGTAACCTTGGAAGGAGTATATGCCAATTCTCAGATGAACCAAAAAGTGAAAATGTCTAATATAGCCATACCAATTCTACTGAAAGTTGAGATCATCTAAAGCGACGAGGAGAAATGTCATTCCAAAAGCTTGAAAAAAAACCTGGCTTGAAATTCTCTCCTCATTCTCATCCAATGAAAGTGGACAGCAATCATGACAAAGCTCACGCAATCGAGGAAACCCTCGAAACAAGTCAAAGCAATGCCGAGAAAATCGCCTTTTTAGAAGGCACAAAATGACAAATGGAAAGTCATCCGGGACAGGTAAACTTCTGTTAAGTAAATGTAAACTTCTGTTGGTTAATTCCATGTAGTAGTTTTGAGAATAGAGGTCAATATGAGTCTGGATATATCCCAAATAAAAACGGCACCATTCTGAGGGAAAGAATTTTGTGGTCATTGGATCATGTTGCATGATCTGTCAGAAGATGATTTCCAAGTTGGAGATGAAATGATGACAATGGTCGCACCTTTTTATCCGACCCAGACCCTCAAGAATGTTCGTTGAGTCTTTGTGAGATCGAGAATGAAGAGGGGTGGACACCAAAACAGGGTGAGGAACGTGGAAAAAAATGGGCTCGGATCTTGTATATTGACACGAGTGTGGTTGGATCACCCTGTGCGTCTGGCGGCAATCCCAATGACAGCTTTAACATGATTGAAATTCCGACCATTTTGGATGGAAAAATGAAGTTTGAGAAGTGGTACCACCAACAAATATGGGCTTTGATCGGAGAGACGTCCATAGATAACATATTTGTGGTTGTCGGGGATTCTACTGATGCCACTAATTTGCCAAACCAAATGGGGCTAACATGTCTTTAGAATCTCAATCTTGATTCAAGTTCATCATATTAACCTTAACGCTTGAATTAAAAGTGTGTTAATAGCAAATGTTCACACCAAGTGTATTTATCCATTTTCCATTTCTTTTTTCACTCTTGTAGCAAAACGGTCAGAAGTTAGTTTTCATTTCGGAATTTGAACACACTGATATTTTTAGAGAAGCACATTGCTAACCAAGAAATTAGCGGAGGTTCATTTTAAGGAGTTTTCTTCGACGAAAGATCAAGCAATCTTTGCTGAAGATTCCCAATCGTGTAGTCATTTCACAATTAGTTTGAGGCAACTATGTTTTGAAAAGCGAATGTTCAAGTTTGTGGTCAGGTAACAACTGAATACAAAGCAAAACAAGATTCTTCGGTTCGAGTGAAGAACTCAAACCAAGCACGAAATCTGGCTGTCAACCCAACAATTGTCTTTTCATCCCTGAGCGGAGGAGCGAGAATAAAAGATCACTTGCTCTGCTCAAGACTTATTGCTCAAAGCTATGCTGCCATTATATTTTGGGAGCTTTTGATGATAGTTTGAATTTGTTCCGGTCGTTTTGAAGCCAACTTTTGCCTGGTCATCAAATCAACATGGCTTGGAAACATTTTTTGTGCCCCCTCCTCTTTCCAACATCACATCAAAGTCTACCAACATTACTACTACTAGTTCGTACCATCACCAGTTCTACCAGTACTGCTAAACACCTTTTGTCAGGGAATTCGGACGACACGACAATGAGTGGTTGCTGGGACTAAATGCTTCTTCGGTTTGACTCACAGAATTAGTATCCTCTTCTCGCCACTCAAACCCAAACTTGGGTTGGGGTATCCATGTCGATCCTTGAGCTTCTATGCCGCTCTGAATAGATTTTGGAGAGCCTTTGATGCCTTGTGGCTCTGTGAACTAATTGGCTTTGGGAGTGTGATTAATGGTCATGGTCACAATAAGTTGGAAATCTTGAGAGTATCTCTCCATGAGAATAGAGTCTTCAAAAGCCAATCATTCCCAAAGTGAGTGTCATTTCCACATTCCTAAATGCACATTAACCAAGTGCCATCCATCAAATAAACCCCAATGCAAGCAGGAGGAAGAGTAGAGAGATCAGATAAATTGAAATTCAATTTTCCCAACGCTTTGGCTATTTGAGCTCAATTGACTCATATGGACCATGTGTCATCGCGGACTTCTTAGACACTCGTCTTCGCCACCCTGATTCGCGTATTGATTCGATTGGTTAACCAGTCCACCATGTGCAGATCGGAGAGGGTGTATAAGTAGCCCTGGTTTCTTGAACCTGTCATTGGAAGCAGAATGACAAGTCTGGAAATTGATTGCTTCTTAAATGTGTCAGCCATTACCTTTGTATGGCTTTAATTGATTCGATCGTGTACGAGAAACTGGCAGCAAGGATCGTGAACCACTTTAGGACAATGGTGTTCAAACCGGCCATCTTCCGCAAAGCTCTCTCTCTCTCTCATTCTCATTGGAGGTGCTATTGGCCATCTGTCATTCCAAATATTTGGCGCTGAGAACAATAGCACAAAGATCTGAAAATACTTGCATGAACGATGGCTCTTAAGAGCACTACAACGCAGACGACAGTACATACGTACATACGAAGCAAGTACGCACACTGTGTTGTGGTACTCGTGATTGCCGTGGATTCTCCGATTAAGATCTTCCGTACACTCTACACACTTGTGCATATGGAAGGATGAAGGATCCGTGAGAAAGTCATCAAAGAGACAGATTCCAAACACATTGCACTACTACTACTCCTACTTCTATGTATTGTACGTAGGTACGATCCATTCCACACTCGTGGTTCGATAAACATTTGGGATTATGGCCCTTTAAAGAAGTACTGTATGTAAAACTGCTCTTGAAACGGGCTTTTGAGGAGCGGGAGGATTGTTCCGAATTAGGAAATGAACTTGCCATGATCAGGCACTTCTAGATATTCACCGAAGGAATTCAAAGAGCACTGATAAAAAATTGTCACTCTATTTTTAGAAAACATATTTATTGACATTTTTTCGATGACAAATGTTAACGATGGACTGTATACCAAAGAGGATGTTTCCAAACCGAATGAATTGAATTGAAACCATGTTCTGGGATATTTCTCGTTAGTATCAGTGTCATTGATGTCGATGATATAGATTGCCTTGAATCGAGCTTGATTTCCCACAGCCCAACAATTTGCCTTGTCATTTGAGTTTTGTTCACTTTTGGGTGCTTCAATATGATAATCATGTTCCATCCTGTACAAACCAGCTTGTAACACCCTCTACTTACACAAGGACAGGATGATCTCCCGATGTCATTCTGCTCTGCTTCCAAAATGAAAACACCAAAAAGCGCCCTCGAAAGTGTTCAAAATGAGAAAATTGCATCGATAGGTCCATCAACAGTGCGTTTTCGCGTTTTCGAGTGCTATGGTTCATATCTACCCAACAAGACCACAAGAAGGCCCAAGGGAACGATGATAAATTAGGACGACGAGGGTGAAGAGAATTCAATGAAACAATTTAAATTTGGTTTTAATGGCCATGAGAGGAGTTATTAGACACACACAGATAAGAATCTCGATCCATCAGAGGGAAAAGCTCAGCATCATTCTCGTCTCCCTGGATGATGATTTGCCCCTGGGCAAACTCAGTCCACAAACTAGACTCCAGCCATGAAAGTGGTGCATGAACGTAGTTCTATGTAGTGCTACCCTACCCTGTTACCACATGTATGTAGGAAGGGAAAAAATGAGGTGTCGATATCTGAACAATGGATCGCCCCCATGAACCCTGTTCGATTCAGGCGAACATTGTGGATCATCATCCGTCGTCGTTTGCCGTTCAGCGGTCTGTCTTGGCTCGGGCAAAAGCCTGCTTTGACTAGTCATCCTCGAGTCAACCTCAATTATTCACCTCAAATAAGCTGCCTGATTAATCACCCCCGATGTGATTTGCTCCTTTGTGTGAGCTGTCACCTGCTGCCAATGGAACATGGGAAGATTCCTCGACGGAGGACGTCATCCCACTCACTCACTCGCTATCGCTCCTTGTCTTCGTAATGGTAAAACAGGACATTGGAGAATAAGGGGCTTCAGACAAGTGCAATATGTTGAAATATCAGTCGGTTCGGTATGTTTGACTTGTCTGAGGTGTGTGAAGCCATATTGGCAAGGGATGAGGAAATGACATCGGTGGGATCCAATTTCCTTGCCCAACTTTCACGAGGAGATAGATGGCCATGCCGAGGTTTGAAAATCTGGGGAGATAAATTGCTTGGACAAATAACCACTGGCCATGGTCTAACATCTCTGGAATTTAGTAATTACTTTCCTGCTCACCCTGTCCTCTTCTCTTGTGTTCACCTTCTTGAGCTTCTTTGTCAGCTTTAAAGGCTTCTTTGATGACAAAATGCGATGGTAAATTCCAAAGCCAGAGGAGACAAAGTGATTTGGAACCCTTGGCCAAGCAGTCTAATTATCGAACTTATCTTGGCTAAAGCTTCTCCGATTTTAGGTTGTTCAAGCCACTGTTTAAGGGACGTTACACCCAGAGCCCAAATTGTTCCATCCATAAACTGGAATCTAATCTCGACGTTTGGAGCCCAACTTTAGTGCGTAAGCTCGGTTTCGAAACCCAAGAATTTCAAGCCAATCATCTGATCCATTGAAGATCATCATTGCAATCGCAGCGGGGGCTTCAAAATGAATGAACTACTCCAAATATGAATCTCTGAACGCTTCTGAAAATGTGGCCATATTTTCCAGTTTGACGATGCGTTTCGTTTCGTTGCCCTTGTGGTGTGGCCTTCTCAACCACATCAATGCGTTAGTTAAAGGTGCTTTTTTTCCTATTCCCAATCAATCAAGGGGCACCACAAAAAAGAGGCAAGAAGCGAGAAGCCAGTTTTATCATTTGACTACTGTTCAATGCACGAGAGTGTACATCCATACGTAGTGGTAGAATGTACTGAATGGTTGCGGAGGCAGTGACTTTCAACCGACTCGATTCGAAACGCCGCTGAATAGATTGGAAGGTTTTTATTTTCTTCTTCACTCTCTCTCCCTATCCTAGCGAACCCACTGGGAAGGGAGTAGCTCAAGTTGTGGTTGTAATTATATTGGTGTCAAAGACAGATTTTCATGCTGATTACATTTATTGAAGCCATACCATTGACTTTGATCAGAGCCGGTCATGGGTGAGGAGAATGTGTCTTGGAGATTCGGCGATAAACTAGGTAAACCATCTCATGGAAGTAAATAGGTTTGGAATGCTCGAGAAAGATGGGTTGGCTCAGAAATGTTCCCCGGGGGTGATGGGTCACCGAGGTCCCATTTGAAAGGTGTGATAGCGTATGGATGTTCATGAGAGAGCATGTAGCTAGCCCCAAAAATAAGCTGACGCATCCAGAACAAAAGCTTCACTGCTGTTTAACTCGGATCCAAAGAAGACGAGCCAGAAGAGCCATTGCCAACCAGAGAAGACATGATATCAAAAGAAAATGGAAGGAGCTGCTGGAGCTCTATTGAAGCATGACTAGAGTTGGACGAGCTTGTCGAACTTAGCGGGTTCACTTCGTGAGCACTGTGAGCAGGTTGCTCGCTCTTGAACAGAGCTGCTCCCTGCTCCTGACTGACTCCTCGCTCTTGTACACTGGGCTGCTTAACCAAAGAATACACGACGGAGAAGAGAAGATGGAGAAGGCTTTTGTATTTCCAAAAGACGTGAAGCTTGGAGCTGAAATTGAATAGAAACTATCGATTGATTGCTTACTTGCTGCCCTTACACACAAGTGGTGCCATTGGATCTAGGGTAAACGGAGATGTACCTATTATGTACGTATGTATGATCTGGTAAGGGCTGATGATGTGGATACGTTGGTGACGATATGAAAATTAGGGTAGATATTCAGGTCACAAGGCCAGAGGGTTGGTGATTGGCTTAAATCAGCGCTTCTCTTTGTCAATTCGAGAAGAAGGAACGTGTAAGTGTGCAGGTACCTTGATTCACTCAGTCATTCACATCATGGGAAGGCTCCTCAAAAGTTTTTCGACTGAAAAGCGTCCCGAAAAGAGCCCTGTCAAGGGAATTGAAGCCTGAAGAGATGCCTTCAGACATAAGCATGACAAGTCATCCAATAGACAGGGCTCAAAAACTGGCTCCACCATCCAACAGCTCCTAAGGATCATCAAATCCCACCATAACTTTTCTCTCAAAAACGTGAACTACACAGTTATAACTTCCAAAGCTCAAGAGTTTCAATATTCAACTTCTTGTCGAGTACTCGCTCATGTGTGAAACTCGGGAAATGAAAGATCGCCAGACTCTTTCTCAACGACGATCGCCGAAAGAAGGGAGGGGCTTGAAATAAAGCTCATTCACCAATGAGCTTTCAGTGCTCATGCTCACAATCTCAGCTCGGCGATCGCCATTCAAGCTCGCCTCGCCGGCAAACTCGCTCGAGCTTGCTCGAGTCGAAGCCGATCCCTAAAATCTTTCGAGAGTGTTCGTTACGTTGAAGGTGCGTGGAGTCAATGGCTGAAAGTGATATCAATCATTTACGGTCCTTCTTCCTATCCCCCTTCTCTGTCTCTCTTAAATAACTGGCTTTGCCTTCATTCAAAAGGTTTTTGTCATTGTCTCAAATGGGACTTTGCAAGATATGGAAGTGCAAGCTTGCCCACTGGACACAGACAAGGCAATCAAAACGATGGACGAGAAAGAACAGTCCAAGGAATGAAACAACCGATAAGGCTAAATGGATCAAGGAGCATAAAAATTCCTGATAAACCAGTTCACGTCCAATCTGATCCACTAGATCGGGAAATAAATGCAATCATTGTAAAACGTCTAGGGTTGGGGCTGTAGTTGATGGGAATCGAGCGAGGTCTTTTACCCCTTAAACGTTCAATTCTTGGTTGGCATCCATCATCCATTTTTAGCCAATGACCGATTACGCGATGAACCCACTCCAGTGACTTATCCAGTCTCAATTTGAGCCAACAAGTCAATGGTCATGTCACAACTTTGTTCATTTCTATAGAGATTAACCCGGCTAATCTGTAAAAAGAATAGGCATTCAGGGACAAATTGGACATTCAACCTTCTTCAATCCCCTTTTCCTTCACAAAGGTGCGGAAATTTGAAATTTGGCCAATCTCCATCGTTGAGAGGTTTCAAAGGAACCTCTCAGAGGAGGTTGGTTGAGCCTCGTTGATTGATAATCATTTCAGGTCCCTCTCCTCAACGACATAATAACCATTTTGTATTGGAAATTCGCATTCAGCTGGTGAGTTCGCTTGTTAGGCCATGAATAATCCCATCTCCTACCCGTTCAAACGGAAAGGAACCCACATCCTCTCAAAACTTTACGCGTGTAAAGTCCATTTATCAACCACCTTATCCTTCACCGATACCAAAAGCTTGGAAGTCTTGAGACTTCTTTAACCCTGGGAAATTGAAGCTACTTGTGTGAGTTTCTCTTTGGTGCTTGAAGTTACTGCATACTCGGATAGATATAGTGTGTGTATGTATGTGTATAGGTATGCATGCATGCGTGTTTGGATACTTCTTCGGTGTGTGTACTTCGTCAAGTTTTCCTCCTTTATCGTCTTCCCTTCAATTAGTGCCTCACAAAAGAGTTAGTTTCGTCTACTTGAATAGGCCATGAACTCAATTCACTTCTTTTGACAAGGTTAGTTATTGTGAGTATCGCCGCCATCGTCGTTTTGATGACGACAACTATGGAACTCGGTGGGCGGATTTCCAAAGTTAGTCATGAATGAGCTCGTTCCTTGTTATTATGCTGGGGACAGAATTGAATAATATTCATAGTGGGATCCAATAACATTTTAGGCTTTTCAAATATTGCACCCTTAGCTTTTGATTCTGTCGTTGAACGAGTGTTGAATGTCAAATGCTTTTAAAGTCGAACACTTTGTAGATCACGCCAATTTCAAACGGTGCTAATGAACACTTTAGTTACCCTTGTTCCTAAATATGGTTAGTCTAAAGTGTTTCTAAATAAAACAACCATTTTGTCAACATTATCTAGCAAGAGTTTACTTGACCGGTATTCCTTACCATGAGAAAAAATGCTTTTTAGCAAAAAACAAGTCGCCTTTTGACTCGGTTGCGGTTTTGTTTTCATAGACTCCATTGTCACGGCTGGAGTTTTCTTCTGATCGCGTGATCAGTTCCGAATAAAAGAGTTGCTGGGCTTTGCCCTCTCGTTGGATACATACTACATGGATCCTCTATGAAGAATTGTGCACCAAGGGCACAAAGCAAACCACCTCCAGCCACAAACCATTCTTCCTTCCAACCCTTTTCCTAACCTTTGATTCCCAAGACAATGAATTACATAGACGAACCGGAGAACGAGGAGAAAAAAAGGTATCTCTCAAAATTTTAATCAAAGGCTTCTTCTTCATCTTCCTCTTCCATGAACAACAACTGGCCATTCAAAGCGGAGAACGAAAAAAATCATCCTCCAACGAGCAACGTTCCCTTGGAAGTCCTCGAAACTGGCCAAGAAGACCTTTGTGACTGACTGACTGACTGGCTTGGTACATGGTACGTCTTTCAGCTAAAGAAGCACTATTCCCCATATTACAACGAGTCATGATCTCGGTTCGAGATTGGAGAGGAAGACTTCAAAACTGATCATGAGTACCCATGAATCCCATCATTTATAAGAAGTTATCTCTCACACGATTTTTTTATTTTCGCTCGATTCCAAGGAGCACTATTCAAAAAGTCCATTGCAAAACTAATCAAGATATTGATCAATTCTTATTAGTGCCCAGAGTATAGTTAAGTTAGGGCAAAACTCCAAGGCGAAAATTGTCATTTAGAAAGAGTACTTTTGCAATAAAATTGAAAAAGTTTTTTTTTCATAACAGTGTCAGTGACTGGTTAATACGAAGATGAGTTTGCAATTTTGAACTGCCTCATCCTTTCTGAAACTGCCTTTTGAGGCAAAGACTGATTCCTATTCAATCCTCGTCGTTCCTTCAGCTACATTTCAAGCACAAAAGGTGAATGAGAAAGGCAAATCCGTCCGACTTTGAGTTATTATCACTTGAAAAAACGTCAAAAATTGACTTTTGAACATAAAAATAAAATTCATTTTTTTTAAACCTTATCATTTAGTGCCAACAATATTGTAAATAAATTTATCAAGTCAACCATCCATAACAAAAGCAATTCTAAAACTGATTTACCTATTTTCGAACAGTGCTCCGAAGTCCAAAATTGGATTTGAATTCCAATTTTCTCCAGTTCATCGATCATGTCTGATCAAAGTTAAAAATATGGAATCTGAGGGATGAATTAGCTCACTCCATATTTTTATAAGACTTGTGTGGGAACATTCCACTCTCAAAACCAACTTGGATTCATCCTGAAACCTTGCCATGTTCTCATGTTTTGGAGAAACCATTGGCCATGGTTGGTTGTTCTGGATGGGATTCTTTCCCCACAATCAACCATATGTTCCTCATCCAATGGGATTTGTCCAAAGGTGTTCGAAAAAGTGAAGCATGAACAATAGGAGACATCCCTGAAAAGTCAGCGAAAATAGCTCAACCACAATTTTGGGGCTCTTGACCAAAACCACCGGATTGGTGATGAGCCAACACTGAGAAGTTTATCCCAGATTCCAACCAGATCTCTTTGAACTAGATGAGGCTGAAGAGAGGCCTCAAACCTCATGAGTGGGCTCGAAAAAGGAGAAAAGGTGCCAAAAATATCAAGGAACAAAAAGGGAAATCATCGAGTCACGGAAAATGCCATTGAACCAGATGAAGTGTCCAGTAACCATATTGTGCCGATGCTCTGGAAATGCTCATTTCATGGACTGCGCACCATATGGGGATTTGGATTTCCTATCGAGTTTCACATGTCTTAACTTCATTCAACTAAGTGAGATACCAGAAAATCAGAACTCTGTTACTTCTATTATTGTGACTGGTTGAGAGTTAAAGAAAGAGATGGGAAGATGAGGAGAAAGAGCTTGTTGAAAACAATTTGACTGATCTAGATGTTCCAACTGACAGACTGATTTTTTTTCGGGATGCTTGTGTGGTCATTTATGATTTTAACGACCGACTAAAGCTCGAGTTTACTGCACATGGTCTCTCAGCCTAATTACGAACTCAGACAGTGTTTCAAAATAGTTACATCTTTAATAACTAATAAATTTGATTAGTCTACGTAAAACCAAACAAATTATTTATAATGGTTCATGGTGAAAATCTCAAAATTGAATCAAGTCGATCACATATTCTGAGCCAACGATATTTGCATCATGTCTCAAATCTTCAATCTTGTTTTTGAAGAAGTTAATTTTCTTCAAAAACTGTTCTTTCTAAAATCTCAATAGGATTGTTTCAATTCAGATCTGTAAATTGTATTTGGCTTTCAAATTATAATTGATTGACCAAAGCCCAATCCTTGGTTTTAAATTGAGTTTGGCAAACCGAAACCAAAAGCAGAAGTTCTAGAGAAAAGTTGGAAAATTCAAATCCAAAAGAGATATGACATTTTTAATTCCTGAACTGCCTTGTGTCAAGTGTAAAATTTAGAAAAGAGCAATACAAATGAAACACACATAAATGTGTTCCAAGCTTATTAAAACAAAGTTTAGAATTTGAACAGACACAACGCTAAAAGAGTGTGACGTTCTCCGGAGATTTTGGGCAGCTTAGCTGAACCACCCGATCTTGGCATTTGTCTCGTCAGATGTTGTGTATCTCGTAATGTTTAGTAAATTAGACAATTTTCCACTCATGCTCAGTTTCAGTGGCTACTCATTAATTCCACAGTCTAATGCCATTTCGGTCTTCTTCTCGAAGAGAAACACTCGCCCGAGGATAGATGGATAGATCATCATCAAAGAGAGGCAAGCAAGCTCTTTTTTCGCCATCTACGTACACACTACTACGTTGGCATGAAACCATCTGCATTATCTTTGAAAGAAAACGTCAAATTATGAAGTCGCTGTCTTTTATCCTCACCGAGAAGCCAGCCAGCACACATTCACGCACATTGGGCTAACAAAGACATAACTGTCATTTGAACGATGAGAAAGAGCCATGTGTGTCTGACCACCAAATTTGGGCATGAATTATGCACCATGGTTTCTAATTTAAAGGCTCAGTGGAATTGATTGCTCCCCACTGAGGAAGCGAATACTAATGAACTCCAGAGAAAAGCCAATCTCATTTCCTAAACTGAAAGTAGTCAAAGACTTGTCTTCTACAGTTCTATATAGACAGAAATGTCACTCCACTTAGGTCAGTAGAGATTTGTTTTGAGCTCATTTCAGCAGTCTAGCATCAAGGGTGCCAGGTGACTTGATTCTTTATGCATTGCTCTTGTTCGAGCATAGCAATTGAGAGAGCATTTCCGCCACTGACACCCTGAAATCGCAAATTCCAGTTTTGAATCACGTAACTAGTTGTGCTCAATGTCCAATCCCATCGAACACACAGTGCAAGCTTGTTGAATCACCAACAATTTGGGAGTGACATTTTTGTGTATATAGAACTGTATTGTCTTCCATTGTCCTGCCATTTTTGACTCGAAGTTCATCGCTGTTAAAAAGGGCAGGTTGTATTGACCTTTTTGAAAAGGCCTAAACAGGGACCAATTTGGCAACACTCAAACTAGTTCGATTTCGAGTTCCATTGATAGTTATAAAAATTGATTTCGAGTTGGCAGTGCTGCCATATTTTATGGTAGATAAGGTCTATTGTCTGCTGAAAAGTTTAGTTGTGGTCAGCTTTTTGACCCTAAAAAACAAAATGGCAAAACTCTGCCAAAAATCCAACTCGAAACACATTAGTAGTTAGTAATCAAAGAAAAGCATCATTGCCCAAGTTTTTGCAATTATTCCTTGTAGAGACAGAGGACTTTTTTCATTTGATTAAACACATGCTTCCTAATTTATCGAGTGATTTAATGAAGCGCCACTAGTCAAGATGTTATGGGGAGAGGAGATTTTATGCTTGGGGTCAATGTTGGAGCAGCTGCTCGATTTGAACCCACTATCTTTGCTCGTCGTGTGTTTGCGTACAGAGTCCAAAGATGATGCGATCTATAATTGGACGCTTAATCAAGGTGGTGAAAGTTAGTCTTTATCAAAGAGATGGTGTAGGGACAGATTGAAAATCTAACAAACACAGCAGACAAGTCTTGACTTGAGTTGGGGCCATCTTTTCTGAGACAATCTCAAGGTTGTTTTAAAGTCACCCGATAACCGTGTTATGCATTTCTTTGCTTGCAAAACCAATTCCGCTTTATGAGGAAAGACTCCAAGAAAGCAAGCTCTTTGTCACTCTTTAAGGAATGGAGGCCAAGGAGTCAAAACGATGCATCTGTACATATCGTTCTGCTTTTTATATCCCCGACCAGGTGAGACTTTGACCGTAGATTTCCAGTGTTCTCTTTTTAATTGAGCTCCTCGCCCGATTTTAGGTACTGTTTGCCGAGAACCAAGGGGAAGTGATTTTCCACGTAACTAAAAACCCATGTCCACACCTGCTCTGGGTGCTTCCAATTCTGATAGAGCGACGTATGACCCAAATAATCTGTTTATTGGGCGTCCTTCACTTCACTGACTACGACAGAGGATTTGGGCCAAAAGTGAGACATCCCCAACAATCTCGTGTTTGCATCGGTTTCATGGTTTCATGTCTCCCCATGTGGTACAGACTGGTTGATCCAGTAAATTTACCATTATCTGATCATCTTGGAGACAGAGCTTAATCCAGTTGAAGCCATCATAATCGGTATCGGGTTACTTGGTTTGATCACAACTTTCCAACCAAATCAAACTCGTAAATGAGCTCGATTGTTGCAGCTGGAAGATTTGAAATGTCATGGTGCATCCACGCTTGTCTTCCTCACATCCTCAATCTCTGGCTTATATAAATGTGTACATACATGTGACCCGAAGCTATATATCTTATTGAGGACACCTGAAACGATTGGATATGCGTTGCTTCCAGACCAAACATCAGTGGGTGTAACTGAGACAGGGTAGTAGCTCTTATTAGCATGGACCTGGATGTTTGAGGGTCACCCTGTGGACAGGTGTGAGTCCATAACTGGCATGGTACACATCCTTCACTTCATGCCAGAATGGTTGGGATGCTGCCACAGAAGACTGGTTATCTGTTGATCATAAATATATTGTGGCACAACTTAATGAGCTTGTTGGTATTGGCATTGGCCCAGATGAAGCCAATCTAGTTTATTATACTCTCGATCCTTGTCTCACCTGCAAAGAGGGATATTTGTGGAGAGAAGCTGCTCGTTCTTGAAGTCAGTGATTGAACGAGACTTCAAGTGGAGACGACGGGAATTTCTAATCACATTTCCAGTGAAGGATGAATTCATTGGAAAATTGCTCTAAATTAGGTAAGATTTTGTTGACAGATGTCATGCTTGAGGAGGCCGACAATTGACCAGTGGACACTGACCAAAACACAAAATGTGAGTGTGACGAATAAGACCGATCGAAACAAGTTCAAGAATCACAGGCTGAAATTTTGGCAGTGATGAAATGTGAGCTCATCATCATTGATTCGTTCATTGGTTGGAGTGGTCCATCATGGCAAGTGTCACAAAGCCATTTGAGCAGAATAATGGCATTATTATTACTATTACCATCGAGGGACTTGGGGGAGAGAAAAAGGACGTCTAGCTCCGTCACAGATGTAAATTTAACTTGGACTAAAACAAACCTTTTTTAAGCTTCAGCCGGTTTTTCGACCTGAATGTATCATCATGATTATCATGAAATAAGTTTATAATTTTATTAAATTTAATTTTTATAATTTTTTTTATAAAACCCAGAATGGGCCCCATGACTCCATTACAATTATTGTATAGAATATTTGCAGATATATATCCAATGAGACATTTCTCGCAATAAACATTATTATAAAAAGTTTATAATTTATGAACTTGTTTTGTTTTCAAGTCTGTGGTTGATTGACACCTTGGAAGTCCATAGACAAAGTCCATCAATAATGGATGGATGAGGGTGCAGAGACAAATTTGTTTATTGAACAGGTAGATAACCATCCCGTTTCCTGCAGAGCCAAGGAATACCACGAGCAAGAAAGACACTGCTCTGAGTGAGAACCATTATCGCCAACTCACTTCATTCCCCATTCATTTGCGGGTGACGAAGAAAGACAGGATGGACTTTAGAACAGAGCAACAGATTTGCTCGATTGATTGACCGAGAGGAACATCCTGCTAGAATGGGTTTTCAATGATCAAGGTGAGCGGATAATAATTGAGGGATTGGACCCACGGAAATGGAAAAAAAGCTTTTTCCTCGGATCAAGATTACATATCTTGGCCACACCATCGGCATCCTCACCTGGACTCTTGTTGTGGTCAGGAAAGTCAGATGTTACAAGATGTTTTAT
This sequence comes from Tigriopus japonicus, assembly GCA_010645155.1. Classification (NCBI taxonomy): domain Eukaryota; kingdom Metazoa; phylum Arthropoda; class Copepoda; order Harpacticoida; family Harpacticidae; genus Tigriopus; species Tigriopus japonicus. The sequence continues at coordinate 476,687 of JAAGOF010000213.1, forward strand.
TCCATTGGCTTCATATTTCTTTGGATTTTTGAAATGTAATTTATGTTAGAAATATCGCTGAAAAATGTATTATTTTTGGTAGCTTTATGAGAAACAATGTAGCAAAATCGGATTTTTTTGGTAATTTTGGGGTAATATGGTCACATATTGCCTCAAAAACTAGCCTTTTTCATACTTGCATCATCTAAATTTTGTTTCATAGGTAGGTAAAGAATTATATTTTGTCACAATTGTGGCAAATATCATAGCTTTTATTCGTATTTTGATTTTGACATTCTTTTTGTAGATCATTCTCAACAGAACAGGCATTTTTTCACATTGGTTTTCGAAATTTTCCCAATTTTTGTAGTTTTAGACAAAAAATACACATTTTTGTAATGACTATGTAAGCGTTGTATATTCTGGCTTCTTTATCTTGACTTTGTCGTAAAATCAAATATTTTTCCATATCAGTTGCATTGAAACAGGCAATTTGACCACATTTATGTAAGATTTCCCCCATTTGTGTAATTTTGGACAAAAATCGCAGATTTTGGTAATTACAATGTAAAATGTAATTTACGACTATCCGGTGGCCCTGCTTATTACTGGGCGAATCTTAAATGCCCCGCCAAAAATGACAAATCAATCTGCTGTGATATACATATACATAGCATGAAATGTACAGATTTTAACCTTGAACTTTTTTTATGATCCTATAAAGCATTCCTACAAATTCAATCCTTACAACGTACATTGAAATATATGGAATCTTTTTACTGGGTACGTCATCGATGAGAAAGAGCAATACTGTAACATTGGAAGCATTGATTTCAATGAGATTTGGGCTGAATATACCTTTTCAAATTATGATTTTTTGCTTGATATTTTCTAACCCATTGCATTCAGAGCAATTCTATATCTTTGAATTGGATCGTTACCCTAAACAGTCATTCTTTGCCTAGACCATATATCTCGTGCTCAATAGAATGGAGTAAGATCAATTTTCCGGTTGATTTGTGTTGATCTGTGGAGAAACGGTTACTTTTGAAAAGCGAGACGAGAGACGTACTCAATGAAGATCCCCGGAGTTGATGACAGATTGGATTTTAACGATTGATCTGTAAAGTTCTCTTTTATCCTTCCTGTCTCCATCTGTTGTTGTGTCGCACCTCTCAGATTTGAGTTCATTTGCAGGGTTTCACTTCCTTCAATACACAGAGTGTTCATCCAATTTTATTGATTCTAGTTCACGCTATTTTGAGCTAAATGCAATTGACTTGAATGACTAAAAGGAGAGAGTGACAATTTTTGAATGATGGAATGTCAAGGAATTTGCCACCTCGTGGTCTGAATGAACTTGGATGGGAAAAGGAACCACTCACTCGACCGACTATTGGATGAAGAGTCACATTTAATCCCTAAATGACGAGGCCATCCGGGTGGTCTGGCTGTCAGTCAACAATTTCTCAGTTACTTCAAAGAAGTTGAAAAACCAGTCCCTTCATCAGTCCAATCAATCAAAAAATATTTTGATTGCCTCCATTTCACATTTTTGCCGCCTCAGACCAAACCAAACAAACCTCTCGAGCCAACGTCGACATGATCATCCAATTCCGATTTTTCTAACCATACTAAAACGACAACCATAACTAGAAATTCGCTAGGTTTAATAAGGGGATTACGTTTTTGTGGATTCCAAATGTATTGGATCTCATTCAGTCACAAGTCAAGCAAGTTCAGTTGGCTTAATGATCAATTTTAATTTCATTTTTGTATTTTATAAACTCATCTTTAGACTCCATTTTTAGCAAGCGAAGCCAGCCATCACCTCGTCCAAATATTTCCGATAGGTAATTCCAAGTCCGGTATCAGAATGGTTCTCCATCTGTGGCTGTGGATTAACGTCTAAAAGTTTCCTTGAGAAAGGTCGGAGAGGAGAATCGAACCTGGATCCTCTCTCACTTTAGGAAACTGCACTAACCACGACGCCACGTCTCTCCCCCCAATACTAAGTACTAACTTATGAAAAAAAATCGCGTATTCAAAACATCCAAAACAATTAGTCCTCAAAAAGGACAATTAATGTATCTTTTAAACATATTGATCCACGTTTCTCAAGAAATTCACCTTCATATGGCGTGTTGATTTAGTCAAAACAGCATTTTTTTCTTATTTTAAAATTATTCTCATAGCTTGGGGAGCTATGTAGTAAACACGCACTTCAATCAACACAATATATGTCTTCTTATATTGAGAATTATTCTTATTTCTAGGATTCCTATAAAGAGCTTGAACTTTGCAATTGACTTTAAGCCCATTTTTACCATACATACCAAAAAAATGAATTAAACCAACCCAACTTCTGAATGATCTTCGTTCTTTTATGTTGTTCCCACTTCAAGCATGTAATCTTTGATCTCATTGGATTCAGCATCTCAATTTTAGCAAAATCGTACCTACACAACATATCTTTTATCGTCACCCTGTACTCCGGAAAAATTTTCCTAGAAGCAACATTTGCAACTGATCAATTTGCAGAGCATCTTCAAGAGCAATTCTTGAGTGGTTCAGAAAATCCAGGTCCACGACATCTACATGGAATGATGGAACAATGCAGGAGGCGAGTAAGCGATTTGAGAAATTGCACCCAATTTGAAATTGCTCGAATTGCAATCTGATAGAGCGTGTAATGCCCATAATCATGCTCGCCAATACCACATGATATTCACACCTTCACTAGTTATGACGGTTCACATCAGATCTGTGACGCCAAGAAGACCAAGATTGTCGGACAAAGCTCACTTTCGTTTGTTCAACTCGGTTCGAGATCTTGGGGAGATGCTTGTTCGACCTCGGCTTTGCCGATCAAAGAGGGCAATTTTTATCACCTTTGGCCGAAATCAAACAAGATCGAGTCCGAGCAGTCTTGCCAATGCAGAGTAAATTGCTTCCTTGAACCTCTGATTGAGACATTCTCGCCCTGAAGGGCAAATGCAACACGACCTGCATTCTCATGAATTCACCCTTCCAATTGACATTGAACCCCATTCACATCCAACAACAAAAAATCCCAAGAGTTTGAATGATACTAGTTCAACTTTGTTTCAACCAATTTGGTCAGGGTCAAGCCGAACTTGGTCAAAAACATCCCAGGGAAACCCATGAAAATAATCCAAGACTTGAGGGAGAGGTGAGGAAGAAGTGTTGGTGAACACGAGACACTTGGCCGAGAAACTTCTCATGGCAGTGGCCTTTCCAGTGAGTAACGAGAGCCCATTATTCTTCCACTTAAAGCATTAATGTTTTCCCCTCAAAGGCACAGGAATTTCAAACTAAGTCATCATCATGGCCGTCCTCATTTCTTTGCAGTCTTGTGTTGGGTTAACCATGTGGACAAAATGGCAAACCATCCGCACTGATTAAAAATTGTGATTTAAGACTGATTTTTTGGCATGATTAATGAAACTGATTCATATGTAAGTTATATAAATGGTCATGTTTGTCAATTTTTGGGTAGATGATTATTTAAGGAATGGCTGGATTTGATCAGTGGTTCCATCCAAAAATCGTCTCTATGTAAATTATAGCAAGATCAGCCAGTGTGGTGGTTTTGGGTAAGCTCTAATACTAGAGCCCGTCAACCACTTGTTAACTTGCCTTAAGACGTATGTAGCCTTTAAATGCCCAAAACAAGTTATTTTGTGATGACTTTTACGATCATGCTCGAGCAATGCTTAGCAGGGTTGCCAAAATTTACCTCAAAAGGTCATATTTTAATGCTAATTCGAGCCTTGAAAATTTTCACAAGAGGAAAAAAGAGGCTTCATTTCATTTTTCCAACCCGAAACCTTAAGTGAAAATAGAATTTGAATATAACAGAGCTAAAACTCAGTTGACTTTGCAAATTGCACAATACTTTTCCATTTGTCACACGGGAGGTTTCATTCTTAGAGCAACACTTTTTGTTTTAGTCTTTGTTGTTAAAATTTACAATAGTTTTGATTTAGCCAAGATCCCTGAACCTCATGGAAGTGTGAGCGATTTTTGGGATTGTGATTGCGGCAAGACTGTGAATGCACATCTAGGCCATCTTTGGGGCCATTTTTGATGGCCCATTGGGCACGGAATAAAATGCCTTTAGCTTCACTTTAGAGTTCCTGGGAGCGACATTTTATGATCTTGTTAGGACTTGCAAAGTAGCCATTCTTGAGAGCAAATCTCACTCCTTAACTCTAAAAATCATCATGAACTCGTCTAAAGACATGAAGTCATTTTACCAATTACGTCCAATTCTAAGTAAAAATTGTTCCTATACATACAATATATGATTTAGCTCAAAACATGTTTGCCTCAAATAAAAAGCTGGAAACTCTTTGATACCACATGTATTACACGGCCAATTTAGAGTGGTTGTTTTGCGGTAACAAAGGGCAGAAATTGGCAAAAGGGGACGTTTTTTGAGGGTTAAACCTTGACCAGTTGCAGTTGCATCCATTTCATTCTCGGACTTAAGTCGTAAACCTCCGGGTGAACCAGATTTAAAGGGCCCACCAAGACATGTTGACAATGTGGCTTTGAAAATCAGCGGAGACTCGTTTGAGATAATTAGGGTGACGGGATGCAAAAAAACGTGTCTGCTCAGGTGAAATAGATTATTGGTGAAATCCATTATCTCCAATTTGAAGTCCTCATTTAACGATGAGTATCACCTAGCAATTACGAGTCCGTTTTTAGTCAACACTTGATCAACCAAAAAAATGTCAGTCTACGAGAGCAAACAATTGCACGCACTTGGATGGCTAAATTTGGTTCTAATAGCCCTTTCAAATGGGAAAAAAATAAACTTTTGTTCAAGCGAAACTCTTTTTTTTTCACTGGAAATCGGACCTGAGAATCTTTCAAGCGAATTTATCTAGATGTGATGTATAAAAACGTGTCCTTGGCTCTCATTCTTAATGGTCAAACATGTCCAGTCATGACATGAAACCTCAGCGAGTGATCAGATCGGATTGGCTTTTATTGGCTTAAGTGTGCAATTACAAGGAACTCGCTTTTGTCTGAACACATTTGGACGAATAATGCCCGGATAATTCTGGCTTTTGAAAGCAACCATCGAATGCATCCAGAGTCAGTTCCGAAAACGAGAATTCATGAGAATTGTGAAGCAAGCCCATTTGGGCAGTTCTCAAGAGTGGAATGCATCCCAATCTAGGCCATAAAAGGGTGATAATAGGCATCGATATTTGATGTTCCCCCTCCAACATGCATCTTCTCGACCAAAAACTGAACTAAACTTAAAAGCAACTATGAAACCAAAGATCTGGGATCGGGGTTTTTGTTGCTTCTTCCATGCTTTAACATCTTCAAGAGGGTTGATCAAGAACACATTTAGTCTTGATTGATGGTTAGTCTTGAGCAGGTAAAACTTCCTGTCTTCATGTATGCAAAACCTGTTAAAAATCAGCCAATTTATGGACACCCCTATGGGCAGGATCCTTTCGGGATCAAATCTCTTGGTTTGGTTGTGGGCCGAGGGTGATCAAATTGAAGGCTATTTAAGCGTAGGTAATCGGAGATCAGTTTGCAGTCCACCGCCTGACTTGGATGGGTAGTCATTAATATCGAGCGATCCATCGACGATGGACTTTGGGCACGCACGCATTGCTCATAGAGTAATCGGGTTCGTTCCTAGTTAAGTGGTCTGTGGCATGGAACAACTCCTTCTGATAAATTGTTCAACCCCGACATTTCGACCCACGATATTTCGTCATGAGTGCCGAAGGGAATGTCTGGCAATGCTTGCAATGCTAACGAGACAATTTAAATGTCTACCCTGGATTTGCGTTTGCTTCCGACTTGTCACGCTTGTCATGGAATCTATGAGACCACCTGGAATTGGCTCATTGAATCAATGATTCACGTTGCATATTCGCACAAAGTTGCCAAGTAATGCATAATGACAATTGTCGATGGAATGCAATATTGGTAAGGGTCCCCTATCTAGAGGGTTGTTTTCATAATTTTGCGGATATTGGCGTTATCCCACCAAATGTCGCCGGTTGAAATGTCGCGAAGTAAAGTCAATCATTGAACATGGCTTTTCGTTCAGGCTGCAAGTGGGCATCCATCGATAAAATCAAAACAGCTTAATAGATGAACATAATTTAGATTTCAAGGCAGATGATCAGTTCGATCCTGGCCAAACTGAAGCGTTTAAAGCCACATAAATTCTCATGAGAGAGGTTCCGATGATCACGTTTCAACACGTCGAACTAACCATTTTGGTCAAACTCTGCGTCTACAATCAGAGAAAAGGGCTCAAAATTCCAAATACGCTCATTACGTCGAGCTCATTAGTAGAATCTAGAGTGAAATGCAATAAATTGTGTTCTTGAGTCGTTTTGTCCACACATTCCAAAAGCATAGCCACAAAAATGGTTCTTCTCAGGGCCCCTCTACCCATATTCAACTCCCAAAAACATTTTAAAATCCTTAAAGAAGGAAGCCAATCCAATTACGTATTACACACCTTACAATCTAGACAAATTAAAAATAAATAATCAAAATAGTGTCTTTTATTTCGGGCTTCCCTGCTCTTTGATCGGAGCTTCAAAGCCTAAGCTTTGGCGGAATTCCTCAAGCTGACAATCTTAATGCACAATCCATGTCAAAAATGCCTTTCGGATCTCTCGGCATGGCCGTGAATAAGCTCTCGGTTCCCTTGATTTGTCACCCCCTGGAAAACAAGAATTCCAGTTTACCGACACAACTGGATTGGTCACCCCAAAAAGGTGCTTTGAGCAACTCATATGAACCCTTTCAAAGAAGGACTCGGAGAAATATTTGGGTTGAACGTCAATGATTTTCTCCCGTTAGAAATTATGACCCGACCAGCCATTTTGGCTGGCATCTTTCGCAGACGCCACTCACTCAGTGACATTCTACTGGCAACTAATGAGTGAAGAGAGATGCAGTGGCACTTGGTCAAGTGGCACCATCAACAGCTTCTACAGATTATTGGGATCTTGAGCCGTCTTTGAGTACAATGTCGAGTGTCTGGAGATGCTTTTCCTGGTTATACTCTATGAATGACTGTGGTTTGGTCCAGGAAAGGTGAAGGCCAGTTAACGTGGCTACCATTTCGAGTACTTGGACTAGTTAAGATTACCTTCTGATGGGGGCAATAAATTTGGTTTTCAAAAGAACTCTCTGACATCCAACTGCGATCAAGTGGAAGCAGCAAAAATGGTCTGGCAGAACACTGGTAAAAATGGTTCTCGTTATTTCCGCTCCTGATGCACTCTTATTGAAAACGTGTACTTTATCATTGTTAAGGGATCAGTTACTTCTCACTGATTTCTCTGTTTATGGTAAAGGTGAGTGACAAGTTGGTTTAAATAAACATATTTTCACAGTTGAGATTGACAAGAGTCTGAGAAGAGAAAAACATACCTGGTTTGCAGGTCCTTTGTGTGTTTGGGTTAAATAAACTAATTTGGCGCCAGGAATACCTCTGGGCTTTACGAAGATTGCTTGCCTTTTTGCGATCTGAGGCTTTAATCTCCCAAAGGTCTCAATTTGTTTCCATTTTACGGCCCTTCTTTCTCAGGCTACTGCTTACACAACGTTACGTACGAACGTGCGTTTCTCGTGAAGTCTGAAGTGGTTTGTGTGTAAGAGTAATAGACTTGGTTCGAATGGGATAAGAAGCTAGGTCGATGGTCGATGGTGGTGATTGCTCAAGAATTTAATAATTGCCACCGTAATTAGCTGCCTCGAGCCCGAGAAAGAGGCTCGTTTGGGTGTTAATTGAAATCTGAGTGATTACCACGCAATATCTGTTCAGATGGCTACCTCGGTTTTCAGTGATAGTGTCCCTAAAAAGGCTGCTCATTTGAGTGATTCGGAGAGAGAGAGAGTGTGAAAAAAGAATTCGAGATATTTTCGTTTAGACTTGATAATAAGAATAAGCCCGAAGCCAGGAACAAGTCCAATGGAGAAATGGTTTTGCTCGAGCACCTTGGTTGCTTGGTTGGTTGCCAGTCATCCTCTATTGTTTGATATCATTATCCTCACAGTGAGGGGGTCAGGAATCATTCAAGATCTTGCCAGCACCCAAAAAACGAATCTATCCCCATCAAATTAGACTCTCTCGGCATGACGGATCGATCGACGAGCACTAACTGTCGAGAACTAATGTTATTTTGGGCGATCAAACCCTGTCCATTGCAATGGATATTCATATGCGAAAACGGTATATTCAAAGCCGTAGAATGTAACTACGTCTTTATGACTGGCCAATGTTTTGCTCATGAACATCTCAACCATCCAAGAGAAGAAAGACTTGCCAAAATCTATTGAAGTTTTTTCCTTTTTGAAGTGGGTTACAAGTATTATCTATGACTTGTTCACCTTAAATCGCAAAAAAACAGGGTCAAGGAAAGAGTTGAAAGTCATTTTTCATCATAAAGTAGATGTCATGTTTTGCGCACACTTTAAAACACGTGGAGGCATTCACAGGACATAATTATTAGCAATACATCTACAATTAGAGACAATCTCATTCGTCGGTTATGAGGCAGTAATTTGATGCTCTTCAAACACACTTGGGACTTAAAATTGAACTGCTCACGCTTATACTAAGCGTGTGTTTTCCACCTGCTTTGGAAATAAGCCCCTTTACTCCATCCACTCTCTGTGTCTCTAGAATTTCAGGGAATCTTTCTCCACACCTGTAGTTGGGAAATGAATCTCTTCCAAGGATCCCACCTCATGTTTTTTGACACAATCCGAATTCGGATATTCCTTTGTCAAGAAAGTGTTATTACTTGTTTGTGTGTCTGGAAGGGTTCACAGTTCAGTTGGAGTTTTGGATGAATGAGTGACTGGGTGCCAAGGTTTATTTTCTAGATTTAGGTCTCCCCCCTGAAGGCTTATCAGATGTTAACAAGTCACCCAGAGTCTCTGACCATTGGGATACACTGTGGTCACTTTTTACAGTACCTCAGGGCCATGCCTTGGGTGGGAAAACCTGGTCTTGGAATGGGATCCAATGTAGCTGGCCAGAGAGAAGACTGATGCTTAAGCAAGACCAACAGTTAGGGTTTGGAAATTGCCACTTGATTTACAACGGAGAGATCGTCTTTGACCGATTGTTCGAGCTGATGTCTTTGTTTCAGTCAATCAGAAGTGGGCACTCGTGGTTTTGAAAAAACTGAATCATCTGTCAATAATTTCTTCAAATAATGGAGTAGTGAACTTACAACTACCTTAAACATGTTCAGCTCAATCCCATCAGATATCTTCAGTTATGGCTGGCTCAAATATTGCTCTGTAAAGAAATGAACCCATTTATGGCGAAGACGGTTTTTGAATGTGGATAGGGTTTGAATCACGTTGAACTGGGTATCTTCCCAGTCTCACTGACTGACTTGACTTCAACCACCAGCAATTGACAGTAATGGCGACTAAACGAAGACTCAAACCCCACTAATGAAGACAAGAAGGTTGAGATTCAAAGGTTTCATGGAGCGAATGTGATCATCTTAGAGAACCCCGTCTTCTTCGTTCTTGGCTTGGAGAAGAGCCAAAAAACAGCTGATTCTGATCTTCATTGACCAGTAAAAGAGGGTGCCCGATCTCATAACTTGTGCCAATTATCAATCCCTTGATATTGGTGTTAAAATCGCCCTCGACACTCATCCTTTCTTCTCTTTCCTTTTGAGACTAATCAAGTCCTCAAGCTTGAAGTTCGTTGCCGTTCAAGGACGTGGGCAGCTCTATAAATTAGAGCTTTTAAACTTCGTACTTGTCCCTTTTAGAGACTTCCAGATTATTGATTCGAGGTGTTCGCCTTGCCTTTGAGATGCGCCGAAAAGACATAAACCCCTCACCAAATACGGTCAAGTCCGCGTGGGATGGAGAAAGTGGCTATTTAGAAAAAAAAGCCGGAGTGAAATGCCGACAACAATCACTGGCAGTCATGGGTTTGGTCACCCTGGTGCAACTTCTGATTAGTTCATCCTCACCCATGTGTATCGGTTCATGTATCGTGCATGAGGATTGAAATGACCTCTTGCATACACAAGGGTCATCTTAATGGAGACAAACCCTATTTGGCGATTTCACACGATTACCCCCTAAATGAGCATAAATTTGCATGCAAGCTAGGTCTAAATAGCTAACCTATCATTTGGCCAAATTTACAACATCTCAATGCATTTGTGAACACGTAACAATTGAATCACGGCTCAACCGCAATTTCATTGAAACTTTTCAGCCTTGATTTAATTCAAAATTTGTTTCCATGACTTGATACACTTCTTTAGATGGGATTACGTTGGGTTTGGCCTGTACTTTTTATCTGGATACAAGAGCTTGGCAATCATCATTTTTGAGGCTACTGGGCTTCGCCACCCCTACCTCGTTTGATGTGTATTCAAAGCCATTAGAATAATGAGCCATGAGGGTCGAATGTCGGCCAGAGACTTCTTTCGTAATCAAGATCTGGCCAATGATCTTTCGCTTGGTACGTTTTGAACCCCTATCTTTGCCTTCAAACGTTGGACCACGTGTTGAAAACTGTGCCTCTCTCGTGATTCCTAAAGCTTTCCATAAAGAGCATGATAGCTCGAGAAATCGTGAGAAAGTAAATCCAAGTAGAAAACATTTCGGGTTGATTCCCATCCTTTGAAGGCTTCTGTTTGAGGAGCTGTTGATGAGGAACCACTGCTAAAACTAACCTGTCACTGAATTAAATGCGGCTGCATGTCCAGGGACGCAAGTTAACCAAATGGTTTTGAGCAGTGTTAAGGTGATCTCCAAACTAGGTGAATGCAAATGAAGATATCATATCATTGGCGTGGTCAGCTCGACTCATCTTGGCTTGGCTTGCCACGTTATTCTTGGCCTGATATCATTAGTTAGAGCAATCCTTGGTTAGGGAGGTAGATACGAAAAATCGTGCCTCTTGCTTATCACAGTAGCCCTAAGGAGCCTTATCAGCTCTGTTATCTGCGACTTCTCAACTCCAGAATGGCTCCAAGTGCCAATTTAAAGCACACCGCGGCCCAAAGACATCACGAGAGATTTCCAGTCTGCTCTTGAAATGAAAGACATCCATGAGAACCGCGATCACAGCTAGAACATATTCAAATTTGGCGCCTTCCTTTTTCTGTTTACTACCAGCCACGTGTAAACAATCCCCACATGTTTGTTACTGAGGTTCAAAATCATTGGCAGTGATAGAGAGTTGTGTCGGTAACAAATCATTGTTTTGGAGTTCTAGACCCTGTGTGTCGGTTTATGAGTGAGTTAACAATCTTGTTCATACTTGCGCCGAGGACTTGTCTTTCGAACAAGTGTTTGGAAAAGCGATCAAGATTCTTTGCCTGAGTAAAAGCAATGAGTAACCGAGTTTTATTAACGACCCTTGGAGACAAAACACTTGAAAGGTCACCCCTGTTTATGTATTATGTATGTACGTAGTAGGTGCTTGCTTTTTAAGCTCTTGAATCGTCATCGCACTTGTGGCCAACATTTGGTCTAGCTTTTATGTTCGTGGTGAAAAGGATATGGAACCGAAGGCCTTTGATTATTAGACTAGAGAAATGCGGAAAAGGGCAACCTATTCATTTGAGTTGGCTGTGTTTCAATTGAATTTAATATTATTACGTAATAAGTCCTTTGAACATACCTATTTTGGAGCAACTTTGTCTATTCTTTTGATTTGTTGTTGAAAGCAGATGCGACATGCTTTATAAGTATATCTTATCTAAAGGCCAAATAATGACTTTTTTAGTTCAAAGGCCACGATTCTACACTTGTAAATCACAGCACGGAATGGTTTGAATACACATCGGAGGCTACATTATAATCGTCAAAAATGGACTTTTCTGTCTAATCACATTGAAAGCTTGACTTTACAGTATATTTCTTGATTTGTTAGATACTTTGCCGCTCTTAAATTTCACAATGAATGGTGTCGGGTAAGTCGAGGCAAAAACTCGCATTAAATCACACCTGTGTCTATTGATGATGTCAAGCAACTTGAATAATAAGCTAAACATGACTTCTTTAGACCTCTCATGCGCCATAAATACACTTGCTTTGCACTTAAGCTTTGCTGTATGATAAAATTACTATGTGCGTCTACTTGGATTGAATGAATCATTTTATTGACCGAATAATTGATGAAATGTTGACAATCGTTTTTGACTTGAATAAGTCCCATTCAACACATTTTACTCTTGTGGAACCGAGGGAAAAAAGCGTTCAATCCTCTCACTTCATGTTAAGAATATAAGAAAGCGTGATGCTATGCATTCGCAGAAGCTTCATGTTTAACCAAATGTAAACAAAATGACATGAAGGCACTCATAAAGTCAAATTACACATTCGTTATGCACCTGGTTCGATGTTAATGGCCTGTAATCAAAAGTTGAATAAGATTTGGTCAGTCTGAACTTGGAGTTGAACTTTGGTGTAGAATTTGTTTCAAAATCCCAGTTTGTCGTCATTTCATTTTTGATCAGTATGAGTTTTTTAACGGGTTTAGAGATGAACGTCTCTCTATGAAAATTGAAAAATAAACTGGAATGTTGGAACACGTTTAAGTTTGAGTACGTCTTTAATGTGGTGGTTTATTGAAAGGAGAAAACTGATCATTTTGTAACTGTCAATTAGGGATGGTGTATGTATCTCGTGGATTTAATGTCTTCATTGCCACTGCCCTCAAACGACCAACTCCTTCTTCGTTCATCTCATCTCCATGCTCTGAAGCAGGTTAATCAGCAATTCAAAACTTGAGAAGCCTTTCTTGACGACTTATGACTAGGATTACTATAAAAAGCATTATATGCAAGTCAAATTCAAAGGCCTGTACTATAAACTGTTTAAGCTTTCGATCATTTATCTTTCAAATTTATTAACTAAATCATTGAAACTCAAGCTTTTTTGCACTATTTTCACAACTAGTCCAGACCTAGAGTCATCTCGAGTGTCTCGTTTTGTCGGAGCAAGCTCGCACCCAACTTATGGCCCATAATTTGACTGAAGATGACTTCATTAAGACTTCTCATTTTTCCTATCGAGCTTCCCCACACCCAACAGACCAAGCAAGTGGTTATGGTAATAGTAGCCCAAGCATGTAACCTGCTCCATTCTCGGAGAAAAGTTTGGAAGATTGAGGCGTCCACTTAAAGTTGAAAACCCCAGACGCGAGTCGTCATCATCATCATGCATAACATGGGACTCACGTAGGCACATGTCGTTTTTTAGGACAGAAAATGTTAGCTCTCGATTGGTTTGAGGCCTGGGCATGTTCAGTTCGATGGATGTTGAACAGAAATGGTTTGGCAAAGACTCAGCGGGATCTAGAATGAAGATGTCCAACCGAGTTAAAGAGCTTTACGTTATGGAGGCAGCATGTCTCATTACATATTCATCTCTTAATCATGGGGAAATCAAGATATTCAGATCAGATAACCCGATACCAATCATCCTAATCAGGCATATAATTTTTTAGGTCTGGCTTAAGCTGGGTTGAACCTTAAGAAAACGAGAATGGAGCAGTTACTAATCGTCTCTGGTTTAGGGAAACGGGGGCATTTCACGGAACTATTTTGGCAGTATTTATGACCAAGTTCGAAACCACTTGAATACCCTCAAAGTGGAGGTTAAAAGTTCGGGCTTCTGCCAAAACTCAGGAATTTAAATATGTATTTTGAACTCGTAAATTTTGCCACGAGAACGGGAGTAGTTACAGGTCAGAAAAGGTTACCTCGAAATGGGCTCCTCTCGTGCCTCAAATAGCCCAACACACGATCTACTATAGTTTAATAAGTAGCCAGTATATTTTGTGCTATCCCTCTCCTCCAATCTGATAAATGCGAGTGGGTCTTCTTCATCTTCCTCGATTCTTGTTCAGAGTTAGTCAAGCGTGATTGTCAAGGAGTTCCACAAGGTGCCACTTTAACGTCATAAAAAAGCCTGTCACTTCAGCATCACCCTCCTTTTTCTTCCCAACCCTCTGTTCAAGATGACACTGTCGATTCCATTTGCTTTGAACACCGCCAAATATACGAGAAATATGTACTGACCATGGCTGGTTTTATCAAGGTATCATTGGGGATTGAAGATTCAAGACAATCGTTGGTATTTTTATGTTCTGAATGTGCGAGCATTGATAATTTTTGCAGTGGATTCAATCCCTGAGTAGTAGCGGTAACAAGTTTAATTACAAACCCGAAGGTGACAAATATTTTTTGCTTTAAAACGTGAACTTGTATTTCACACCGCATTACCTCTGGTTTGTTCTACAGCAGGGACACAAGGACCCTTCAAAGACTTAAAAAGCGGGCCTGACATCGCTTTTGAGAGCGACAGAGATGGACCTTGTTTCAAATCTGTGGAAGGGATGTTCATAACAATTAACCTACTTCAAGGTGCCCACTGATTCTTTGTCGTTCATGCTTGGAGAAGAGGACTCGAAAGTAATTGCAAGGCTCGTTGAATTTACAATTGAAGACGATCCTAAATTGTTCACACTTGTTTGGGTCTTTTACATCCATTTTGGGACCCCTTGTTAGCATTCGCCAATCTCTTTGCAAATGGATCTCTTCCAACTCCAACGGACAAACCTCCCAATTTCTGACCATGTCAGTCCCTGAATCAAGCACCCTAGAAGCAAAGCTCAAAAAGCATCATAATCAAGTGGATTCAAACGAGAAGGGAAACGAGAAGCATCCATCCCTAAAGAGGTATGTAAATTGCCATTAGAGCATCACGTCTGGAAATCCATTCCATTCCAAACAAGACAAAAGCTCCCCTAACACATTCTGGAGGGTCTCTCCGCTACTAATTTTCAACCCCCCTTGTTAGTGGTCGGTGTTTGAGGCTGGAAATCACTGGATGAGCTGAACGGACAAGGTGTAATAATATCTCAGAGGGGTGAAATTCCATGTCATATAGAGAATGGACTCACCTCATTCCATTGTATGTAGTACTGATGTATGTACTGGTCAGTTCAGACAGGGGTCCAAAAGTGGGGTGAGTTTTGACGAGGATCCGAGCTCGTGCAACAATTTTGATTACCCTTGCTTGCTAACAAGAGAAACTCGTGCACGACATGAAATATGTACATGGAATATTTTAGTGAACATGCTAAATAGCAACACGGACCCGAGATTCACTCATGGTATGTGGATAAAAGACTCAGAGGATTTCATTTTAAGGGATTGGGGAGGGTCTTTGGAAGGGTTGTTGTTCCATGTTCTTGGCAGTGTACAAAGTTCAAGGTGTTTTTGAAAAGAAAACGAAGTGACATTGCTGTGAAATTACTGGATTCTCCGCTCTTTTGTGGCTTCAAAGGGACCTTTATTTTTGTGGTCAGCGATGTCCAATGCCCTTTGTTTAAAGCATTTGAGCCGAGAGAGCGAGTGGCACATTTTTGACAAATTGAAGAGAACTAGAGAGCTTCTCATTTGAAGATTGGAAAGAAAAGCCGAACTCATTGTGGGCGATCTTGGCACGATTTTTGGCCTCAAATACCTCTCGCAAACGTTGTTGGGAGGATTTGGGAAAACCATTTTGAATTAAAAAATATACTTGAACGTTCTTTCCTGTGCCATTTTTGTAGATTTGAGGTACACAATGGTTCAAAGGTGAGCAAGCTAGGGCAATCCTCCTCGCTTTGTGACATAGCTATCGCTCTGTTTCTGTGCCGCATATTTAGCCAAACATTTATCATCCATCAGAAAAACGTGGACTTCTTTTCTCTACAGGGACCTAACAAAAAATGAAGCATGTCATCATTGAATTTTTACTGAAGTGAGTGTTTGTCAGGACCGTTGCCCACCAAAGAGACCGAGAGAAAACATGAAGGTGGGTTGGTGGGTTGGACTCATTTTATTTTGGTTGAAAAGAACCATTGCATTTTCAAAAGACGATGAAAAGACAATCTTTACTACTTAAAATTCCTTAATGGTGGCTTGTCTAGGCGAGATATTTTTTGACACATTTCTATTATCAGTGAGTCAAAAAATTATGTTTGAACATAGTGGGACAACTTAAGTCTAGAAAGGTTAAACCTTTCCACGTTCAAAGAAGTAAATACTGAATAATGCACAAGCAACGCAATCTTTTACACTGGGTTGTAGGTTCGATTCTCTTCTCTTTTCTTTTTCAGGTGACCTTTGAGAACCTATCCTTCACCATCAGACAAAAGCCATTTCGTTGGGATGATATCACGTTCAAACCATCCTAGTGCTCTGTCTAAGCAAAAATTTATTTGGGGAAAAACGCGTCATTCACTCTTTCAGTAGTCCACGACTCCCCCTGTGATAATTATCAAAAGTTGACACTGCCCAACAAAAAACGCTAGTATCACCGGTAAGGTCTGCATCCAATTCCATTTTGAATCATTCGGATCTCTCGTTTTCGTGCAAGCTGCTCACTTTGCCAACAGGCTTGGCTTTTCTCGATCCCTTCCAAAGCCAGTTCTCCATTAGATTGTCAGTAGACACTGCCAGAGACTGCCAAAGAGAGCAGGCAGAAGTGGAATGGAAAATGCGAGATGAGATCGGATTGGTGGGATGGTCTGTCACCATAAAACCCCCTGATTTGTTATTGGGTGTGCGACCGGAAACAAGACTTTTGCAGCACTTACTATCACCACCATCACCATCATCATCATGATCGTTGTTCCATCAATTGAGAGAGCGAGAAAGAAAGAAAGAGGCTGATGATCGCTCGACCTGAGCAGCTGGTTGTCAAGTTTCCAAACGTATACCGTTCTTATTATGTATGCCTTGCCAACTTGGACACAATAGTTTGGAAAGTTTTCACTAACACTAACGAAGTTTGCCGTCTTTAACGAAAAAAACATTTTCAAAACAGACTTGGAATAGAAGACGAAGAATGTGAAATGAACAACAGAAAGTTGATTTGGCGAACAACGCGGAAATACAAAGCAACGCAGAGGATGTCATTTTGAAGGTACAAGTCTTACGGTTTTCACCGACAATTTAGGCCTTAGCATTAAAATGCAAGTTGTAGTCATAAATATCAAAGCCGGCGAAGTCTAGCTGCGTCTTAACAATCTTCTCCAGACGTTTTTTATGCAAAAAAGACACTTGGTAAACGCCTTTATCTCGGTGAATGTGTGTCTAAAACGGTAGCAAAAAGAGTTCTTGTTGTTCATCAATTGATTGATATTTTGAATGTAGTTATCCACTTTGGGATACCCATCTTCCAACCTAAATTCAAGATCTTTTTGTTAGTATCATTCTTTCAAGATGGATTCTTATTTGATGTAATTGTTAGTGAGGACTTTGCACTCTACTTCCAGTAAACTATCATGTTTTGAGCTTTGCTTTTTCTCTTAGATCATTTGATTCTTTTTTCAATATCCGTCTCAAATCTCATAAGGTAGTTTTAAATTAGATTACGTTCAAAGAGCTACTTCCATATGTTTTCATTGATATTTTGGGCTAGTTTATGGCGCTTTTGTACTTCTAAAAAATGAGCCCTTATCGTCTATGAATCCTCTTCTCTGTATTGAATTTTCCATCGTTAGGCATGTCCATGTTTTTGATGGTGTTTATAGCACCCATGATCAACAAGGGCTTGCCTGTCTTTTGCATTGAAAGCAAACGGATATTGCGTGAATGGATTCCCCCACAAATCGATGTGGCTGGTTGCTCCGTGTGTGGCAATAATATATATGACGATTGCTGCTCCGATCGACGTTCCGTGGTTGATTGTTTGCAAGGACGGGTAATTTATAAACGAACGAACGAACGGGTGGGGGCTTCTTCTTCTTCTTCTTCTTCTCCATCACTACTACTCGAACTATTACCACTACCACCGATTAGAGGGCTAACAGAGAAACGGCACTCCGAAATTATTTGGGAGTCACCTTGCATACACTGTGTGTGCGATAGGATTTGACATTGGACATACTTAGTTACTTGATTCAAAACCTTGTGTTTTCAGGGAGTCATTGGCAAAATTGCTCATTCATCTGGTTTGCTTGAACAAGAGTAATGAAGAATTTTAAATGAAGGTTACAAAATTCACCACTAGATGGAGCCAAAACAGGGGCAAATTCTCTTGATTTCAGATCTATCCTCAACTTAAACTTGTTGCCAAAATTGCAGACTCTATCTTAAAGTGGATTTCTCTTCATATTTCAAGTCTTTTAGAGCTCAGCTATGCAATTATTGTGTTAAAAATCAAAAAGCCATGCTGAGTAATCACAAATTAAGGCCAAAAACTAAACAGAAGCACCCACAACCTCAAGATGGCACTGATTGTCGTTTTTCTCTTTGATTGAAGCTAAACTTTGCTTCCTTAAGAAGGCTTGCCCTGATGGTGAGTTGTTCATTTTGATAAAAAGAAAGGGCACCTAAGTGGATGTGTTGAGGCAGGAACCACTGTACGTCAGGACGAATTTCAGAAATACACACTGGGTCCGATCATTGTACTAAAAGTGAGGTTTTTGCAACAAATGTATTGTTCCGTTGAATTTTCATTGTACTAATCGGACCCAGTGTGTATTTTGAAAGTAATCCTGGCTTGAGCCATCCTTGGTTGAGGGCATGCTAAATCATGTGAGAGCCATCTAAGTGAAGTGAATGTTGGTTTTCTTTAAAATCATTCATACATGATGAATCAAGTCACTTGACGACCTTGTGTGTTCAAAGCAAATCTCCCGTGACTGAACTGGTGTGACATTTCTCTGTTAGCCCTCTACCTCCGATGAACGAAAGAACAGACAGACGGCATAAGGCAAACAGCGTTCATTTCATCGTGTCATAATCATAGGTTAGTGCAAAAAAATAATATTGGATGGCGTTGGATGAGGTTTCAACTTTTGCCTCCTCCTTTATCCGACGGCGTCCAAGCATGACCAACTTTGGCTCACTCACTCACAGAGCTTAGAACTCCTGCTAAACGAACGAGTCAGCGATGAATGGCAAAGAATGGTGACATATTGCTCGACCCAACTACCTACCTACCTATGGTGTGGATCCAACACCTTGTGTATCCCAAACGTATGTCAACGAGTATCTAGGGAGAGGAGGAAAAATGGGAAGTTCCCAATTTCAATTGGATGTTTTTGACAGCACGACAAATCGCCATTGAGAGGCAAACTCGATGGGACCTTACTGCCTTTTCCACCATTCATGTTGAAGCGCAATTTATCCGGATGAACGCTCGAAGGGGTTGGGGAAATCGAATGAAAAAGCAATACTTGCGGGATTTATGCCGATTCCTGGGAGGTGGCCATGTTTGCCGTTGATCCAAAAGACAAGAAGTTCATTAAAAATGTTTTGCCTTCATGGAGAGTGAGGTCATGTGAGATCTGCCTTAATAATCGTCGACCGGAACCGACTTATAGCCTCGTCACAATAATAATGATGAGTGGCAAAGCCAGGCAAGCGTTAAGCACCAAACCTACTTAGCACTCAATCTTATTGGAGGGATGAGGAATGAGGATTGTTGGAGTCAATATCCGTCTCAAATCTCTCGGTCGAGTCAAGGATCGCTTGCTCTGGCATCCTCGTGTCGTTCGTTGCCATTTATTTGGCAAATAATTGGAAGAGAAAAATTCGGGTGAGCGGCAAATATTGGCCAGGACTGTCAAGCCAGCTTTGATACTAGTCAAACATTGGTGTTGAATCTGACAAGAATGCAGTCCGTGGATATACATTCACCCGGGAGATATTGCTTGCACTGAAGCAAATCCTCACCTGCTCTTCTTGTAGGTAGGTAGTCGAGCACTCTCTGTCTCTCGTTCTTGCAAGTTTCGATGATGTGACCCCACATCATAAGTACCACCAAGAATTGGCCTCTCCCATATGAGGATGACAAAGATTGTACAAGGGCCCATTTGTTGATCCAGGGTCCTATCTATATCTGCCTTTAGGAACGAGAGGACATTATGTCAAAAAAAAGGAAGAGAGAGAAATTCTATGTATGTATATTGAACACTTATATTGTTGGAATCACTAATACAAAATGAAGATGTCAAGATATTATGCTCTTCGTCTGAGTTATCTAAGATCATTTTGTATTTCTATGTTTAATGTTCGTACAACCAATGCCCTTATTTGTTTTTTTTCTTTTGAATTTTATTTACACTTCCACTTGATACTCCACGTTTTAATGTAGGTTATTTCTATTTTCCTCTAACAAAATGATATTGTTCGTGGAAAGTTTCCCCCAGACGTACAAATGTACAATCTCTGGAGAGGGAAGAGCTAAATGGGAGAAGATTCCGGATTTATGATAATATTTCCTCTCCGTCATTACCACTACCAAAAGGCGAGGAAGGCGTAGCTCAACAAAAAGAGTCCCATAAATGACGATATGCTTGGTTTGCTCCCAACCTGATAATGTCTGTTCTTTGCACATTTTTTCAAGCAATTCCAAGAGACTCCACCTTTTGCAAAGCATTCCGAAACACAACCAAGCGAGTTTCCGCTTGAATATCGCCACCATAACGCACCTCTGTCAAATGAGAGCCCTCCACGAACTTTCTACTTTCGTCACTGTAGACTCCGTACTACTCCGTTCTACCGTCACAGAGCGTTCTATAATGCTCATTGGTGCTCACTCAAGCGCATTTGACTCCTCCTCCGCCTCCTCTTCGTGCTCAGAGGCTTCGCCATTGCCGGGAATTTCCGACGATTCAAGCTCGCTGAGCTCACCTCGCCTTAATTCAGCGGGTATTGAACAGCTCGTTCCCAGTCAAAATCACCCACCTCGAGTCATGAACTACAAATCAATATGGTTTGCTCATGCTCACACCAACCACGATGGGAGGGCTGATGTAAAGTTGCGAGGCGGGGTTCTAGCCAATACGAAATTTGAGCATTACTGGAATTTATCCACGCTAGACGAGACGATAATAGAAAAACTCGTGGCTTTTGAATGAAAACTGATTATTGAAGCTTGGTTCAGAATGCATTGCATAGTTCTTTGTTAACAGATCATCATTGTATTGTACTCTTAAAATTCATTTGAATTGTCCTTCTCAAACCGACATTTCATCCATTAACTTCACCTTTTACAAAATGACAAGACCACGGATCTTTATTGTCTATAATTTATTTTCTCATCGTGCGAAATAAGGGTTCTTTGGTAGAGGTTTTTGCAAATCTCAATAGATGTCCAATGATTATGGTGGGCAAAAACAGATATTGAATTGTTGGTGCAAGAGGATTTCGTAGTATACAGTGAGTGTTATTGGTGGCCGGGACAACTTGAATCTAATCATCCTCGACCGAAATCTCATCCTCCTCTTCTTCTTCTTCCTCTTTTTCATTCTTCACCTCTTCATTGGCTCTTTTGACCTCCTCGTGAGCGTCGGTCAGCCTAAAGGCAGCATTGGCAGCCAAAGCAGCTGCCATAGCCTGCTTTTCGGCTGCCTCACGAGCTTTGAGGAGCTTTGTACGGATGAAATCGATACCTAGCGATTGCGGATGGGTCAACAAAGGCTGGTGGAGACTTCCGAGGCCATGAGTTGGGTTCATTGTTGTTGTCGTTGTCGTGGTTGTTGTTGTGGGACGGGGAGGAGGACTCGGTGCCGGAGATCCAGGGTCGGAAGTGTTTCCCCCGGGACTGTCCACCCTCGGGATTGGTGTCCTTCTTTCCGTCTGGTCCCGGTTCATCAGGCTTGAGCCCATTTCGTAAGGGCGAAAGAGGCTCATTCGATGATGCCTTCTCCACTTGGCTCGCCTATTTGAGAACCAAACCTAAGCGTTAGAAATTGTGCATCCATTTATAACTGGTATTAACAATCCCAATGTTAGTCTTGTCAATGTTGGCGCACTCACCTGGATTCGAGCTTCGGAAAGAGTGGTCTTGGCCGAAAGGGCCTCTCGAGTCTTTAGGTCGGGATAGTGGCTCCTTTCGAACTCTTTCTCGAGGTGTTCCAACTGGTCCGGACTAAAGGAGGTCCGACTCCGACGGAATTGGGGACGTTCGTCGTCGGAACAACTTCCGGTCTCGGACTTGTGATCATACTCGACCATCTTGGGACTAGAACGACGGAGGTCATCCTTATGCATCATGGATATTGAGGATGGGGGCATGGAACTGCTAACTGAGGCTGATGCGGCCAACAAAGCCGCAGCTTGAGACGGATTCGAGGAATTGGCGGCTATTTGCGAGATCAAGGCCGGAGAATAATAATGGGATGGAATCGAAGCATAAGGCGAGTACATGCCGGCATAACCAGCTGCCCGGGCAAATTCAGCCGCAGCCCGTTCGGCCGCCCGATTTCGGAGGATCCGGTTAATGCTGGATACACTAGGAGCTGTACTGTTTGTGCATACACCTATAAAAGATGATGAATAACGGATGCTTATCAATATGAAGTCAAGCCACTGAATAAAGAGACACCTATTCAAAAACAGATCGTAACTGTTGAGCCATAAAGGAACCACAATTTGACAAAAAATATTTGAATTTCCTGAAAAGGCTTTGATTTTCAGACCAGTGCACTTGTAGCTATGATTATGCTATGACTCTGAAAAGAATCTAATCTTATGGACCAATCGTTAAAATTTGACATACCTTCAGCGATGAGTTTCTCTCGGATCTCCCAAGCAAATATGGTCGGGTTTTCTCGTTTGTACGACTCAATCTTGCCCACCACTTCGGGCGTGGCCACTTTGGGTTTAGAGCCCCCAATCATACCCGGAGGCCTGCCTTGAGATCCTGGCGATGTCGAAAGTCGGGCAGAGGGAGGGATAATGGTGGGTCCATGGGCCGAAGGATGAGGAGGCAAAGGAGGTCCACCACCATTCATCCGACTGGCATTCAAGTACCGTTGCTGCAGTTCCATAAGCTGTCGATGTTGAACCGACAAGGCCGAAAGGGTTGAAAGTTGTGAGGCCAGATCCGGATGAGCAGGGTTCGGTCCCAAACCCATTCCTGAGCCTCCCGAATACATGTCACGAAGATGAGCCGCAAAATTCGAGGACGTCGATGAGGCCGGAAGAGGGATGGGTGCAGCGACTATCGGTGGCATCTTGCTCATAGTTTTTACATTCAAACAACTACTGTGGATGTTGAGTGACCGACCACGATCCAAACAGTCGGTCGGGGAACTTGCGGATTGTCCAAAGGTCACTTGCAAACTGAATTGACTACCTCCTTACACTCGTGCTCCTCCGTACCTACCCATCATGGACTCCCCCCTTTGAGTTTACCTGTGTGATCTGCTCCAATCCACATTCACAGCCGATCAAACACAAGCGACTTGTGTGTCTCTTTCCTGCCTTCGAACGCCGCGGTCCATCCGCCAACATCACCGTCCATTCCATTTCTCTAGTTACTTCGTTCGACACTCCGAACGAAACGAGCAGTCTACAAAGAAGGAGTCCTTTTGCTCTGCTTCTCCACTATCTTGGCTACCGTTCTGACACCTCTTTTTCACCACCACTACCACCAGGGTCCTCTCCATCCCATCACACTCAAGGAGCCTAAATATTCGTCGTCCAAGGTACCTCGATCTTGTTATGGACGGTGCTTGAGCAGAGCCCCAGGGCTGAATCGTGGGTAGACCAGACCAGCAAGCATGAACGAACGAAAGAAAGAAAGAAAGACGAGTGTGAGCTTGCTCGGAGGACCGTGATCTCCAACAGCTAAAGGAGCTTCCGAATGTAACCCTGTATCTCGAGGCTGTTTACTCGGGTGTTAGCGAAGCCTTGATTCATGATGGATCTCAGCAGCACCACCATGTACGTCACTTTCTCAAGCCCCCAAAGAGAGCGGGAAAGACCAATGACCGGGATTGATCTCGCAAAGATCCTTTCAAAGGTACGAGTACTCCAAATATCGACCTAGTAGTTTTGCGGAGGAATCTACTTACAGGATCTGCGAAGGAACAAAAAGGAGACGGCGGCTGAATTGAGGAAGGTGTATGGATATCGTTTTGCGCAAGTGACGATGACGAAAACACTCTTCGCAGTTCGTTAACCGTCAATTGAAACACGCTGTTCTGTTCTGCAACGTATTGTTTTGAAAAACTTGTCGAGTTCCATTTTCCTTTTTTTTTTTAATTGCCAATAAGATCGATTAAAACTGACATGAGTTTAAAAATTCCAAAGATCCCTCTAAAATAACTTAACCATGCAAATAAGAGCCAAATAAATTCAAGTGCATGGACTAAACAGTTAGTCTTAGAGTACTTGAGCTCAACCACATTAAAACCTAGTGAAATTCTTTAACTTCAACTTTTGTGACTTAGATTGAAGCTAGCAGAAGAAACCTGAAACAAATGACCCGACTTTCTTCAATGAGGACAAGCCTTCTGGGCAGATTTCAAGCATAACCTCTTCTCTCTGAAAAGTTTTTTCAAATTGAAAATCAAGCCCAAACTCTATGTTACATAGAAGTGAGGCATCACCCCAAAGACCTTTTCATATTTCAAGGGTCACACAGCATCTTCTCATAGAAAGTCAGACCTAGTCACTAGATCAAATTGTTCCCGAATATTAGACGGGTCGTCTCATTAGCTGTCAATGCACTTCATTTCTATGACTTTCATCATCCTTAACGAGGACCCGAAAAATCAACTTTATCGTCATGACTAGATAGAGCAAGGAAAAAAAGAAGAAAAAAATAAACAAAAAAGTTTTTAAAAAGTTGAGCAAATCGACAAAAAAGTGAAGAAGAGTTGGCAAACCGTAATTGTTATTCGTAGAGGGTACATTTAAATACCGGAAAATCTTGGATAATGCAATTGAATAAAAATCTTCTCTTCATCAAATCAAAGCACATGAATAAATATGAAAGTTATTTTTCGAATTCCATTATCTAAATTCGATTTAAATCAGCCAAGAATGAGAAAAGTACACTTTTGTCACCAGGTATGTTAAATCAGTTAACTTTTAAAAATGCCTCAGCCACGTTTTTGCCATTGCATAGTTTTTAATTTGTTAAAGTGCTGATTAATGACCAAAATACAAATTCCCCGTTTTGAAAAAAAACGCTTGCAACTTTTACTAAGCGCTTCAGATTTGTTTTGTTCTTATGTATGGAAAGTTCGCACCATCGTAATTTTATTAGTCAACTTTCCATAAAGTAACCACGATTTGTGGCAGTGGTTTGTTCACCTAATAGATAGAAAAAGAGTATATCATGTAAGATCAAATAGTTCCAAGGATCGGTAACCGTTGTGATGCGAGGTCCGGACGAACAAGCGAACCAGTTTTGCCAATTTTTTTTAGAAATAATCGTGCCAAAAATTCTTTAAATGTGTCAGATGGTGCTAGATATACACCGATCATGTTACTGACATGCTCTGGCACTTAAGCTTACAAATTTGGAAATCAAAAAAGTAATGAAAAGGTTCGAATCAAAGTAACTCAAACGTTTAGGACTGAGAAAAACCCTAGAATTAATGTTCAGAACCACAAAAAAAAAAATTAGGAAGAAATTATTAATCTGGAAAAAAAGATTTGAAGAGGCTTCAAATAAGCGGGAAGTTTGTTCTGTAAACTGGCATTTGGCATTAATCAATTTGAAACTATTGAAATGGAAATACCTGGCAACACTACTTTGATGTCCTTCCGTCTGGACCTCACATCGTCGCAATTACCCACGGATCTAACGTAGCTAAATTTTATTTAAGTTCCTTGAGGAGCACCAACATCCAATTTTTATCTAGTGTTTTTGGTCTTAATACGCCCACTTTTGAACTCTTAAAAAACTTACAATGAAACATATTTAAAAAAATAAAAACAGAGAAACTGATATATTTTGAGAAAGTGGCATGCACAAAGTAGTTCTCCTTCTGGTTCAGTTTTTTTTCGGAAAAGTGTACCAACGTTTTTAAAATATGGTTTGATTTGACTCCAATCAGATCAGAGGTAAACAAGGAGACTTTAAAGGTTAAACATGCAAGTTTGCCTTGTTATCCTAAGACCTGAAAAGCGCAATAATTTTGTCATAAAAACGCAGGGTGTAAAAGCCCTGGAAGTGCACTTACTGGACCCCCAAAACTGGAAGATGTGCACGAAAGTGCATGAGTAATTTGAAAAATTGTTGGGAGATTCAAATTAGGCTAAGAAAGTGAAAAAAAAATATTTTCAAAGTTAAATCGGTTGAACAGGGCAAACAAATAAAAAGTTTTTTTTTTCCTTTTAGAATTTTATCCTTGCTCTAGTCGTGACCTTACGTACTACAAACAGAAAATAATATGATTCTTTTTTCATACAAGTAAAATCTGCACTGCTTTTTGCTGTGCTTGTTCAAAGTCCCTAAGGCAGGAACCTCTCACCACAGGATGCGAACTTCAGCTGACGCGTAGCCCAAAAATACCCGTAAAACGGTGACGCTCTGCAGTGAATTTGAACGAAATTGCCAAAAGACGATAGAAAAAGGTGTTGGATTGCAAACATCACTTCAGAACAAAGTTGCAGCATGAGATAGTGCTCCTTTTCCTGCCATTAAGTTCTATACTGATGTTTTCTGTTCTCAGCAATTGGTCGAAACTGAGCTGTTTCAGATCAATGTCTCACACAAAACTGAGAATGGGTCTCAATTAAACGCATGTATAACTTGAATATAATAATACCAACTTTAGACAACGGGTTCAATTAAACACACAACGGGTTCAATTAAACACAGATCAAGTTTCATGAAAATTGAGCGTGTTTTTGGAAAACTGTGGCCCTCTTTTTAACAAAGAAACTAAAACCCAAAGCATCTTCCCATAAAGACGTCATTTTTAATCAACTTTTTATCAAGTGCTTGAAATCCATTAGATGCCAAATATCAGCATTTTGACAGGCCAAATTGAGAGGAAGTACAAGATTGAACAAATTATTCTTCAACTTAAAGTTGAGTTGTTGATGATTCCCTCTGAATGATTATTCATGCAGAATGAAGTAAAGAATAGATCATTTTCATGGTGCACTATATTCTTCACTTTGATGGTGTTGTTAGGTACTTATAATCTAAAACCATTGGTATTTCAGGATAAGTTGAATAGGCTTGATGATGAGTGATAAACGTGATTTACCAAGAGTGGGGTGCATTTCTTTATATTTTAGAAACAAATACACATACCAGAATGATGTCTAGACAATTCATCCTCTGATTTGGCATAAAATATTGAATATTGAGTCCATAACACTTTCCTATCATTCGCTCCTTGGGGCCTCTTTGGGCTCTCAAAAACAACAACAATCAGCAGGACGATACCAACCGACTGTGCCATGTATGATCATGGAGTGAGGGTGAATGACTAGATGCTTTATTCATGATGAGCGAGGGTTATATCTACATGGATATATACGAGCATAAGAGTATCAGCATAAGAGGAAATACAACACAATGGGACGCAAATCAATACTGAACTTACATACAATACTGATACTTTTGAAAGGATAAGTCTTTTCGATGGGCCCCAAATTCGTTGTCTACCTCTGATGTAAACGATATGTAAATGAAACTGCGTTTTGCCACAGGTAAAAAGCCATCAAGAGCTTAAAGCTCTCGACTTCTCTTGGACCCGATGGTGTGTCATCTCAGTTTCTGATGAAATGCTCACAGATTCTTGCCCTGTTCAAAAGACTGGATTGAACCCAATGGTGCCAGATTTTTTTTAGAAAATACCCCAGAAAAGTCGTAACCAGAAATTGCCCCCAAAAATTTTTTCCACGTTGTAAAGTTACCCATTTTTGGAATAAAATTATCCAAACATTTGGACTGGCCAAAACCCAAAAATTTCAGCAAATTTTTGATTTTTGGGCAAGTTCTTTCAAATAAAAGAAAATTCACCGTTTTTCGACATTTCTGAAGAACGTCCATGATTTTAGTTTATTCCTTAAACTTTTTAAAACCAAATCTGATTTTTTGTCTCAAAAATACTCGGGGAGAAACATTCTCCTAATGTTAGAAAAGAACTTAAATTTCTCAATTTATTCTTTTTTTGTAACTTTTACAACTGATAGACCCCAAATTTTAACTTTCACTCTTGAGAACAACCAATTTTAATACTGTACTTTGAAATTTTCTTCGATTTCTGCTTTCAAGTTTAATCACTTTTATCGACGTGATTGAAAAATCTTCATTCAATGCTTTGAACTTTTCATGAAATTTTTTAATGTTTTTAAATATGTGTGTGTTACATATAAACATGTTATCAATTACTTTGAAACGCTTTATTCAATTAGTATTAAAAATTTGGGTTTCTAAAATCAAATATTTTTGGTTGCTCTAATAATGTTTTTTTAAGCGCCCTGGCGGACCTGACATCAGTCCTTCAATTTTCAACTAACGAATAATTCCTCTGCAATATCTTTTCATTGGGCAAAGAAACACATTATTTTGCCCCCAAAATTAGATTTGGAGAAAAAATGGCAATTCTTAACTCAAAGAGGTTTGAAGGAACTTGGTTTCCCTTGTTTTCAAGTGTTGTTATAAATATGAAATATTTTAACTTTGGGCAATGTTGATTACTAGGGAAAAAATATTGAAAAAGCTGAAATTTCATTTTTTCACATGCATGGAGCAAATTACCGCAGATTTTAGAGTTTTGGCTAATACCCAATAGCCAAATTTGCTACCCAGTTTATGTTACTCCAGAAATGGGTAATTACCCCGCATCTGGCAACGCTAATTGAACCAACCCTGAAAGTGCCTCCCTCCAATTTGATTATGACCACAAAATAAGTTTGCCCCTAGTGACAAGGTGGGAAAACAGAGAGGTTAGTGACTGTATTCAGGAGATGTTGACCCGAAAATCATCCTACAGAATGATAAGCAGAGTATTTCGCCTCGATCATTACTCTGTGACGCAAACGACGTTGAAAGTAGAGGTTGCGTGAGTTCGATTTGTTCTTGACGCGAGCTTTAATGTTAAATGAGTCAAGTACCCAAACGTCACAAAAGTGCACATTCCTCAAGCTACTTTTAGTGCTTCCACATCTTGCATCTTCGCGCAAAATTTGCGTCTTTGGAGGCATGGTTTATACGTTTTTGGGATCTGTGGCACCTAAAGGATCTAAAAAAAATATACTGAAATTTTGCGCAGTAATGCTTGGATAAAATGCCACAAATACTTACAAATTTGTTTTTCACACTTCTAAGAATCAAAGAAATCAACATTTTCTAACAACTACCTAATAATTCCAAATTCCAAGTGCTCACGTTTTTTCATAAGTATTAATATTAATTTGCATTATTTTTAGATTCAAAATGAGGAAGAAACATGTACTTTCTTTTCATAAATTCAACATTGTTTCAACGGAGTTCAGTGGTACTTTTAATGGATTGGTTAAAGTACGGATAATTCAAGAATTGATAAAGGAACATCCCCAGTGACCTGCAGTTAAGGTGATTTTTTTTCGAAACAGTGATTTGGGTATGAGAAAAGTCATGAAAGGAGCAAATTTTCCCTTACTGTTTCTCGTCCTGAAAGTGATCCTTGGCAGATTGTCGAAACTCATCACTTACTGACCTCTCCCACTAGGAATATTTAGCCACATCCTAGAAATTACAAGAACTTATTGTTAGGGCCCGGAAAAATATTTGCAAAAAGTGACAAAATATAAAATATATATTTTCTTCAAAAGGCCAAAATATTTGGAAAAAAAGCCAGATATTTAGGAACTATTTTTTGACAAGGCCATTATTTGGTGTTTTTTGTCTATGTGCATCGATTTTCCAAATTTGTTTCTAGTGAATTTGATGCATTTGGCCGTTTTTGGAGGCATTAGATGGCGCAGTTTTTTCGTGGATGACAATAGTTTTGGTTGTGAATGTCCAATTTCAGGACAAATGCCATTTTGTTGAGGTTTTTGTATTTTGGGTTTATTTTTGGTCAGCCCTATTGAGCATTGGTCGTTCATTCATTTTCCTCAATTTTGCCTGAAATACTTTTTCTGACTCAAATATTCGAGAATATATTTTTATATTTTCGTTCAAAAAGTCAAAATATTCAAGGAATCGAGGAAAAACGAATAAATATTTATAAAATAATTTTCATATAAAAAATTGATTTCCGGGCCCTACATATTATGTTCTAGGCAGCTTCAGATTTGATTCTTATGCATTTTTTGCGCTTTTTGAACTTTTATCTCTTAGAGACACTAAAATTCAGAAGGACGAAGTAAACAATCGAAACCAACGATATTTGAAAAAACACAAAAAAGGTTTGAGGCCATGGATTTGGACCTCGAACCCCTCGATTTTTCCCAATTAAGCCTTGCCAGTGACTTGAGAGTCATTGACTTTGATCCATGGAAAGTGATAATGCGTCAAAGTTTGGATTTCAGTCCCCATGCCCCACAAACACCAAACATTGCCATGATGATGTTCATCAACATCGAATCTCACGTTTATTCCATGCAAGTGCTTCATCGAACCTATTTACAAGGTCAAATACAATCCGGGCAAAAATTGAAGCCATTCATTGAGCAGTTCTTTTACCAACGAACACCTTGCTATGGCTATGCTCAAAATCCAGACTTACCACTGAGGTATAGTCACCAATTTGCCGATCATTGTCAAGTATTGGTCGGTCCTGGAACCAAAATTTGCTCTTTCTGTCAAAACGAGAAAGAGGATTGTCCAATACTGGAAAATGAAGAGGGTAAAACTTTGGTATTAGATAATGCTTTTCAAGACAATTCAATCAATGATGTGGTTGAAGAGCTTCTAGATGATGACGATCAGAGCAATGATCCAGATTTATTTCCTGAATCAGATCAAATGGATGCAAATGATAAGCAAATAGCCGAAACTGTGAAAGAAGAATTTGTGGATATAGCAAAACCAGTGAAAGAGCCTGATTTGTCTCATCGAAGATCTTCTAGGCGTCTCAAAAGTGCCCCGATAAATTATAGCCATCTTTTGAATGATGATGATGACCTAGATGATGATAAAGAATTGCTTGGCATCCCCAAATACCAAGGGGAACAAGAGGAAGAGAAAGATTTCGAGCCAGAAAATAAATCAGATTTAGAGGAGGAGGAAGATAACCTTGCAGGGTTGATAAAAGGACCCTCTAAAGCAACTTTTCCTAAGCATTATGAAATAAAGCCCGTGTCAGAGGACGATCCACGAGTGTTGTGTCCAATTTGTAATCGTTATTTTAAGGATACCAAAACCTTTCGATCTCATTGTAATTTCCACGGATATAGCTACCAACGGCGATCGGCTCCAGTCAAAAAGAAACCAAGCAAGTATCCAAAATTATTCTGCTCTCATTGTGATGCTCAGTTTCGATTTCCCAAAGCCTTGGCCAAACACTTGAAGAAAGATCACAATCCTTCTGAAGAAGAGCTCAAGAAAGTCACCGAAAATAAGTTACAATGTTGGATTTGTTCAGAGATCTTTGCCAATAAAAATGTGCATGAACAGCATAAGAAGAGGGAGCATCTAATAGGCAAGTGGCAATGTCTATTTTGCGACGATATGTTACGACATGGCCTTGAAGTTGTTGAGCATTATGAGGCCAGTCACCGAAAGAGCAACTTCAAAATTAATTGCGTGCTTTGCAATGAGGAAGTGTACTTTTTAGACGGTTTCCAAGCTTTACAAAGTCATTGGAAAGTATGCTACCATAAACGAGTTAAAGAGAGAATGGCCATGCAAAAGGCCAAACAGAAGAACTCTGTGAAGTTGAAGCACATTTGTGATCAATGTGGCCGAATGTTCCGAGTAAGAACAACTCTATTGGAGCATCAAGATGAGCACAAAGGAATCTTTAAGCACTGCTGCAAAGAATGCAACTACCGAACAGCCTTCAAACATAGATTGGTCTTACATTGCAAGGTCAGGCATTCACCCAATGGTAAACGTGTCCGTACGAGAAATTATGTGCCTTGTGAGATCTGTGGTAAAATTGTTAGTGATGCGTCTTTGTCCAGTCATAACGCTCGAGCACATTCTGAACCAACTTTGCCTTGTGGTCTATGTGACAAAGCTTTTGGTACCACTTGGCTGCTGAAAAAGCATTACCAATCTACTCATCCGACCTCCTCCGTCAAATGTGAAGTTTGTGGTCTGTTCCTCAAGTCTAAAGGAACGCTTCGAGCTCATATGTTGACTCATGCGCCAGCCAAGTTTTCATGTCGTTTCTGTGGAAAAGGTTTAAAAACACGGCTAACGTTAGCCAACCATGAGCGTATTCACACCAAGGAGAATCCGTACAAGTAAGTTGGTTAATGAAATGGTTCTTTATTTTGGATAAACTAATTTTATGTATGTTCCTATGTTCCTGTTGTTTAAGGTGTGATCAATGTCAATTTGCTTGTGCCACAAGTGGAAACTTATTGCTTCACAAGAAGAAGAAGCATGATGTCCAGAAGAAGAACTTTTACATTCCAGCCTTGATCCCAGATGAGGACGGATCTTCAGTGCCTCCAGAGTAAAATGAAATAAAAGAGTTATGAAAAGCCTGTACTAACATTTACACAATTGTGTCTAGTGGCTGGAAATGAACTAAACTAAACTAAACATGACTTGGGGTGCAGATTTCTGGCAAATAAAACGTGCCTTTTATACCCCCAAAAATGGCAAATAAAAGCGTCCAAATTGGCAAATAAAATGGCAAATAGACACGAAAATTTACCAAAATATAGTAATATAGATAATAGTTATTAAAGTTATAGTATAATAGATATATAGACTATATTTGGAAAATGAGCATAATGTTTCACCAACAATAGAGTGGAATGCAAGTGTATGAACATTTAAGAGAAAGTCTTTTTACTCCGTTGAATAATCAATTCGTATGTAGATAGCCCATAGATCATTGATTTATGGAACGATGTGTGGATAGATGAATGATTTAAAGTTTGCTACAAACATTTTTGCCATCTTGGGAGGTCTTAAAAAATGAGGAAACTGACATTTTTCGCAGTTTTGTCAATGTGTAGCACCAAACTCACCCATTCAAATGGATGGTTTGTCTCTTTGCTTTCATAAAATGTAAAATCTCAAGGTCAAATTTCTTTAACAAGGAACTTCTTTTAGCTTTGTTTTTTTCAACATCACACTAGCAGAATACAATATTTTATTTTTAGTTTGACTTTTTCAAAGAAAATGTTTTGAGATGGCTTTTGATCTGATCTTAGGTTCTGCACTCACCTTCAGTTTTCCTCAGTCAGAGATGGCACCAAAATGCTACAAATAAAACAAAAAATGCAACCTGACCTTGATTTGGCCACATTGTAGTGCGTAATTAGCTCATTATTATTTCCGCGGTAGGCAACAGGCTAAACATGGACCAAACAAGTATTTCATGACTGATTGGTGGGCATTTGCAGTTTTCGCCGGAGAATGGAGGTAATTCATCTTATCCTTTCTTGCTTCATGACGAGCCAAAGACGCTGATCTTGACGAAGGAACCCTTTTGGGCCTACTTCGATCACCGATGTCTGTAGTTTTTCTCCAATCAGGGGAATTTTGAGGGAAGCGAGGGGAGGCTGAAACACTCCGGGACCTTTGGGTAAAAGGTTGTTGTCCTGTATGATGAGCACAAGGACCAGGTTGCCCTTCGGTGATATCAGTCTTTGAGACAAACTTTGCTTGATGGGCGGACAAAGTAACCTCGGGTCCTCGAGTCATATTCATCTCATCTTCGGATTTTGTGGTAAATTTCTGACCCAAATCGGCATTGGAATTAGACCCAACAATATGAATTGTGGTTCCTGAAGGTTCACTTAAATTGGTTGATAAATTCATGATCTTGGCATTGGATACAACCTCGCTGTGCTCTTTTGCAACAAAGTCGTCGTCAAAGCCGGGTACTTGGATGGTTTTTGCTTGTTGTTCATCGTTCACGGCCGTCTTGAATTGGCTGTCTTCGACTAAAGAATAGCCATCTCCTAGACCATTTTGTTCCATTCGAGCTGGAGGAATAGATTCTATGGTTTCGGGACCAAAATCCATTTTAGGTTCAAATGAAGACGTTTTATTAAATAAGTCTGAAGAATTCTCTTGAACTGATTTAGGCCAATCTTGTATAAAATTCTCAGCAGAATCCTTGCTTAGCGTTGGGTATCCCCACTCTAAACCATTTCCATGCCTGGACTTCTTAATTTTACTTTGATCGGATGGATCACATATATTGAAGTTCATATCAAGCGAAACATCGTCCACGTTCGTTTCCGACTGACCATCGTGGTCGAGTTCCACTATTGGTTTGTGATTATTTTTCACTTGTCCTGCTGATGATTCTGAAGGAACATGGAAAAATGATTGATATTGACCGTTTTCGTCGTTGAAAAGCAATTCTGCCGAGGTTAAAGGCTTGTCAATTACTTCCAAAGCTAGACTGAGGGGTTGGCTGGATGATAAGTCAGGGTTTTTCAAGTCAGCAGAATTTGAAACAAGTGCACTAGTTCCCATTTCTTGATTGTAAACGATTTCTCCTTCAGTTTTACGGGGATTTCGGGGTGAAGTGTTGATGAATTTGTTGTCTTCTCCGGGAGCGCCTTGAGAAAAATTTACTGTCCCGCGTTCAAAAGATTGCGTATTAGTAATTTTTGAAGAATCAATTGGAGCTGGCGCAGAAAACTTGCAAGCATCAACATCATTTTCTAAATCCACAATTTGACATGGTGGGTCGTAGTTTTGAAATTCATCTTCTTTGATGACACTTTCAAACATACTATTCATTGCTTTCGAGACATTTGTTCCAGATGCACTTGGAACAATGATTGGCGAAGGCGCAGCAAACATCTGTGCCAGTGGCACATCTTTCCCCAAGTCCAACATGTTTTCAACGATATTGCTGTCTTGATCATTCTGTTCAATCAGACTTGGGTCAGTTGATTGGCTCATGCTTGCTGCCAATGCCTTGGTTCCTACGGCATCTAAAACAACCATTGGTGAAGGTGTAGCAAACTTCTCTTCCGGTGACACTTCTTTTCCAAAGTCCACCATGTCTTCTTTGGTGCTCCTAGCCTCATTTCCTTGGATTATCTGATCTTGTTCAGCTGACTTGCTAAAACCTGCTGCCAATGCCTTGGTAACTGAGGCATCTGGAACAATGATTGGAGAAGGTGTCGCAAACTTCTCATCCGGCAGATCTTTCCCAAAGTCCATCACGTCTTCTTTGGTGCTCCCAGTCTCATTTCTTTGGACAATCTGATCTTGTTCAGCTGACTTGGTTAAACCTGCAACCAATGCCTTTGTTACTGAGGCATCTGGAACAATGATTGGAGAAGGTGTCGCAAACTTCTCATGTGGCACATCTTCTCCAAAGTCCATAATGTCTTCTTTGGTGCTTCTAGCCTCATTCCCTTCGACAATCTTATCTTGTTCAGCTGACTTGCTTAAACCAGCAGCCAATACCTTTGTTACTGAGGAATCTGGAACAATGATTGGAGAAGGTGTCGGAAACTTCTCATCTGGCAGATCTTTTCCAAAGTCCATCATGTCTTCTTTGGAGCTCTTAGTCTCATTTCCTTGGACAATCTGATCTTCTTCAGCTGACTTGATTAAACCTGCAGCCAATGCCTTGGTTACTGAGGCATCTGGAACAATGATTGAAGAAGGTGTCGCAAACTTTTCATGGGGAACATCTTCTCCAAAGTCCATCACGTCTTCTTTGGTGCTCCTCGCCTCATTCCCTTGAACAATCTGATCTTGTTCAGCTGACTTGCTTAAACCTGCCGCCAATGCCTTGGTGATTGAGGCATCTGGAATAATGATTGGAGAAGGTGTAGCAAGCTTCTCATTTGACAGATCTTTTCCGAAGTCAATCATGTCCTCTTTGGAGCTCTTAGTCTCACTTTCTTGGACCATCTGATCTTGTTCAGCTGACTTGGTTAAACCTGCGGCCAATGCCTTGGTTACTGAGGCATCTGGAACAATGATTGGACAAGGTGTCGCAAACTTTTCATGGGGAACATTTTCTCCAAAGTCCATCATGTCCTCTGTGGTGCTCCTCGCCTCATTCCCTTGGACAATCTGATCTTGTTCAGAAGACTTGCTTAAACCTGCAGCCAATACCTTGGTACTTGAGGCATCTGGAATAATGGTTGGAGAAGGTGTAGCAAACTTCTCATGTGGCACATCTTCTCCAAAGTCCATAATGTCTTCTTTGGTGCTTCTAGCCTCATTTCCTTGGAAAATCCGATCTTGTTCAGCTGACTTGCTTAAACCTGCTTCCAATTCCTTGGTTACTGAGGCATCTGGAACGATGATTGGAGAGGTTGAAGCAAACTTCTCATGTGGCACATCTTCTCCGAAGTCCATAATGTCTTCTTTGGTGTTCCTCGCCTCATTCCCTTGGACAATCTGATCTTGTTCAGCTGACTTGCTTAAACCTGCTGCCAATGCCTTGGTAATTGAGGCATCTGGAATAATGATTGGAGAAGGTGTAGCAAACTTCTCATCTGACAGAACTTTTCCGAAGTCCATCATGTCTTCTTTGGAGCTCTTAGTCTCAATTTCTTGGACCATCTGATCTTGTTCAGCTGACTTGGTTAAACCTGCTGCCAATGCCTTTGTTACTGAGGCATCTGGAACAATGATTGGAGAAGGTGTAGCAAACTTTTCATGGGGAACATCTCCTACAAAGTCCATCACGTCTTCTTTGGTGCTCCTCGCCTCATTCCCTTGGACAATCTGATCTTGTTCAGCTGACTTGCTTAAACCTGCCGCCAATGCCTTGGTAATTGAGGCATCTGGAATAATGATTGGAGAAGGTGTAGCAAACTTCTTATCTGACAGAACTTTTCCGAAGTCCATCATGTCTTCTTTGGAGCTCCTAGTCTCATTTCCTTGGACAATCTGATCTTGTTCAGCTGACTTGGTTAAACCTGCTGCCACTGCCCTGGTAACTGAGGCATCTGGAACAATGATTGGAGAAGGTGTCGCAAACTTTTCATGGGGAACATTTTCTACAAAGTCCATCACGTCTTCTTTTGTGCTCCTCGCCTCATTCCCTTGCACAATCTGATCTTGTTCAGCTGACTTGCTTAAACCTGCCGCCAATGCCTTGGTAATTGAGGCATCTGGAATAATGATTGGAGAAGGTGTAGCAAGCTTCTCATTTGACGGATCTTTTCCGAAGTCCATCATGTCCTCTTTGGAGCTCTTAGTCTCACTTTCTTGGACCATCTGATCTTGTTCAGCTGACTTGCTTAAACCTGCCGCCAATGCCTTGGTAACTGAGGCATCTGGAACAATGGCTGGAGAAGGTGTAGCAAACTTCTCATCTGACAGAACTTTTCCGAAGTCCATCATGTCTTCTTTGGAGCTCTTAGTCTCAATTTCTTGGACCATCTGATCTTGTTCAGCTGACTTGGTTAAACCTGCTGCCAATGCCTTGGTTACTGAGGCATCTGGAACGAGGATTGGAGAAGGTGTAGCAAACTTTTCATGTAGAACATCTCCAAAGTCCATCATGTCCTCTTTGGTGCTCCTAGTCTCATTTCCTTTGACAATCTGATCTTGTTCAGAAGACTTGCTTAAACCTGCAGCCAATGCCTTGGCAATTGAGGCATCTGGAATAATGGTTGGAGAAGGTGTAGCAAACTTCTCATGTGGCACATCTTCTCCAAAGTCCATAATGTCTTCTTTGGTGCTTCTAGCCTCATTCCCTTGCACAATCTGATCTTGTTCAGCTGACTTGCTTAAAACTGCTGCCAATGCCTTGGTTACTGAGGCATCTGGAAAGATGATTGGAGAAGGCGTAGCAAACTTCTCATCAGACAGATCTTTTCCAAAGTCCATCATGTCCTCTTTGGAGCTCTTAGTCTCACTTTCTTGGACCATTCGATCTTGTTCAGCTGACTTGATGAAACCTGCCGCCAATGCCTTGGTAATTGAGGCATCTGGAACAATAATTGGAGAAGGTTTCCCAAACTTCTCATGTGGCGCATCTTCTCCAAAGTTCATCATGTCTTCTTTGGAGCTCCTAAACTCATTTCCTTGGAAAATCCGATCTTGTTCAGCTGACTTGCTTAAACCTGCTGCCAATGCCTTGGTTACTGAGGCATCTTGAACAATGATTGGAGAGGGTGAAGCTAACTTCTCATGCGGCACATCTCCTCCAAAGTCCATAATGTCTTCTTTGGTGCTTCTAGCCTCATTCCCTTGCACAATCTGATCTTGTTCAGCTGACTTGCTTAAACCTGTTGCCAATGCCTTGGTTACTGAGGCATCTGGAACGATGATTGGAGAAGGCGTAGCAAACTTTTCATCAGACAGATCTTTTCCAAAGTCCATCATGTCTTCTTTGGAGCTCTTAGTCTCAATTTCTTGGACCATCTGATCTTGTTCAGCTGACTTGGTTAAACCTGCTGCCAATGCCTTGGGTACTGAGGCATCTTGAACAATGATTGGAGAGGGTGAAGCAAACTTCTCATGCGGCACATCTTCTCCAAAGTCCATAATGTCTTCTTTGGTGCTTCTAGCCTCATTCCCTTGCACAATCTGATCTTGTTCAGCTGACTTGCTGAAACCTGCTGCCAATGCCTTGGTTGCTGAGGCATCTGGAACAATGATTGGAGAAGGTTTCCCAAACTTCTCATGTGGCGCATCTTCTCCAAAGTTCATCATGTCTTCTTTGGAGCTCCTAAACTCATTTCCTTGGAAAATCCGATCTTGTTCAGCTGACTTGCTTAAACCTGCTGCCAATGCCTTGGTTACTGAGGCATCTTGAACAATGATTGGAGAAGGTGTAGCAAACTTTTCATGTGGAACATCTTCTCCAAAGGCCATCACGTCTTCTTTGGTGCTCCTAGTCTCATTGCCTTGGAAAATCTGATCTTGTTTCTGATCGGCATCTTCGATGCCGACCACAGGTTTGATTTTAGCGAGGTTGTTCATTTGATTTTTAACCACCGATGGGGAATCACTTAAGTCGTTCCCATTTGAGTTTTTCAGATCAAGGAGCGAATCTACTGATGACGAGACACTTGAAGGGGTCATTTCTAAATTTGATGTTAGGATTGGGCTCGATCCTGATGGAGAATTTGTGGAACTGCGGCTTTCTTGTTCCAAACCTACGTCCAATGTTTGTTTGACTGTTTCTTGATTGGAATTTTGAGGAGTGTCATGCATTTTAAATATAGCCTCATACGGAAATCCTTGCAGGTGATAAGATGTACTTTTCACCAATTGACTGGGGTTTTCGGTTGGTTTGGTTGGCGGGTCCTCTTTTGCACTTTCAGGTTGCAAATCATCGTTTGCATCCGCATCCATTTTTAGCAGAGACGTTTTATTTTTTCAAGAAATTTGTTCACCTTTCCGGTATCTTGATGCTTTGCTTGAAGACGATTCTGAAAAGAAGGTAGAAACAATATTATTCATCGGTTGGATTGGCGATGCTATGAATTTTAAAGCATTTGTAAACAGCGACAGAAAGATGGCTACAACGAGGATTATCCAGACTTTAAGCTGATTAAATTTTAATTTGTCATTTTTTTTATTAAAGGCCTCTTTCAAGCACAAAGATTCCCTTTGACCTCAGCTTCAAGAACGAAGTGGAAAAAGGGTCACTTTAAAATGTACAGTAAGCCACAATTTTGCCAAAGTTTGAGAATGGAAAAGCCCTAAAATGGAGAAACTTTGCACCTGTTTGCGTCCATCCATTGAAAGATTTTGAATATTCGATTGATTATTTAAAGTTGACTGGACTTGTAACTCGTTGGCAAGTGCGATTTCTTTTAGACGAAAATGTAAATGAAAGTCTAGCTCCCAAAAGCAAATGTTATCTCACAAGTTTTTTTGCCTGTCAACTCTAAAAAAGGACATCTAGTGTGAGAAACAAGTCAAAACAAAACGAGAGAGACGTTGCTCAACCATACACACTAATTGTGGTGATGTGAAGAAAAGGTTTTAAATTTTGATGTTGGACGGCTTGACATTGAAATGTCATTGATTTGTGAAATATTGCTTTGTTTTTGGGAGAACTGAAAGTAGTGAGAATATGGATAAATAGAGGTTTCCTCCAGATTGGAAATGCTTCCGTAAATTGATTTTGCATCCCAAACTACAAATTCTCAAAAAATATATTGACGTTTTTCAACTGTCGTAATGGTACCCGATTTCTGAGACTTTTTGATAGAAATTTAGGAGTTTTTATAATTTCGTGTCATCTTTTAAGATTATTTTCTCGCTCTTTATATACGGCAGTGAATGGAGAAATCATTGAAAAGGGTATTTTAATTTAGGTACCATGGAACTTGCTAAGAGTGCATGTTCTAAACAACAACAGTCCTACATTGAACATTGTCGTAAACGTAAAAGTCTAAAAAAAGCAAATTTTGCCTGATCCTTGTAAGGCTGCATTGTCGGACTTTTATTTGTCAGAGAACAGAAAGCATGAAGATTTTGTAGTATTCTACAAAATGCTACTTGAAGCCACAGAATTAGCAATAATAGTACAATAATCCTTTGACTAAATGTTGAATTGAACTTGAAACGCATGTATTCAAAAACTTTCCCAATTTTAGCCTAGTTTTTCTTACTTCAATTCACTCGTGGACAGCATGCATTTAGTAATCCCATTGTGCATTCAGCAAAATTCAAACGACAATGACTTGATTCTTGCCCGTCAAGAAAAGAATTGCAATACTTTACATGCAGCACTGAAACGGCCTTGAGAGTGGGGTAAATTGGGATTATTGGCCACACTCACAAAGTTCAGGACTTGACCTGGATTTGATGGGGCCGAAAGCAACTTGCATTTCGCTAAAATGTTTTCCCCATCGTCAACAGCTTTCAAGCCGTGAC
Source organism: Tigriopus japonicus (assembly GCA_010645155.1). NCBI lineage: Eukaryota > Metazoa > Arthropoda > Copepoda > Harpacticoida > Harpacticidae > Tigriopus > Tigriopus japonicus. The sequence goes on from JAAGOF010000213.1 coordinate 517,391, forward strand.
AATCCAGCCCCTTGTTCAAAAACAAGCTACATATAAGCCAAGCAAAAACGCATCCGAGGGCGAATTGAATTGCCTGATTGTTGTTGGATCATTGAGAGCTCTGTTGCAGATGATCTCATTGACTAACCACTCACACGTAATTGATAAGGCAATCAAATTTGAACGCCAATAACCACAAAACGGAAAGATATCTTCCTGACTAAGGAATGTTATACCCAATTTGTAATGAGAAATATTGCTATGATTATGAATTTAAGTCAATTTTCAGTTGATTGAAGGGAGTATCGAGCAAGCAATTGACAGAAATGCAGATGGTCAAAGAAGGGCTCAAATATATGTTTCACCACAATTCTTCTAATTTCAACTTACCGGAAGTCAATGATTTTGTGGTTGGTTGGTCACGTCAATTGATTTCTGAGATTCGAAGTACTAAATAACCGTGCTATGCTATCCAAACAAAAGATCCGAACAAAACCGCAATATTTTGCCAATGGTGCGGATGTTTTCTTGTTATTCTTATAGCTTATCCTTTGGTCAACAGAGAACGAAATGTTTGCTCATTGACAATGTCTATGATGTTTCAATTTTGAAAAACAGTTATTTCATTTTGCAACTAGTTTGCATCCAATATTAAGACATCTAAAAGTGAGACTGAAAACAAAAATTTTAAATACCGTCCAAGGGTTAATATAGCAATCCTTTGGGGAGAAACTCAGGTTTCATCGTAACAATGGTGTTTTTCAACACAAATTCGCTACCCAAAAAGGTGGAAAATCTGTTTAGGCTCCTTTGAAATAAACATGCAGCTAATCAAAAATTTTGCTTCTCCAAGGAAAACACAAAGAGTCCAAGCATGTTTGTTGCTTGAAAATATTTCCAAGTAAAAGTAGCTTCACAAAGGGTGGTGCTCTTTGACCTTATCCAAAATGAGAGATAAGTGTTCAAGGGTTTCTGATTTCTGAACATCTTTAAGTTATTGACTGATGCAATTGCTAAAAAAACTGGATTTGGTAACACTTTCTCTTCCCAGATCAAATCAAATCCACATTAGAAGAAAATTCTTATTATTTGTTATTTATCACTTATTATTTTCATTATCATCATCACTTATTATTTTGTTCAATGTATTAAAAAACTGATTTGAAATGGAAGGCTGTTTTGAGTGGCCATAAAACAAACAATGATCAATCATATTCATTTTTTTTTGCATCAGCCGCAAATTTTGCTGAGGAAAAAAATGACTAAGTTTGAATCATTTCAAAATCAAAACCAGCAAGTGGTTAGATTTGAATGAAATGTTGTCAGTATATGTCTTAAAACACTCCAAAAGCAATAACTTCTGTTACGATGAAAACGAACGTGATTAAAAAACCCATTTGATAAATATTTTTCCTTTCGCAAATTTTGAAAAAATCAATTATGTGACCTTGATTGTTGTACTTATTCCTAGTACAACTTTGTCCAATATCATCCATATTTAAATTTTTCTCAAAACATTCTGTCCCCCAAAATCATAGAAGTAATCCTTGTAATAGTTACTCAAAATTACAATAAGTATAATAAAAAGAATGGCTCATACAGCAAATAGTTTGGCTCCAATATTAATGCGAAATATCCTCATACATTTCATTACCTTCAGTCAGTTTTCTTCTCACAATTCAGGACAAAGCACTTCATTCATGCAGGATAACTAAGTTCGTCGGATTCTAGTGAATGACTGAGTTGTTTCATGACGATCGGAACAACTTTTATCCGCCCCTTTGGTCATTCCTTCACAAAAAAATCCCAATCCTCAAGTTCATGCGCATGACTTCGGGTGCGAAATGTTCGAGTCTTACAGAGCACTCGAACTTTTGTACAGTACATACCTTACTATCCGTGGAATCAGTTCATCGAATTCAACGCGAATTAGGCAAAATAGAGCAGAGGATCGGATTGATCTAATCTTAGCGTTAACGACAATTTCAGGTGGAAAGAACTTATTAGAGGCTAGTCAATAGGACCCAGAAAAAAGATTTGTTAAAAAGTGACAAAAAATCAAATGAATATTTCCTTAAAGCCCAAATTAGTTGAAAACCAAGCCGGAAATTTAAAAATAGTGACATCGCCATTATTTGGTACGAGTAATTTTGTTTATTTTCTGTATGTTTTGCGTACTTTTGATGTTGATAATAACAAAGTTGACAAGTGACAATGGATTATTCAGACCCAGGTTTGTGACAACTTTTTTTTTTCTTTCCGCTGGGGCCAACTTCCTTGTCTCCATAGTAGCAAAGTGAGCGAGTTCTTTCATTCAAACATATGTACGAAGGTTTGCAGATGACTTATCACACAAATGAGCACAAATTTAAACGTCCAAGAGACAGATACATGCTGTAAAAGAATCATTTTGAAGAATTAATGTCAAAACACTAAGTAATTCACGATTGCACACACATTTATCACAGTTTTGGAACATCTTACATAAGGGTAGGATTCCAGTCAGCCATGGTTCCAGAGAGTTCACATAATAATCAAAGTGAACAATGGGATTAAGAATTCAGTAAACTCATAATTATGATTTAAGAAAAAACTTTGTTGTATTCAATATGTACCAAATAGGAGTTTGATGCAAAAAACTAGAATATAAAAAGATTTGTTTAATCATGCAAAAAGTAACATTTTTTGCTATTTAATAACTTTGACAGCTTGTGAACTAGCCATTGTTCAATATTTCCTACCTGCCATAAGAGACATTTGACATCAATCAGAATCTTTTTGAACGCAGTTAGATATTTTGAAAACTTGACAGGCAACTCTCTTATCCTCCATGCAAGTTGTCCAGAATTTCTCCTGCTATGGACAACTTACACGGAGTTGTCCCCACTGACTTTCTTAATACGTTTGATGTTTAACTTACGACTTAACATTACGTTTTATCAAATTCTGATTTGCAGATGCTTGCTTGCTACACACTGAATTAGTTTAAAATGCATTACTAAACAACCAAATTAACCAAATTTGAAATCTAGTCCCAAACAAGCCATTTTCGTTTTCTTTAAGAAAATTGACATTGGGGCTTTATAAAAAGTTGTAACGAATACTTCTTGGGTCACAATTCATTTATTGATACTTTGATGATTTTTATTCGGGGCCTCTCTTATAGAAATATAGATTTTAAAAAAAAAGCAGTATATTGTATGTAGAGGTTGTCCCCTGGCCTCTCTCATAAGCCATCAGGCTTGTTTTCAGAGTGAGACCAATGCCCAAGCCACATGGCGTCTTTAACCATTTGTATCGGCCCGGTTCGGGTTTCTAGATCAGGAAGCCACGCACTTCGTCAGAGTAGCTCTTCTCTTATAGGTTACTTTGGAATGGCTGCCCTACTTTTACAAACAAAACAGTTCTTTAAGTTGCAATCGGTCGAATAGGTGCTAATGATTAGGTCCGTGATTTGTAAGGTCCATCGCTTGCACTCAATCTTTAGATCGACTTTCATTTTTTTACTGGAGATAAATTCGTTCCATGACTTAGGAAAGTCATAATTCGGTAAGTGTTGGAACCAATGGAGTCTGACAAGTGGTAAGTTGAAGATAATTAAGCCTCCCCTGTTTTCTTTGCAAATAAATTGGTCCAAAACTTGGGGTAGTTTGTTTTGCAAAGAGGCATACATGAATTTTAATTTGCACACTTTGACTAGATCCTGCAATTTTAAAAGCTTTAAATTTTTATAGATTGGATTAGTGTGAGCTCTTGCCTTGGCTCCTTGGATCCATCTCACAGCCTTTTTTTTTGCAAAACGACTAGGTTATCAATCGAAGAACAGCTCCCAAAATACTCCAACCCGTATAACAATCGGCTCTTTATCAATGAATCATATAACAATAATCTCAGTTGGAGGGGAATAGCCTGCTTTGCAAGAAAAAGTGTGAACAACAGTTTGCGAACGGTATTTCCTAACACGTGCACATGTTCCTTGAAATTCAAATTTTCATCAATTGTCAATCCTAAAAATCTTACAACTTTCTCATCTCTTGTACATCCTACTTGTTGAATGGCTTCACCATTTATTGTAACATCAAAGTCATTCAATTTTTTTCGGGGACTAAATAAAATCAATTTCGTTTTCTTTAAGTTTAAAGATAGTGTATTCACTTTAAAATATGTCGATAATTCTTGTAACATTTGACTAGCTTCGATTTCCATTGTGACTAGATCGTTGCCAAAGTGTTGCAAGGTTGTGTCATCAGCAAACATTGTAGACTTGAATTTAGTTACTAGAGGTAGGTCATTGATGTAAATGAGAAAAAGTAGGGGCCCCAAAATGCTGCCTTGAGGTACCCCACACGTAATATTTGTGAATTCGGAAGTGTAACCACCGATTGCCACCCTCTGGCTCCGGTTTGTCAGATAATTTTGGAACCAACGTACAACATTTTGGCTGAAACCATACCTTGCAAGCTTTACAAGAAGTATTTCATGATTTACAGTGTCAAATGCTTTTCTGAGATCTAAGAAGATGCCAACAGAATACTTGCAACTATTTTGATCAAATATGTTTTGGAGGAAATTGTGCACTGCGTGCATAGTCGAATGACCTGGTCGAAAGCCGAATTGAGTGTTGCTTATGTGGTCTTGTGAAAAAGGAGCAAATACTTGCTTGTAGACCAGTTTTTCCATGATTTTAGACAAAGATGATAGAATACTAATCGGTCTGTAGTTGGACATGACTTCTTTATTCCCTCCCTTAAAGAGAGGCAACACCTTGGCAATTTTCCAGGAGGGCGGAATATAGCCTGATTTTAACGATATATTTATCAAACGAGCAAACGGCCCTGCAATTTCATTTTTTATTCCCTTTAAGACATTATTAGAAATTTCATCTATGCCATGACTAGATTTATTGGTTAACTGGTCAATGGTTTTTAAAACATCTAAACGAGATACTACCTTAAAATGATATGTGCGTTGCTCAGGTACAATGGGTATAAAGTCAAATGCTTTATGATGGTCTATATCACGTGATATTTCGTCATTAATTACTTCACCTACAGAACTGAAATACTCATTAAATGCAGTTGCCATTTCTTGTTTGTCCGTTATTTGCGTTTGGCGAACTCTGATTGAGGAGGGCGTGTCATTTTCTTTTCCCTGATACCCAAGGAGCGTTTTTGTTCCCTTCCAGATCAATCTGGAATTACCCTGGTTGGAAGCAAAGATTTTTTTCCAGTAATTCGTTTTTGCGAATTTAATTACCTTATAGTAACACTTAGCATACTTCTTATAGCATTCTTTATTACCTTCATTGGGATTGACTATAAATTTCGAGAACAATTTCTGTTTCTGTTTCCTTGAATGAAGTAATCCTGAGGTCATCCAAGGATTATGCTTTGTGTTGGAATTCTTAACTTTGCTTTTGTTGGACAAAGGGCAGCAATATCTAAAGGCATAGCCAAGTTCTAACTCAAAATCCCAAAAAGATTGAACTGGATCATGATCAATTATATTCCAATGCACTTTGCTCAATGCATTCTTCAGTTTTTCAATATTTTTTGAACTTGTTATCCGCCTGGTTTGGCATTCAGTCTTAGGTACGGAATCGTCAATTTTTCCCAGAGAAACGAATGTAGCAAGATGGTCACTAATATCACACATAAGAATTCCACATTTCATGCTTGCTTTGCGACTAGTAAATATATTGTCTATTTGAGTACTGGAGTTGACAGTTATTCTTGTTGGTTTATCTATTAAAGGAACGAGCTTAGAATTCAGCATAAGATCATGAAATTTTATGGACTTTGAATCATTTTTCAAGAAGTCTACATTAAAGCACGGACATCTAGAATTTCCTGGACGGCGCACGGCAAATCAGGGGTGACCAAGATCAAGTGGAGAAGCA
>JAAGOF010000213.1:523385-561168 GCA_010645155.1 Tigriopus japonicus
AAGTCACCACATAAAAATAAAGGTTTAGAGTTACAATGAGAAAGTAAGTTGTCAAGTTCTATTAGGGCTTGTTGAATATCTGCATTGGGGGGCATATATAAGGAGAGGAAAATATATTTTTCAGTTTCAATGCCTATACTTTCACAATCGTCACTAATTTTAGTTAGATCTGTACGCTTAACGTATGAAATCGAGTTATGAACCAAAATCCCAACACCACCACCACGCCTTCCTTTCCCAGTTGCGTGCTCTGATTGATAATGATCAAAAGTAATATTGACACTTTCAACTTGCCAGACTTCCTGAAGGGCAACGACTCTTGGTTTGTGTGTTGAAAGAAATTCACTTACTTTAAGTTCATTAGCAACAATGGACCTAACATTCACGGACACTAACCATTGCTCACCCTCTTCCAAGATGTTCATGTAGCCAAGTTTATCAAGGATTGGTCGTTCGGTCAGCCAATCCTCGCCCCCTATTGAGTCCTGCATCCTAAGAAGAAGATTGGTGCAACCAAGCCTTTCCACTCCGACCGGACCTCCACTTCTGGAACATAGGCATACCAGGCAACAGGACTAAAATTAACAAAAGTTTGAATATCGAACAAAAATAGAATGGATGAGAAATGGAATGATACTGAAAAGAACTGAATGGTATGTAGGTAGAATAATAAAAAAGCGGAAGAGTTTTAGGCCTCTCACACCCGAAGGGATCATAGGGGCACATCATCATTGTCTTAGCTATTAAGACGAAGATGTTGATCGAGTTGACATCAAATGCAGACCGTTCGTTTTCCTTCCATTTATCTACCATTTTCTTTTTGAAATTCTGTAAAAGACAAAATTGCCATCCCTGACCATGACAGAGGGGTCAAAAATATCAAATTAAAGAAAAATCATATCAGAAAATTAAAATTCTTCACTAAAGTACGCTCAGAGGGTGACCGATTCCCGCCCCCAAGTGTAACATCTGAGTGTGTAGAAACGGATTATTGTGCAAGAAAATAACCTTATTTGTTGTGAGAATCTTACAAACAAGTCCAGAATAATTTACACATCCAAAAGATTGCAAAAAAACCAACCCTGATCCACAAAATGCAACTTCTTGAATCGACTTTTCTCAAGTCACCTTGCTATAAAAAAGTAGGACATTCTCCTGAATCCAATGCCATGATTTACACTTAAAACGGTTGTAGTTAAGCAATTGGGGGTTTTAAGGCTCAATGTGAACGTAAAAATAAATAAAAAGGGTTGAATGAATTAAAGAACATGTTAAAGTTGTATCCCACTGCCTTCCAATTACCATGTAAAGACTGCCAAGAAACAATTTCTTCAGGCTTGAATTATTGCTAACAATGTAGCAACTTAGGCTGAAACAAAATGTCTATTCAACAAAAAAAGAAAACTAACACTGAAACATCAACTAATTAATAAGTTACTGTCATAGTATTTCAGGACAAAAATGTGGGTCATTATAGATTTTGATCAAAATTTCTCAAGTATTTAAATGGCAAGTGAAAAATACCAATAAACATTACAGTTTTTAAACAAAGGAGGAAAACCATCACTTGCCTAATATGCTTATGCCTCAAAAGAAAAGATAATGAATAAATCAAACCCACTTAAGCATTTGAATAAAAATGTATCAAATTCAATATTGACAAAAGATTCTCAGTGAATATAATTTTGTCATAAGTGCAAAAATACATTTTAATTGATCCCTATAATTTTGAAGTCCATTGAAGTCAAGTAATTTTTCAGACAATGTTACTGTGATGAATTAGATTGTTGAGGAAGTAATTTTAATTTATTACATTTTATCAAGTAATATACCCAACTCTGACTGGAATTGACAATCTACCCCTCTCAGAAATTAATTGCATCATTTTCTTGACTATTTGTCTGCTTAATTTGGATTAGAATTGAGAGTTAGCAATTTCAAAAATTCAACCAAACCACATTGATACTTTTTAACTTAGTCATCAAGCCTTGAACAATACAATTGAGTGAGATAAAGCAGTTTTTGTCAGAAATCATAGCATTGAATTCAGAACAATGTCCTACTCTTTGGGTTGAGGTCACGTGCCCGGCTGTCCACATCATCACATGACGTCACAAGGCCGAGGCCCAATTTGACAGCTTTAACTTGCCCAACAAAATATTCAGTATAGAGACATTTAAAGTACTGGCACGATTTTTGGGCCCAGTAGGCTAATCAGGTTGCGCCACAATAGTTGTAAAAACTACCATGATCAAAGCTCTCCAAACTTTGAACGCAAAATTACTCGTGAAAAGAAATTATTCGAAGTTTTTGGCTTTTAACTCTTCCGTTCCCCACTTAATTTGAGCTAGCATGGTTGATTAAGTGACATGCGAAAAAAACAAAGCATTGCATTACCTTGAATTGCGCTGGGGGGGGTAGTCAACACCTCAAAGACTGAAACACTAAAAGCAGATGGCGTCTTAGTGCCGATTTAGTCAGGAACTAGAACACTATAATAACAGTTATTTTCCTGCTCTATCAGGAACCTCTCTCCACAGGACGCGGAAATTCAGCTAACGCGCAGCCCAACAAGGCCCTTAAAACGATGCCGCTCTGCAGTGAATTTGAACAAAATTGCCATAAGACGCTAGAAAAATGTGTTTGATTACAAACATCACTTCAGAACAAAGTTCCAGCATGCGATAGCGGTCCTTTTCTTGCTATTAATTTCTATACTGATGTTTTCTGTTCTCAGGAATTAGTCAAATAGTCAAAACTGAGCTGCTTCAGACCAATGTCTCGCACAAAACTGAGTATGGGTCTCAATCAAGCGCATGTACGAGGGGTATCCAGACTAGAGGTAGACTGGGCCTATAACTCGTCATCAAGTGTGATTTTTAGATGCTTGATAAAGAATCGAAATCAAGATTAATCTCTTATGAGTAGATGTTATTTTACATGATTTGTTGTAAGGCAATCAGGTTCGAACTTATGATTTAATTAGACAAGGTATGTTGGGCGACCCCTGCATACATAGAAAATAAGCCTCAAAAACGAGCAACAAGTCAAAAATCAAGTACACTGTAAAGCCAAGACGTTTCACATCAAAAGTTACCACTTTTTGCCTCAAATATTAATCAAGTATTGGTATGGGTGGTTGAACAACGTCTTAAATTTCAAGCATAATGGATTTAAACGTGTTTCTTGCTCTTGACATCGATGTTAAAAAACGTGCAGGGGTCGCCCAACATACCTTTTCAAAATAAATCATCATTATGAACTGGATTACCTGACAACAAATCATGAAAAATATCATCTCCTCAAAAGAGATATACATATCTTGATTTTGATTGTTCATCAAGCATCTAAAAATCGCACTTGTTAACGAGTTACATGCCCAGTCCACCTCTAGTCTGGATACCCCACGTATAACTTGAATATAATAATACCAACTTCAGACAACGGGTTCAATTATACACGAATCAAGTTTCATGAAAATTGAGCGTCTTTCTAGAAAACTGTGGCCCTGTTATTAACAATGAAACTTACGGCCATGGTATTCACACTCTTCCCCATAAAACATCAGTTTTAATCAGCATTTTATCATCTGAAGTGCTTGAAATCCATTAGATGCCAAATATCAGCATTTTGACAGGCCAAACTAAGAGGAAACACAAGATTGAACAAATTATTCATCAACTTATGGTTGAGTTGTTGATGATTCCCTTTGAATGATTATTCGTGCAGAATGAAGTAAAGAACAGATCACCTTCATGGAATACTATATTTTTCACTTTGATGGTGTTGTTAGGTACTTATAATCTGAAACCATTTGTATTTCAGGATAAGTTGAATAGGGTTGATAATGAGTGGTGAACGTGATTTACCCAAAAGTGGGGTGCATTTAATTATCTCTTAGAGACAGATACACATACCAGAATGATGTCTAGACAATTCATCAACTGAATGCTTTGATAATATGTGTATATTTGCGATGCCTCAAACATCATTATGGTCTCAATGAAAATAAGAAGCATAAAAATGGTGAAGGTGTTCACCACATACTTAAATATTTAATATTGAGTCCATAACATTTCCGCATCCTTCACTCCTTGGGGCCTCTTTGGGCTCTCAAAAACAACAACAAACACCTGTTGCAACATCCTCTTCTGTAAGTATATCCATGATTTAGTGAACCCCACCTCTCTATGCCGCCCTGTGGTCTCAGCGTCAACAAAAGCAGAGTTGCCAGTTTTGGTAGAATAGCTTGTTAAGATTTTTTTTTTTTTGCGGATTTTTTTTTACCGCTACAAGGAATGCGATTCCCTGTAAATTGAAGGATTTCTCCCGACAGCTTCAATTCGATCCCCAACAGGATTCGAACCTACGCCGTCTGGGGAAGCACTTACACTCGGCTCTTATTGGAACGCATTAGTACGCGCGGCCACTCTGGCTTCCTTTGTGGCCACTCTGGCTTCCTTAAAAATTGCACTTCAAAGCATTGAAAACGTTTAACAACATCATTATTGCTAATCTGTAGTGGTGTAAAGGTGTAAAAATGAAAAATTTCAGCAATTCCCTCAGAGGCCGCATATTCATCCACTTCCTGAAGGCTTTCAGTCATTTCTTTAGGGGTTTAAATCAGTTAAATCACTCTTTGTATTTGTTTCTAGTGGCATTATGTTATCAAAATCGCACGTTTTGGAGAAATTTTCCTCTACAGAAGATGTTAAACGTGTCCCCAAAGAGTGGCATTCCGAATAATCATCTGACAACTATGTCTCAATGCAGGGAGACATGCTCAACGTAGATACAAGCGATGAAGACACAGTGATACAAAGTGGCATCATGGAAAGCTCGATGGCAGTGAAAATTTAACATGCCAGTGAGGGAGAAAGAGGCAGAAAATGGCAATATAGAAAATTCATGGGCAGTGAAAATTTCTAGCGGTAGTGAACGAGAAAGTGTTGAAAAGTGGCAGAAAGTGTCTGCATGACAAAAATATTCGCCCTAAAACAGGGAATATTTTTTAACAAAACTAAAATATTCAAGGCAGAAAAATGTAAAAAAATTCTTGAAAGTGTAGCGGAATATGGCAGTAAGGGGTTTATTTTACCAATTACAGCAATTACTAGTGACGCCATCATTTTTGGCGGGAAAAAAGTTCGGAGGACCTGTGTTTCTGACGAGCATGTGACGTAACTAAAACGAAGGTTTAGGCCTGGTAATTGCAACAATGCCTTTCTTCTCTGCACAAATTGAAGTTGAAATAGCAATTCTTGACATTGTTTTTGCAAAAAGTATGTTTCGTTGCTTTTATCTAAAATTTCGCTACATAAGTTGAGAGGGTTCTTCCGAACTTTGAAATAAGGAATGCCCGACTTTGAATAACAAGATGGCCAGAGGAGATCGATTCCTGGGACAACTAAACCTAAAAACAAATAATTTGTTTAATTGAAGGCTTCCAATTTCTCCATTTGTTTTCAAATTACTTCGCAATAGTTTTCAACATACATTAACCATGCCATAGAGGTTGTGAACAATTCCAAATCTAGTGAAATCTAGCCCTTTTATCTTCATATCTGTGCTGGTCAGCTAGGCCGAAGTGCAGAGGAACAGTAGGGTAGCCAAAATGAGAAGATAAGCAAGTGCTTGGTGGGGGGGGTTTGTTAAACCTAGTCAAGAAATATATGCGTATAAATCTCTAAAGACAGTTACGTCAACTGACTTTACTTAAAGCCAATGGTCTGGTTAGGATAATATACTTTTGCATATTTAAGATGACAATTGTAAAATGAGTATCAATATGTGACCAATATGTGATTGACTTTGAGCTTTTACCTCCCTTTTGTTTGTCTCCACTTATGGGGGGAAATTGTAACACCGATATATTTAGTTCACATTCTCTATTGCCCATAAATGCAACATTTTTCGAAAATCTGACTCTTGAAAACTGAGATTTTTTTTGGCAAGCCTACCCTGCTAACGGCAGCAGGTCCGTAAAATGATACCCTAATTACTCCCATGGCAGTGTGCATTTTGTAAATGGCAGTACTTCAAACATCTTTTGGCAATGCCCCATTGACACCCGCTGGCAACGCTGTTTACATTTTGCAGGATTCACTAAAATTCACACAATCGCCAAGACCACTACTCCTTTTCCGGCTCCAATCTTCATCTTTGCGATTTGATTGTTTTCATCTTTTGTTGGTGCAAATATTGGCCTTTAATGAACGCTAACAAAGAGGCTGAGGAGGTAGCTCAACAACCCAAGTTGATTGGGCCAACTATTGCCAAGACGTTGTTGCCAGTTGCCTTCTCAAAAATCCTAGAGAGATTGGTGGGTAGACAGAAGATGAAGATGGACTCTTGGTTCTAAAAATTGTTGAAATAGACAAGACGATTGTCGTCCGCCGAAAACAGGGCTGCCAGGTAATCGGAGACAAAACGCTAGATGAACCAATCAAAAACGCCAGAAGAACGCCAGAATCCAGTTTCTTTATTATGCATTTACTCTAGACCAGATATATCATGTATCAACCTTTCATCGAAAAACATAGCTTAGTTGAACTTAATCATTGGGTTGGACTCATGCTTGGGAGAATCACTTTCTCTCTTTTATCAACTTAAAGTTGATAAAAGTTGAAAACAACACCCTTTTCAACACATTTGCTCTCAATAAGAATTAACCAATCTTGAGCTAACTGATAAGAAATTTGACTCAAACAGCTATCAGTACGACCAAACAAGAAAACAGAAAATTAAGCAAGCCACCACCATATTCTAAACAATTGTTCAGGAGTGTGCAACTTTCAGGCAAGTAAGAGTTCACATGCCCAAAAAGAGTACTTTTGTAAGTGGCAAAAGTATTTGTCAATTTTCTATTTTTTAACATTTTAGCAAAGTTTTGTTTTCTTTGCCATTTCTTCAGTTTTCAATGCTACTGTTCTGTCTATTAGTGCCATTGATATTTTACTTCCTTTATCTTAGAAATAAGAAAAAATAATAGTAAGAAAAATATTTCCTCAAACTTGACTGAAAAAGTCAATCAAAAAGCTTTGGCAGGGACACGCAAATCAAATTTGTTTTGCAATTATTTGCTGTTTTTTTTTTAATTTCCTTCCTATGGATTTGTCCAAATTTCACTTTCCATCCCAGAACATGTAATTTGTTGTTTACCATACCAGCACATTTTATTTACCACTTCAGCACATTTTGTTTATTTTTTTTTGAGCTTCAAAAGCGTCTTTTGTTCGCTCAAAATCCAAAAACTGGGGCCTATGGTACGAAACATCGGACACTTGTAAATTTTGTGCGAGACCCTAGACCAGGGGTCGGCAACCGGTGGGCCGCGGCCCAAATGTGGGCGCAGGAGCTATGGAGAAAGTCCAAAATAGTGGGCCCGAGAGCCATCCATAGTACTGTACTTGTGGGCCCAAACCTCTTTGACCGCTAATTTGTGGGCCCCAGACAACACGAATCAAATTTCCTGGGCCTTGACCCAAAAATGGTTGCCGACCCCTGCCCTAGACTATTCTTTTATAGATAGGATGGTATTCAGCTACGGTATGCAACATTTTCAAGAGCCAACACAAAGTCTTCGAAATTTTTGGCACGCAGTAGAATAGGGAGACGCCTTGCATCATAAATGCTAATTTAAGTAAACTTAGTTAGACATTTTGGGCCGCTATTCAATACACTTAAATGTCATCTAATCCATGTTTTAAAAATATATAAATGTTTTGTCGTATATCATTGACTTTTAGTTCTAAGCGGGAGATTCACATTCAGCTAGTGTTCAAGAAACGTCACGACTTCCACTTACCATCAAATGTCTAGCTTCTTGCTTCAATTCCCTCTTTCTCCTAACAAATCATGATTATGGCACCCCTGGCGAGCGATCATCCGAGACAGAACTCACGCATGTCTATCATGATCAGAAAAATAAAAGCTCAAATGTACGTGTGTGCCTCGTGAAGACTTGCGACTGCCTTTTAATAATATGTCCAGTCGGACACCAAAATTACGTACCTCCTTGACTCGTAAATTTTTGGCGAGTCGAACACTCGTTAATTCTCTGAATCCGCACAAATTGTGCGGAGGTTAAGATTGCCAGTCAAGTCTTGAAAATCATTGAAGGCCCCATTGAGTCGATTTTCACTAAAATTTATAAATCAGCCTTATATTTGCAACCGGTAAGGCTAATTATTGCAGAAAATTATTGAAATTAAGTACGGAGTACTTGAAATTATGCAAAAAATAATGGCATCCCTATTCTTGAAGTCAATGTTTTGTCACAGAATTTACGAGTGTGCAGTCGGACCTCGATCTTTCGTAACATAGGCCCCTTGTCACACTATTTTTTAAAACTTTGAACTCTCCTGCGGAGTGAACCAAATAGGTTTGAATCCTGCTAGAATCAGCGTGACAAATTGTGTTTCAACTAATCCTTAATCTCCAATTTAAATACGCCAAATTTCACGATTTTCATGTAAAAACCGCCAGAAACCTGTTAAAATGTTCTTGCCCGTCAAACTAAAAATTCCTTCCACAAACTATACCGTAAACCGCCAGAATACCGCCAGATTTTGCTGCCCCGCCAAAAACAGATCTCTCCGCCAAACGAGGCCTCAAACCGCCAGATACACCAAAATCTGGCGCCCCAAACCACCATCTGGCAGCCCTGACCGGAAGTACAAAAAAGGACGGATTACTCAACGGTCTTGGATACTTGGTGGCATCCAAAAGGAACTGGGAATTCGTTTTTGGTTCTAGTACGGAATCAAAGGATGAATACCCTTAAAAACTTAATTTAACGGAACATCTTGCATGGAACAAACGTCATTTCAGATGATTTGAGCGCCTACAATCAGAGAGGCCAGATTCAGAATGAATATACACATATTCAGTAATAATCCATGATGAAAATATTGTCAATCCAAATGATGGCAAAATGCAAACACAAAATGTCGACAACATGTACACGCGCAGGAAAAGATGATGAAAAGGTAATATGACACATCTCGGGCTGATTCTCAACCTATCTTGCTGAATTTCAATGGCAATGTGCGCACAAAAGTCAGCCAGCTTTTTCAGCTTTCATTTTAAGCACATCCGACCAGAATCCTTTGTAAAAAATGCTTGATGTTTTGCTTAAGTATCCTTCGTTAAACTTTAATGTCATCATGCCACTTTGTTACAATTTTTGGGCAAACCAATCTTGTCCAATCATTTGGCCCTCAAAGAGCAAAACTTGCCTAACCTGTAGCAAGAAGCACGGAAATCATGGAGTGGCAGGCTAGAAACGAGAATTATGATTTCCAGTAGAAACAAACAATTTGCGTTCTTCTGCAAGTGAGACCTGGCTTGCATTGAGAAGAACACGTATTTCAAATTTCAGCTCAATCGAATGCCGGAGTGAAAAGTTATGCCTTCTCAAACTTATGTACTGATGAGAGCATAGAATGAATGAACTCGCCTTTTTGTGGTAAAACGATTACCACAAAAGGGCAAGTCATTCATTCTCGGTAGGATTTGCACTGAACTTTGAGTGAGCATAACTTTTGTCTCCGACGTTCGATTGAGCTGAAAATTAAAATACGTATTCTTGTCAACATATGCAAGGTCTCATTTGCAGAAGAACGTAATTGAATTGTTCTTACTGAAAATCATTATCTTCATTGCTAGCCTCCCACTCCATGATTTCAGTGCTTCTTGCCTGTAGTCTTAAAAAATAGTGAGGACGCTTCTTTCCTGTGTTTTCCCACAGGTTATGTCCAGGGTTGCCAGCTGGCGGTTTTTGGCGCCAGATTTCATGAATCTGGCTATTTTAAAAAACACGTCTACCGATAATAAATGTGTTGGCGAAACAGCTGATTTGGGGATAAATCTAGCGATTTTCATACAACTGGCGAAAACCATTGGCGAATTAGGCAAAGTTGGAGATAAATTTGGCGAAATGGGTAAGTTTAGGCGACAAGCCGCTCTAATTTTGATTCTATCTTTTTGAATAAAACTATCATTCTGACTGAAGACCAAGAATTACATATTTAAGAGTGGCATCAATCAATATATGTGGAGAGCTAAGCTTGCCTAAACCAAAGCAAACAAGCATTTTGTAGGAGAGTTTAAGAGTCAAAAGCTTCTTCAAGAGCATGTGAAAATAATTTTGAAAGAAACAATTTTTGATTTTCTTTTTTGCAGAAAGAAATGAAAATTGAAGTAATTTATGTAGGTTATTACTTTGTCCATGATGGACCAAAATGGCTCTGAAAAAACAACCCAAAACAGCCAACTTATATCCATGCACAATTCACTTGACCATGTGTTTGATGATGATTGATAAGGAATTGCAAATTTTAAAGAATTGGGAAAATTGATCAGTGATCATTTCTGCTGACATACCCATCGTTCCATTGGGCGATTCTCCCCCTTTCTTTGTTTTCATGGAAAACAATCGTGTCCACACTAGACGGCAAGCCACCAAACAAACCACTCTTTGAACCCTTGGTCAAGACCAGACTTAGACATCACTCCTTTTTTATTCGTTTGACAAGAATCTGGAACAAACTTCCACCGAGTGTGAAATCCGCCGACAAATTAGGTCAGATGTTTTGTGTATTCCAAGGTGTGCTAGCAAAGTTGACTTCGAGGCAACTTCAAGGCAGTTTCAGCCGTTTGTTGATAGCATAAGCTTTGTTGAATCAGAAGTACACCAAGCAACTCATGAAAAAGAGAAGTGTACCACCGGTGCCAAGGTGCAACAAGTACTGTAGATACGTCAACAATTTTCCAACGCTCAAATGTTTAGCAGGCACAAACATGTGCTAGTTCCATTGACTTCAAGTAAACTTCTAGCAAGCTGGGTCGCTATTTGGGCTTAGCATCAGGTTTAATTGATGAGAAGTTCTCCGAGAAGCACGCCTATAGAGGAGCATTCCAACGTTGTGGTTCCTTCCAGGTCTTCCTTAAATTAGCTGCCAAAATTTGCATGCTCCTGTGAGATCAATCAATGTTTTGAGTTGAATGGAGTAATATGAAATAAAGAAGGAGAAATGTGGAATAGCTGAACCAGCGGGCAATTAGTGTTTCGAGAGGATGAATTTACTATCATAGATGTAGAGGCACTTCTAGGTTGGAATGAGAGACTTACTTTTCAAAATGGCAGCTGTCTCAACAAAACCAGCCAATTGAACTACGAAGTGTACTAACAAGTAGACTTTCTAGAGTTGCCATCAAAACAAATGCTCACACCATTTACTTGAACTGGATGATTCATATTGCGTTTGGCAAGATTTGTCAAAATTGCACCCAACAAACTATCAGAATGCCACAAGTTCAAATTGAATTAGTATATGAAATCACTGAATGCGATTTGGTTGGGTTGCAGAAATCTTCAAAGGAGTTGTGTTTATAAAGTTAATGAAAAGTTTACTCTCAAGTAGACTTTGGAGCATAACTTCAAGTAAACTAGCAAGCATTCCAAGACCAATACAACCAAAACATATGACCTATTATCTGCGTTTAAAAGAAATCTTTTACAATGGTATTCCATGCGGCAAGCTTAGACTTGTCCGCGTAATCTGTCATTTTTTGTTCTCACAGTGATGTTTTTCTTTTCTTTTAAACCCTCCTCTTTTTTTCTTGCTTCTGTTTCGTGATGTATGATGTTATTTGTCTCATTTTCTAGATAATAAACTGAGCAGATCTTTAACAAAATGTAATCTGTTGAGAGCACGTTGATTTTAGGCTTGCTTGGGCAGTCAGTTGGCGGTGTGCTCGTGTTTTGGTAGATTTCTTAACAACCGTTCAGCTGGTTTTTTTTGGTGCGTCATTGCCTGCCTCAAACACACATGGGCATTTTCAATTCAGTACGCCAGGAACCACTGTACGTCAGGACGAATTTCAAAAGTACACACTGGGTCCGATCATTGTACTAAAATGTGAGGTTTTTGCAACAAATGTATTGTTCCGTTGAATTTTCATTGTACTAATCAGACCTAGTGTGTATTTTGAAAGTAATCCTGGCTTGAGCCATCCTTGAGTACGCCCTCCGGAGAAATGTGATAAACATGAGTTAGTCGCCCCCCTAGTGTAATCAGATAAACTAAACGTAAAATGTACACCATTTCACAGTACAAAAAATCATTGAATGGATACTGAAATGGAAAAAAACTTGGATTCATCAAAACAGGCCAAGCAACTCAGCACAACCAACAGCCCTGATTTTTAGCTTGCACCCCCACTATAATTTAAAATGCTCATTTGAGCGTAGTGTTACGTGGTGTCTGAGTTATAACAGGCATGTGAACTTTTGTGAGGTTGCGTGACTCAGAAAAATAGAATAGAATTTTTCAAAGGAATAAATTAAGCTTAAGTTAACATTAGGTTAGGTCAGGTAAGGTTAAGTTAGTTTAAGCAGTGAAGTATTGCTTTAGGATAAATACACTCACGCAACCTTGGAATAAATCGTCATACTGTTTACAAGCGAGATTTCCAGGTGGTTTTAAACCACTTCTGCCAAAAGTTGTTTAAAATACTGCCAATGCCAATAACGGCCGCTCATTGCCATTTTAGAAGTCCCATACTGCTATATTATGCCACTCTATAGCGAAAATTATCTCGTTTTTGTACGTTTCATCTTGATATAGTTATCGAAAATTTTCGATCTCGTTTTGTTAGGTCGAAAATTTTCGATCTCGTTTTGTTTGGTCGAAAATTTTCGATCTCGTTTTGTTTGGTCGAAAATTTTCGATCTCGATTTTTAGATCAAAATTTTTTGCACACTTTTGGTAAACTTCTTTTATCAAGTAGATGACCTCCGCCGACTTCTTTCTTTTGACATCCTACAAATTATTTGCATTTGAATATTTTTAGGAAATCGTTTGGCCCCATTGTGAAAAAAATCATAATGCAAGCTGCCATGGTTGGCTTTCGCGTTCTTTGTACCACTTGTGATAGGAGTGGTCCCAATCAAACTTCATGGAGTGGTTTTGATATTGATGTGAGAAAGAATAATCCGTGGAACATAGCTACTCCTGCTTTTCCTGGAGATAAACTTTTCTTCACGCCACATGCATGCCATGTTTTGAAGAACATAAAAGCTGCATTTTGTAATGGAATGATGGTTGTTTTGTCTCCTGAGGTTGTGTCAAGAAAGAAAATCACCCCAGCCATGAATTCTGGCTCAAACTTTTGAAAATAGCAGCTGACTTTGACGATGGAAATATTCTGAAACTTGTGTCCAAGCTCTCGAAGAAGATCTCAGAACCTTTGCATTGTGAGAAAATAAGTGATGGCATGGCAATGAATTTGTTTTCTCATGCCACTGCTTTGAGACACCAGGTGGCCCATCCCAACTATCCCAAAGGAACTTCTTGCCACAGCAGGTACTTTGGCCTCATTAACTCTCGGTCTATGAAAATCCATTGAGCCACAAGAACCAAACACAATATGCGGAAGCCATCACCTTTCTACGGGATGTAATTGATCAATTTTTAAACATCAAGGTCGTCTCTTCAAAAGCACAAAAAGAAGCTTGGAAACCTTGGCAATCAACAAAATCGATCATGGAGCTGCAAGATAATCTGCACAACATTTGGAACTACAACTTCATTCTGACTTCATGGTTTTGTCAAGATTCTCTTGAGATAGCTTTTTGCGTCGGGAGGTTCAAGGCACCACTACCAACGTCCAAGCAAGTGAAGTATGCCCAAAAAAATATTTCCATCCGCCAGCTTCTAAAAGAGTTTGATGAGGGAACATGAGTTTGATAATGGAACATTATTCGTGGCAGATTTCTTAGTCAATCCCAGAACTTCCAGCAACACCAGGTCCAGTCAGGAGCAATAATTCCCCGCAATGTAAAACGTGTAAAGACTGCTTTTTAGCCATAAAACAACAGGAAAATGACCCCTTGGCGAGATTCGGAACCTTTCTTGCTGAGAAGGACTACCCGGAAAACAGCTTAGTGAAATGACCGTTTCCCACACCGTTTTTGTGCAAGCTGAAAAAGTATTCAGAAAAGTTCAAAGCCAACAGATGCTCAAGGGGCCCAATATTTTGAATGCTGCTATATTGAAAAGCTTTACGAAATCTTTAGGAATTTGTTTTTTGACATGTCTGTAGCGTTTTTCGGCCTTTTGGGGGTCAAAAAATCACCATTCAAACCAAAATAACTCGGCTGCTGCTGAATGTATTTTTATTGATTTTTGAATTCCTGTCACTAAGTGGTCTCTAAATGTGGACTACATAGCTTATGAAAAAATGTTATAATCTTTAGGTTTTATATATTATGAAATAAAAAACAATGAAATTAAAGTTGTTCCCAATTGAACTATGGGTCCAAAAAGACAAAGATGTGTATGAGAGTTTTGATTCAAACCTAAAAAGCCATTCATAACACCGTGTCAACCCAGAACTCGTCTCATGTACAGTTCTATATAGACAGAAATGTCATTCCAGTTAGGTCAGTGGAGATTTGTTTTGAGCTCATTTCAGCAGTCCAACAGCAAGGGTGCCAGGTGACTTGATTCTTTATGTATTGCTCTTGTTCCAGCGTAGCAGTTGAGAGAGCAATTCCGTCACTGACTCCCTTAAATTGCAAATCCAGTTTTGAATCACATAACTAGTTGCGCTCAATGTCCAATCCCATTGCACACACAGTGCAAGCTTGTTGAATCACGAACTATTTGGGAGTGACATTTCTGTGTATATAGAACTGTAGTCTAATGTACTTCATATATAGTTTTACGTCGAACTCGTTTATGAAGTTTTGTTGCACAATAGCTCACTTCTTCATATCTCAAAAATTGTCAAATTTCTTGATTATCTTATGGGGCAGGGCCAAATGAATACGCACATTAGAGTAATGAGTAGGGCCCGGAAAAATATTTGCAAAAAAGTGACAAAATATCCAATATATATTTTCTTCAAAAGCCCAAAATATTTGGGAAAAGCCGGATATTGAAGAAATATTTTTTGACAACGGCATTATTTGGCATTTCTGTCTTTGTACACCGATTTTTTCGAATTTGTTTTTGGTTAATTTGATTTAGTTTGCCGTTTTTGGAGGCATACATGACATGTTATTGATCTAACAAAGCAATTTTCAATTTGCCTCAATAGATCGCGCAGTTTTTTTGTGAATGGCAGTAGTTTTGGTTGTGAACGTCCGATCTCCGTATAAATGCCATTTTGTAGAGATTTTTGTATTTTGGGTTCATTTTGGGTAAGCCCTCTTGAGCATTGGTCATTCATTTATTTTCCTCAATTTCGCCTGATATATTTTTTCTTACTCAAATATTCGAGAAAATATCTATTTTTTCCTTGAAACAGTCAAAAAAATTAAAAATCGAGGAAAACGGAGAAATGTTTTGAAATATTTTATATTTAAAAAAAATATTTCCGGGCTCTAGTAATGAGTTATTTTATACGAGCTCCAGTAATAACATCCAGGTATTAATTAATTTTTTCCGTGAGTTCATTGGACTAATTGCGAAGATAGCTGGCCAAATATTGTTGGACTTGCCTTGGATCAAAGAGATTTCGGCAATTAGGACATTCGACCTGACGTTCGCCGTTTGGCGGGCAAACCAAGTTCTTGCTTCCGTGCAAAGATCGTTGGTCAGATTTTCCATTGGTTTTGAAGAGATTTTAATCCTCAAGCGTATTTGTCCCCCTCGTCTCAACGTTATTATCCTCTTTCTCAGCGGGAATTTTTATTCCAAGGATCCGTTTTCTTGTCTTTGGTTCATTGATATTTTATTTATTCATCGACATGTACAAATATATGTTGGACAAATGCGTTGTTTATGTTACAAACAGATGTTTTGAGCTTCATCCAGGAACTTCATTTGGGTTTCATTGGCAAATTTCGTGATCATATTATGGGCTAGGGCCAAATGATTACGTATATTTGAATAAAAAGTTGTATCGTATGAGCACAATTCGCAATTGAAAAATCCAGACCCTATTTCACATTTTGCCGCAAGAACATTGAGCTGATCACGTAGATGAAGGGCTAAATGTGATCGGACTTCCTTTCGAGCAAAGAGATTCTGGCAATCGGGACATTTAAAAATACGGTCTTCTTTTGGCCTACTTTTGTTCGAAAATCGTTGTCTCCTTGGTCGGATTTTCAATTTGGTCACCCTCGATGGCTTCGATATCATTGGCGATGTTAGTGATCCATTATTAAGCAATTTTTCCACCTCTGTCTCGACACCTTTGGCCTCCATTTCAGGGATGTCATCCTTTTCCAGAATCCCTTTTCTTGTCTTCGGTATATTGATCTTCGTTTTCATTTTCGGCACAACCTTTTTTTTGTGGGAAGAACACTTCACTTTAGAGTTAACCTTTTTAGCATCATCAAGGAACTTCATTTGAGCTTCATTGGCAAATTTCTTCATCAAATCATGAGTCAGGGCCAAATGTTTACGTATATAGAAGCGGACAGCTGTTTTGAATGGGCAAAATTCGCACTCAAATAATCCAGAGTTTGATATACTTTTTGCCGCAAGTTTATCGAGCTCATCGCGTAGATGGAGGGTCAAATGATATCTAACTTGATCTGGAGGAAAGAGACGCTGACAATCGGGACATTCGACTTTACACTCGATAACTGGCGGGCAAACCAAAATCTTGCTCCTCTTCGAAGATCGTTTTTCACTCAATCGGGTTTTCAATCGTGTAGGCGGCGCTGATTTTGGTATGATTGGTGATGGTGACGGGTTTGATGTCTGCGATTCATGCTCAAGCGCATTTTTATTTTCCACCTCTGTTTCGACGTCGTTGTCCTCCGTATCAGTCCTCTCTTCATTCTCCAGGATCCGTTTCCTTGTCTTCGACGATCGTGTTAAACTCGATCGGGGTTTCAATTGGGTAGGCGGCGCTGATTCTGGTATGATTGGTGATTGTGACGGGTCTGATGTTTGCGATGCATGCTCAAGCGCATTTTCCACCTCTGTTTCGATGTCGTTGTCTTCCGTGTAAATGCTATCTTCATTCTCCAGGATCTGTTTCCTTGCCTCCAAAGATCGGCGTCTACTCAATTCGGTATTGAATTTGGTCACCGTCGATGGCTCTGACACGATTGGTAATGCTGACGAGCCCAAAACCTCTGATTCATCCTCCAATATATTTTGCACCTCTGCCTCAACGTCGTTATTATCCCCCGTGTCAATGTTATCTCCATCCTCCATGATCCGTTTGCTCGATCTCAAAGATCGCTGTCTACTCGGTCGAGTATTCAATTGGGTAGGCGTCGATGATTCTGGTATGATTGGCGATGGGGATGGTTCCGAATCCTGCGATTCAGTTTGCCCGTGTTTGCGACTTTTATGCCATGACAAAGCGAGTTTTGACTGGAATAAGGCAAAACATTCGCTACAAACAAAGAACCGTGAGCTTGACCACGATGTCACAGGCAATGACACTTGCACCTGATTGTTCTGGGTCAGAATGGAGTTGGACCTTGCTCTGTTGGTCTGGTTCATAAAAAAGTTATCATAATCGGCAATGGGCACACAGAGGGCCAAGAGTTGACAAATCTCTCGAAAAGGTTGATAATCTCTTTTCGTCATTCGCACTTGACCCAAGTAGACCATTTCCACGACCATTTCCATGTGTTCCCGGCGAATTTCGGGCAAAGAAATATTCAAATCCAAGGGAATCAGTTCTTGTCCGACGACGTAACGTTGCATGAGATCGGTAAAGAGAGGGGAGATTCCGGCGAAGATCATTTGATGGGCGGACACGTGGCCGTTGGTGCAATGAAACACCAAATCCGTGTTTTGAGCAGCGATTTGACACCGCCGAAAATCGGCCAACACACCGCGAGCTTCCCAATCCAGGCCCATTTTAGGCGGTATCAGAGCACGGACGAACGAAGGATAAGAGAGAAACCAAACATGTTTGAACTAAAGAGAGAGATGCTTTGGCAAGGTCGCGGTGTCAAACAAATAAACAAATATAAATCCAGCGTTGCCAGCTTAATTAATCCCACAATGCCAAGAGATTCTTGAAATGCCAGCAATCTCTTCACAATATCTATAATAAGATCTGGCATTTCTTTCTGTTTAATATGGCACTTTATATATCTCATGCTGCCTTATTCTGCCTCTTTTTGCAATTGTGCCTTGTGGTTTTTACATTCTCAGTAGTGTTGCAAAAAACTTTCAAATTATTGATGAAAAAAAAAACAATTATTCTCACGCGAGGTTGCTAGCTGTAAGTTTGCCATCACCAGAGCCACCGAATTTGGACAGAAATATTGCCAAAAAGTGTATTATTTTTGGCAATATTTCTATTGGCTATATTGTAAGAAATCATTTTTGGTTGTTTTCCAATACAATTCAAACTTGCAGTATACTAAAAGCTCAATTGAAGACTATTTCTTGTTTCAAGTGTCCTTTTACACCTTACTAAAAAAATCCGCATGCATAATGTTAAGTCTCGCCAAAATCGAAGATTTTGTAAAGTAAAGATGTTGCTCACACTCAAATTTCTATGTTAGGTTAACATTATTGTAGGAAAAATGATAAATTGGGCCTGGATTTGAAATTGAAATATTGATCATTTAATTTTTCATATTTTGGCAAAATTTGGCAAAATTCAAGTTTTTTTGGCTTGTGGGCAAAAGCGTTCTCACATTTTTGTGAAAAAAAACTCTCATTCTCAATTTTTGGGTCAAATTTGGCAAAACTAAATTATTTTGGGCGTTTATGGAATTTTCAAATTTCTTCAAGAAATAAAAAATCGATTCTTTCCACATTTCTACTTACTGACTTGAAATTGTATTTCAATGCTCTGACACGGGTTTTTTTTGCTAAGCAAACAATATTTTCTTTTAGAAAAAGTGGTTTGTCACATGCTCTGCCACTTCACAATCTAGGATCAAATGTGACAAGTTGCTGGTTGTAACCTGTTGTAACCCATATCTATGCTTTTTCAGAAGTAATTTTGACAAAAACATATAATGGTTAAGCAAAAAAAGTTAACCTCTTGAAAACAATTTCCAGGGCATAAAACCACACTCGAAGTTACAAACAACCCTTTTTGGCAACTCTTAGGTCAGTTTTTCATTGAGGTCTATAGAGAGGCTATTGTTGTCATTTTGTCTGCCTCGTTTCTAGCTGACACTGGCCAAAGTTGCCCATAAGTTGCGTGAAAAGGCAAATATTTCCGAAGAATATTGTGAAATACTTGCCCAAACAAGGGGAGGATCATAGTACAAATGAAAGTGTGCAAGGCGTATTTTCAATGCCAAACCCTACAATTGCGTGAACTAATGCCTGTGAATCAAATTATCATCTTCATTTAGCACATTAGTATAATTTGGGAGAAGCAAACCGCAAGCAGAAGGCCACATGCCGAAAACTATAAGTTTTTCAAAATTTTCCCTTCTACGAAAACGTTTGTTTGGGCAAGTTTCAACTAGTTGCTGATGATAAACGGCCCTTGCTGCCCACAATGAAATTTCACGACCGGCCTGCTCTAGTATCTCCACTCTATAGACCTCTATGCAGTTTTTTGAACGTACTAGTGATGTGACTTGTACTGATGGATTTCGAGCAAGTTTTCGAGTTTCGAATTGACCGAACCTAACCACCTCGAACCTCCGAGTCCAAAGCCGAACCGGAAGACAGCCACTGTCCCAGAAGCGTTATAAAAATAGAATTTTTGTGACGTCTTTCAAGCCCAGAATGTCAGCTTGGCTCTTATAGAAAGAACATGACATCCTTTTATTTTACCAAGACATCATTTCCTATTATTTCAAAACCCATTTGTAAGTTAGGAAACTGATATTTTGTTTTCTCGCTCTACCGGTTCTATTGTCCTTCTATTAACAGCTCTATGTCCAGAATAGTCCACATCAGAAGGGTGACTAAAAGTTTTGTCCCGGTCAAGAAATGTCAATCGTTATCTGTGTCTCTCGATTCGTTTGATTTTCTAGTTCTTCTTTTCTTTCGACTAGTTTGGATTTTTCACAATTGTAAAATATCATTTTTGATTGTTTTTATAAACAGTTGAAACAATTGATACAGTAAAAGCTCAATTGAAGACTATTTTGTCTTGAAAAATGCTGCATGCCGAATGTAATGTATGGTGTTGTAAGAATAATTCTCAATAAATGAATAAAGCTGCTGCTCACTCATGATGTACAATTCTGCAAATTACTTAATTGTAATGCTCAGAGCCAAAATTTAAGTTTTTATTGTACGTTTCTCTGTAGTAAGTGAGATATGGGCTTTCTTGAACAAAATGATGATTTTGATGAAACACAACCCTGTACTCCTAAGCATGTTTTTCAAATTATCAAACCCAAAACATAGGCCACGGAGGACGGTATTACCGGCCTCCTTGCACAGGCATTAATTTTGATACATTTTAAAGATGTTGTACTTTTTTGAATGCAGAGAGTGGTCACTCCCAAATAACGTTACTGAAAACAAACATGAGAATTCCCCACAAGTTAATAAATGGAACAAACGGCCAACGGTACAGAAACACACAATGTGAATGGTTTCCTGGTTTATCAACAATGATTCACTTACAACCATCATTTAATTTTTTAAGACCTATGGACCTTAATCGACACGGAAATTCCTCTAAAAACGGATTAAGAACCAACTTTTGGGCGGAAATTCTCCCACGGACCGAAACGGGGAGTTTCATCGCGCTCATTCTCAACACAACTTGAACAACCTAAAACTAGCGGGCTCTACCTAAAACCATCTTGCCCTTCCTTGAATTACCTAAAACAAAATGGCGTTTTTCCGAGCTCATCTGTTATCCGACTTGAACGACTTCTGAATATCTTAATCATCCACTGATTATCCTGAACTTCAATGGCAAACTTTGATAGAAATTCAGGTTTACAGGTTCAATTTTTAATAGGTTGTCTCACCTTGGCAAAAATTCATGTTCCAGAATTGACGATTTCATCTTTGAATTTCTTCTTTTGTATGATCGTGTCATTGAGTTCAGGATATTCCAAGAATGGGTACATATTCTTAAGTTGTTGAGGTAGTGTAATGGATGAGCGCGATGAAACTCCCTGTTTTGGTCCGGGGGAAAGTTGGTTCTTCATCGTTTTCAAGAGGAATTTGCGTGTGGATTAAGGTCCACTCCATAACAAATAGTCCGTCAGGGACTCAGGGGACTCACTTCACGATCACCTTGGACTTCTTTGGAGGTATTTAGTTGGTTAGTTTGCCCTTGCCACCCATTCCTGTATCAGGGACAGGGCGTTAATTCATCCAGTCTTTCTTTCGTCACGGATGATTTCAACTTCGAGTCTTTCCTTTGTCTTGTTTCTGGTTTCGAGCGCTCTTTTCTTTCTCGTCTGTGTTGTACGTACAATCACAGATCAAGATCATTTAATGAGTAGATGTCGCATTGGCCCGGTCCGTCGGCGAGAGAAAAGTAACACCACTTGGCCCAGCTGCGCTAGCTTCATAATCTCAGGGCGACCGCGTGCTCAGAAGTAACGACGCTCGCTTGCGTCGAGAACAAAGTACGTACGGTACGTTAAGTTTGTTCAGGATTCGGCCACGCTGGCAAAATTTTGAAAAATTCGAAATTCCCACCATTTTAGGGCTTAGTGTTATGTACCAGCTGATGAAGCAAAGTTGTCCACCTTTTTCTCGCACGAAGCGAGGTCTAGCCATTATATGGTCTGTGCGTACAATGTTGATGGATAGTGATGCGTTTCCCGCTTTTTCCGGTTAAAAGAATTATGATAACACAAGCTGGAATGTGACTGCCCCAAAAACGATGTCAATCGGGTATAACTTAAGCAATATTTGATGTGTCAAAGGCTTTCAAAAGTGCCTAAAAAGTGTTTCTCTAATTTGCCGTTATCCATAAGTGTCATATCACCAAACTTAATGTTTTGGGGATTAAATTGTAAATCAAGAGATTTCAAATTCAGAGCTACTCTGAACTGTCAGCGTTGCCCGTTATAGTCTGTTTGCATTTGATGAAAGAATCAAATCCATTTAATGGTTTGAAACGGCAATTTTGGGCCCCAGATATTTTTATCAAAAATTAGAAAGGAATTATTTCTTCATTCAACGAGCTCGTGTGATCGACAAAGCCCCTCCGATTCTTAACTTGAATTAAAGAAACAAAATGATTTTTTTTTGAAAATTTTGCATCACTGTTAATCTGTATGAAGGACCCTAAAACCGAGTCGAACCACCGAGTTCCGTTTTCAAAATGAACTCGTTCCCATCAGTAGTGACTTGGGCGCTTGGGCAATACTGATGGGTTTCGAGTTGGATTTTTGGCCGAGTTTTGCCACTTTGGATTTTAAGGTCAAAAAGTTGACCCCCAACTAATCTTCTCAACTAGAGACGTCTTAAAATATGGCAGCACTGCCAACTCGAAATCCAAAAGTATAGCTACTGATGGAACTCGAAATCGAACTAGTTCGAGTGTTGCCAAATTGGTCCCTGTTTAGGTCTTTTTGAAAACGTTCAATACAACCTGCCCTAATCAACAATGATAAACTTCCGAGTAAAAAATGGCAGCACTCCCGGTTCGAAACCCATCACTATTGGGCAAGCTTTTTTTCGTGACATCTACCCTGGGTCGCCAATTTACCTTCAGTGAAATGGTATTCCCTTCTGCCTACCTATCTGCATAAACTGGTTTTTCATCAAGAAGTACTGAAACGCGCCCCTGACTTTTGGAACTTTGGATCAGGGTTGCAAATTAACCTCAATTTTGTGTTTGCTTAAGTTAGTTAGCAAATCACAAAATCTCCATTAGTTGACCCTACCTTGCAACCTCCCGTGAAAAAACTTGCCCAAGCCCAGATTTCACATCACTAGAAAAACAGACCAGCTCCAGACTTATCAGTTCTAGCTAAGCAGGCAGACCGCCGCGACAGTACGGAGATCCGTGACCTCTAGATGACGCAAGTTGTATTTTCTGGATTGATTCTGAGAATCAAATTCAAGAAACATATTTGCCTTCCAAACCGGATAGTGCCCTCTATGACGTTCCTTATGAAACCATCCATTTTATGAATGTTGTTAGGTAGTCCCTCGTAGAGGGCGTTTTTGGTGACGTCAGAAATGATATATCTCTGATTTATTTATCTATGCTAGAACGTACTATCTCGTAGGTAAGCTACATCCGAGGTAGAAGATTAGCAGTGCTGCCATTTTTTATTCAGGGTTTATGTCTCTTACCTCTCAAAACATCTTGCTGTGGTTAGCTTTCAAACCCAAAAACCTAAGCAAGAACCAATATTGCAATACCTTGGCAAAAATCGACTTGGAAACACATCAGTAGTAACTACTGAGGCGAGTTTTTAAAAGTCCTACCTCGGAGGAAGCTACGATATAGCGTAACTTTGTGGAATAACGGAGTTGTTGCGTTCACTTTAGCTAGTTCATTGATATCTTTACGGTAAGTTACTACGTAAGTACGAGCCACAACAAAACGGGTTTCCTGAGGACAACTTCTTCAATTAAAGCAGATTTCGGCATACTCCAGTTAATTTTCACGGAACTTTCCTCAAAATACGCATCTCTCAAATCTACCTGATAGACGAAAACAGTCAGAAATTGAATCTTTGAGTTTAGCTCAAGTTCTCCATGAGTGTTTTTTATAGTATACATTTCTAACTACTTTAGGTTGTTATAGAGATTGTTGCAGTAAATCAAGCATTTTGCTTTGAATTTCCCGCCCTAATCTTTGGTTATTCCGTAGATGTATCCATTTTGCTCGTCCAAACACCTCCAACTTGGAAGATAATAAACTCAAAACGACCAATTCTTTCTAAAACTCAATTTACAGTCGATCGTAATCATCATGTAGCTCCTCGATATGACGGTACGAGGTAACTATTTTTGAACTAGCAACTTCGTTAATGTTTAGGATACTCACCTCTATATTCAGGAACTTTATGGAATAGTTAAGTTGTTGGGTTCAAAGTACAAAAATCAAAAGTCAACATGTGTAAACTACTCTGTAGTAGTACTACTCTGTAACATACAGTACAATAGAAGCAAAAAGCTCATTTATTACAAGTAGTAAGCTCATTTAGCCCAAGCTTGTTTAATAGTGTAGCAAATAAAAGAATGAAAAATATCGAAATAATTTGATTCATAGAGTCAAGAAATGGCAGCACTGACAACTTGACAAGCCTCAACCAAAGTAAAGGCTTACTATACAAAGATGCGCAAAGGTCTAGATATTAAGCCTTTAATTCATAGTTACCTCCGAGGTAGGACATTCAAAAAACTCATCTCTGATGAAATAATGTAAACATGTCTACTATCCCTAATACAACTAGGCAGGTGAGTTGCCAAAAGGAATAGCGATTTTTCCCCTAACAAATCTGGACCCTAAACAATTGCACAAAGAAAAGAAAAATTTTCATTATTGTTCAAAAATGACTTTTAAGTGTTTTTGAAAGCATTTGAAAAAATTAATCTTCTTAGTCAATCTCTGCCCATTCCTCCAATACTATGTCTTTTTTGTAAACCTTTCAACAATGAAGTTTTCTGTGCTGGCTAGAGGCTGGCCATTGTGAGTGCTGTGAAACATTTTCTATTGACTAAATAAAGGAAACGGATAGCGCACCTTAATTTAAGCCTAATTCGTACCTTAAAATTGGTATAGTAAGGCTCCATTTTGCTTCAAGCACGTATTTTTAAACTTTTAACTGATGTTTTCATGTTAAAATTTTCAGATTTTGCTTACTTTTTCCAAATTGAAGTCAATTATTTTATGGTTTTGATCAATAATTTTCCGATTTTGATCAATCTTATATCAATTTTTTTGGCCAACCTTATGATTGGAGGGTGGAAAAAAAGCTTTTTTCCTGCAGAGCAGAAATTCTAGACGGCTGATGCAACTAGCTCTCCTTTAGTGTTAGTGTTCAGCTGACCCCAGCTGACCTGTATCGTAAAACGTCCAGATTTTCTGCTCTGCAGGAAATTTTTTTTTTTATCCACCCTCTACTTATGTATGATGATTTGGATGTGCGACATCTTGGCTTTAAAAGATACATCATTTCTTCATATTGCTTGCTCTTGACGCCTATTTTCGATGGACATATATAGGGGTCGCCCAACATACCATGGCTAAATAAATCAAATTTGAACCAGTTTGTATGACAACAAAATTAGTAAAAAGACATCTACCCACAAGAAATGAATCTTCAGTTCGATTTGTTTCATAAATCCAAAAATCGTGCATTTTAACGAGTTACAAGCCCAGTCTACCGCTAGTCTGGATATCCCTAGTAAATCGCATCGTTGAATCCATCACAGTGATAATATAGTAATATTGATCAAAATTGGTCAAAAAGCTTACCATAACTTGACTTTTTGAAAGGCAAAAGACATGAATAACGAGCTAACAGAATCACTTCTCTGTGTGTATTGAATCCAATCCAACCAATTATTTTACCATAAAACTAAATACGAGAACATAAACCTCCCTCAGAGCTGATTATTGTTACTTTCGTGTGCGGAAACGTTCGTTGAGGAGCGTCATTCCGCTGACAACAAGTCCCATTCCCAGAATAACGAAAGCGCCAGTGAAGTGTTCCAAAGTGAATGGTTGGGGTGTATTGTCCAAATTTTGTCCAATAAGAGCTTCTTGACTCAAGTACCCATCACTTAAATGGTCCACAATTCCAGCGGCTTGCAGGTGACGAACAATTCGGTTCAAGTCCCTACGATGGTCTTGGTATTTTTTCAACATCATGGAGAATTGAAGCTCGAACACAGCCTTCTTGGATATGTAGAATGGCTGATAACCATACATGGCCTTCATAATCGGATAACGGGCATAGAAGAAAGCACGACTTTGCAAATCGACTCCTCCATTTTCAATCAAATCAACCTTCTCGTGCTTCAAAAAGCAGCTAGCAATTGCGGCATAATAAAGGAGGTTAGGATTCTTGTCAATTTTGCTCCAAAGTTGACGACGAATTTCCAGTTCGGACTCTCTATAATAGGACAAAAAGGGTGTTCCAAAGGGCAAATAAAGATTTCGTCCACGATCCACAATATCTTGTTCTGTTTCGATGGGTTTTTCGTAAGGAGTGTACATGAGATAGGCTCGCAAATTACACTCGTAGATACTACTCAGGAAAAGAACGGACATAATCCAGAATCCAAGGAAAATCTTCGAAGATCTGCCATTGTGACTCGCTAAATTCCCACCTGAAAAGTTTAGAACGTTTAACAATGACGGGAAGACAGCTCTAAGAAAATAATGTTTCCGATTAGAGCTCTATATTAGAAAGAGTACAATCATATCCAACGCCATCTAGTTCCTTCTGCTCACAACTGCTCGCCGTTCCCAAAAGGATGCACAAGTACCCTCTAAGCTGAACAAGTTTTCCAAATCATCAGACCAAGATAGCACCTTTTGAGAAACTAAAGGGCCTAGAACCTTAATGAAGGGGTCCAAAATGAACTATTAGTGTGTTTCAAATGATTCAAAGCTGAATTGCCTGTAAAATTAGGTTTAAAACCTAAAAGACTAAGAGAAAAATGAATATCTCACCCGTCATTGTGATCAATGCTTTTTCAGAGAAAACGTTCACAATCAGGGCTCCTACCATAAAAATGTGTGAGAAAGAATAGTGATAGAGAGGAGCATGTTGAGTTTTCCTTTCTTTACCTATCAACCCTGAAATGTTGAGTCAAGTCCTTCAAGTCCTTGTTTGCTCACTGGGCTCAGTGTGGAGAGCGCGAGAGAGAGAGAAAGGGAGAGAGAGAGTTGGCCCGGCCCAGCAATCCTAGCAGCTCCCTTCTTAACAAGTGCCAGTGGGCAAGCTGGGCAAGCCATCTAAAGCTAGCAAGCATTTGACTGGACTCCCCTGCTGGCCACCACCACTTACACCTGTGATCTTGCATATCAAGGGGTAGGTGGGCAAGTGTAAATAGCAGTCAGGGGTGAAGTCAAGAGAGGAAGAAAATTCCCTGCACTCTTTCTCACCAATAACCGTGACTGTGAAGCACAAGAGGGAAGAGAATGAACCCTGCACAAAATTTCAGCTGATTCCACAAAATAAGCGCCTCTTGAGGTCAGATTGAGTCATAGTTGCCAGCTAGCGAGTGTGTTTTAATGCCACTCATTGGCAAACCGTTAGAGATTTTCTTGACATCAACATTTCTCCGAAATGTTGGAGTTTGATATCATAATGCCATTGCAAAGAAATGTAAGCATCTAAGGAAAAACCTATTTCACCACAGTTTTGCCAAAGGTGGCATTAAAACCCGCTCTCTAGCTGGCAACTATGTCTGAATCTGACCGCAAGAGGCGCTTATTTTGTGGAATCAGCTGAAATTTTGATCAAGGTTAATTCAGCAGCCCTGCAATTTCATTTCCTATCACACTGTTGCCATCACCTCTTGCATCAATATGTCCAAGGGATAGATTTTCATTCTCTTACTGTCTTTTAAAGCTTTAAACCTAATTCTACAAGCGATTCAGATTTGAATCTTTTGAAACACACTAATAGTTCATTTTGGACCCCTTCATTAAGGTTCTAGGCCCTTAAGTTTCTCAAATGGTGCTATCTTGGTCTGATAATTTGGAAAACTTGTTCAGCTTAGAGGGTACCTGTGCATCCTTTTGGGAACGGCGAGCAATTGCGAGCAGAATGAACTAGATGGCGTTGGATATGATTGTACTCTTTCTAATATAGAGCTCTAGTTCCGATCATACTTTGACCGAGGAAAATGCGGAATGCCATAAAGCCATGACTTATCAAATCTGAACGATTTCGGACATGTTCAAAATATTTGAACGTAATCAAGACAAAAACGATAAACGGTAGGATGCCTAAAATCATGATCCAAACCAAGGTTGAGAATGGCCTGACCAAGTTCTTGTTGGCCGAAAGTCGAGAAGGTTTTTTACTTCGTAGGTTTACGGGATAAAATACCAGAGTCTCCAAATAATCCACGATTTTCGAAAAGCTGTGGTCCACAAAAATGAAGCCTACTCCAAATGCCGATGTTCCATTCTTAACCTAAAATTGTGAAAACCAAAGCTTAACAGAACAGGGTAGATGGCATAAAAAGGTGCACTCTTAAAGATTCTTAAAAGGTCAAAATTAAACATTGATAATCATTCAAGTGACTTATCAACTGCCCCCTAACGAACTGTCAACTAGAATTTGAACATTTGTACCTTGGAACAAAGCAGATTAAGAGATGCAATATGGTTCAGGTGAAGGCATAAGTTGCACATGGTACCATCTAGTGATGGGCCGAAAGAGGGCTTAACCGAAACCGAAACCGAAAGCAGCTGACTGCAAAATTGTATAAATGCAAAATCCAACTTAAAAATTAAATTGCTCATGTGTTCCATGTTGGGTAGTCGCAAATTTTGAAAAATTGTGAAACTTGAATTTCGGAAGTTTTGGACGAATTTTTTTTCGATTTTGTTGTCAAACTCCGTCCTTTATAGTGCATGTCTGCTTTCGGTTTCGGTAGGCATAACCGAAACCGAAACCGAAAGCGCTTTCTGTCCATCACTTCACTAGTACCATCATCTTGCTCTTTGGGTGCTCAAAAATTGACATTTCCTGAAGCTGTGAAGCTACTAAGCTGTGAAGTACATCCCTACAAAAAGCCACGTTTTAAACTTGGGATTTCAAACATTTTCAAACAAGCCTTGGACAAGACTATCCCACGTCTCAGTCAAAATGGGTAGTCACAAGTTAGTGCTCCCAGCCCTGCATTTCAAATGTGTTCGATCCAAACTGAAGTAGCAGAAAACCAGATTTGATTTTGAAGTTCCGTTTTACCAAATTCTTGAGATTCGTGCAGATGAGTTTAACTTTCACTCGTGCCAAAAAGTTTTTCTTAAGTAGATCATTTTTTTCAGCCTGCAAAATGGGAAACAACATGGGAAACGACAGCAAATCAAGGATGAGAAGCCGCACCGATAAACGCTTGTGCATTACTGCAAACGTACGTAATGCGTTACCTTAAGCAATAAGGTGCAGTTACACGACAGGTTTTATAACCCAGATAGAGACAAACTTCGAAGTCACCGATGCAATGATTCCATTAGCAAAAAATCATGTCTCCGTAAGAGGTTGCAAGATTGAACGTCTGTGATGTCGAAGTTGGCCTCAAACTGCGATGTAAAACATGTCGCGTAACTGTACCTTTAGGCATCAAGAAAGTCGCAAAAATACAAATGACTGATTTTCCAACCTATTTCTCAGTTTCCTTAGGGATTAGGAGCCAAAGGTAATAATTCCACCAAAATATCGTGAAATTCTTTTGCGTGGAAGAATTTAGACAAACCCGTAAATCGGAAATATAATGTAATACGTAACATATGGTTGTTGCGCAATTGATAACCGTCCAACTGAGTTGCGCTCAAATTAGCAAGTTCGCACACGAGTGTTAACTTTAAAGTCGTACTCACATTTCCAATGAGGCCAAGCCACTCGCCAGAATTTCCAGCTGGTCTGGCCAAATATGATTCTGTCATGATCGAGTAACTAAAATGGAACTTTTGCGCCATAATATTGAAAACGTCCAAGGCTGTTCCACCCACAATTTCGCCTTTTTCGTCAAAGACAACATCGGGCGGTGAAATACCAATGGCCGAAATGTTAAAATGTTGGTCTGTCAAGGAGTTGGGACATTTTGGAATTGGTTTGATAAGTCGGTTGTTAGGCCCTCCAAAAAGAGACGCATTGAATTGCCATCCATGATTTGGACAAAACTGGTGGATCCAACCTTCAACAATGAAAACTTTGAATGAGTCTCTGAATGATTGAAAAACATATTCTAAAAGCTGATTTGCGAACCTTGCAGATGGTTCTCAAAAAGCCAAAAAAGCACTCATGCAAAATAGGAATAAAGACACACTTGTCAACCATCTAAATCAAACAAAAAACTAGAAAACTATTACTGAGCTTGTCAATTTGAGTCTAAAAGTTACATGAAAGTTTCATGGCTAGAAATTCGATGTAACGTTCAACATAAATAAATTTAACAAATAAATAGCTCCAAACAGAGATAAAAAAAGCTCAATTATTCGAATTATAAAACCCTAAACTAAGTTGTCTTACGATATTATTTTGTTTAAAGCACCTTTTCACGAACGTGGAATTTGGAGCCATATCACCCGTGCATGTGTTTTTGTATTTTGTACCAAATTGACAGACAGAATGATGACACCCCCTAAAAATGAAATTGGCCAATAATGTCATAAAACTTGCGTTATGTTTGGGCCCTAATGTTAGTATAGGCCAAAAATGGATGAAATTATTTTTTTATCATAAACATAATTTAAAAATTGATATTATTAATTGAAATGAGCTTCAATACGCCTAAGTAAGGGCTTATCAGAGAACGGCCTTGGCTAAGGAATAAGAGAAAAAAGAATCGGGAAATATGGACCGGCATATTTGCTCATAAGCCAAAGGCTTGTACGTTTTGCCTATTTAAAGCCGTTTTGGGATCTATGACACATTATGGCACAAATTTATTTTGCACAACGGAATGTGTCAAAAATGTCTTTATTTTTTGTAGGTTTAAGTAAAATAAAAATGAGCTTTTGCACGGTTATGCGAATTTCCAAGTGTTGAGGAGAAAAAAATATTAATTCAATTGACATAAAAGTTGGAACGAATGCAATCCACCTCGATCATACACCTTGACTTGAACAGGAATAGTGGGTATATGGAAGCCATCCCCTCGATCTACCAAATTGATAATGGAATAATCCTGATAAATGCCCTTCCAAGGTTCGAGGCTGCTAATGTCCCATGAGCCAAAGAAGACAATATCCAAGCAAGAGGTCCCGGCCGTGATTCCTAGGGACTTGTCCCATTCCTGAAGGATTTTGGCGTCTTCAACTCGAATAAGAGGTCCATCATGGATCCATGAAGGGGAATTGGTTATGACTAGGCACTCAGAACGAACCAAGTCCTTCAAATGGGTTTCATAGCCCAGAGCCATGGAAATTAAAAAAGAAAAGTTCCAAGGGCCCCTCATCCTCTTTTGGTGTTGATTCAACCTTCGATTTCTTTTATATACAGTCGATATTTTTATAGTTGAATGCTTCGTCAATAATCTAAGACTTTGCAAAAAGGTTTGTTAGCGTGATAAGTAGGGACGGGCAAAAAGCGTAAAAATTGCCCCATGTTTCTTTTTTTGCACTTTTGGCATCTATTTTTACTTTTTCAGACGAAAATCTACAAATTATTTGGAGTATGCCATTCATTATAAAAAAAATTCAACTTTTTGAAGATTTTAAAACTAGATTTTTATACACAGTAACGCTCAATATAAAAGTTCTGTTCATCTCAAAATCCAAAAAAAAAACCTGGATCTAAAACAACGAAAATTGGCCTTCTAATATATTATATACAACAACCACAGGCGCGACAACAACAAAAGCGACAGCAACAACAGGAGAGAAGAACTAGGTCTCAAACCAACGGTGATGCTGTGGTGCCAGCAATTCGCTTCAGCAGCCAGAGAAAATTCGCTAGAATTTGGAATGTACTTCCAGACTGTCAGACAAGCAAATACCATGAAGCACGCCAAAGATTTGATCAAACTTAACATTCTGACGATAGAAGAGAAGTTCAGTGCAAAATTCTAAGGACACTCAGTCAAAATACCAAACACTTTACTTTGATGCATCAAATCTGCTTATCAAATATCTTTATCAAATTCTTTACGGTAACCTTTACGGTACTAATATCGAAACCATTGAAGGAACACTTATACTGAAGTGCAAGAACATTTTTGATCAACAACAACATTTTCCCCATATTGAGTTATTCTTACAATCAGGAATTTTTTATCCAGGTTAGACTCTTTTCCCCGGATTGAAGGGAAAAAAATTATTCTTACACATTTTCAAAAGAAAGACCTACTTTTGAAAGATTCTTACTCTTCTTCAGTAACATTCAACCAAAACCCCCTAAGTTGAAGAATTGAAGTGAAATATAATTTTTGCATCTTCTTGAAAATTTTGCTCTTCAGGACAAAAAAACAGCGAGCAGAAGACAAAAAAGTTTGTAAGGCTTTATACCCTAATGCCTAATGAGTATTTTTTGTTTTTGATCTTTTTGCATGCTTTATTTTGGGTTTTTAGGCTGGTTTTGTGTGACTAAAGCAAATGTTTTTTTTACGTTTTTTGCCTGTCCCTAGTGATAAGTGATGCACACAATATCTGTTTTAAGCGTTTTTCCGCCCGTGGTGATATCGAAGAAAGCGATCAGTAAAAACATGTGAAAAATGACATTTGAGATCAACCATGTTTAATTAACTGACATGATTCTTTGCATAAAATTACAGTTGGGTTTGTATTCGTCGATAATAAAGTGAAGGTGCCTTGGCAAACTTTTTTCACGGAAGATGGTAAAAATAGGGTCGCCAAAAAAGGGACAATAAAAGTTCACACTGTTCACGTTATGAAGAAATTACAAGTTTGACTGGAGTTTCATGGCACCCATGCTGGAACGCGGCAAATAGGTCACCGTAAGGCGGCCACGGTAAAACGGTACGGTAAAAAAGTCACTAGGTAAAGCGGTCACGGCAAAAGATCCTAAGGTAAAAAGGACACGGACCTGGGCTGCTCAAAAGTTAGCCAAGGGGGTGACCCCAAGAGCCCTAGTATGTTTCATGGTTGAATATTGTCCCATGGGACCCAATAATTACCGAGTGGAACACGATTATCCCAATCCTCATAAGGTCTCATGTAACTCCCAACGGATTTTTGAGCAATGGTCCAACCCCGCCTTGGATCCGTTGGAGAGCGGAGCGTGTCCTTGCCCCACCAGAGTCAAAATTACTCCCTTCTCTGTAGATATGCCAATGGGCTTCTAAGACGTACAGAGTGGAACATGCTAATACTTAGGGAGAAGGTATCTTTTTGCTGCGACCTTTTTACCGTGACCGTTTTAACTTGTGACCTTTTTATCGTGACCATTTTAACTTGTGACCTTTTTACCGTGACCGTTTTAACTTGTGACCTTTTTACCGTGACCGTTTTAACCTGTGACTTTTTGCAGTGACCTTTTTACTTGTGACCGTTTTGTTTATGACCTTTTTACCTACAATCCCCGTGCTCTGAAGTCTTAATAGCTAGGGTCGAATTTCAGCGCTTGACAATGGAAAATGGTTTGTGATTGTTATAAAGAAGGAAATACGATATCATAAATATACATTAGCGACAGCAGCTCCTTGGAAAAAGCACCCAAAGCATTATTAGTGATGAACCGAAAGGGTTTTTTAACCAAAACCGAAAGTTTCGGCCGAATGATGGCTTAACCGAAACTGAAAACAGCAAACTACAAAATTACGAATGTTCTAAATTCACTTCAAAAATTGTATTTGCTTATGTGTTCGATGTTAGGTAATCGCAAATTTAGTAAATCGGAAAATTTAAGTTTCAAGAGTTTTCGGAATAAAAAAAGCTCCATTCTTTCTGCTTACTAGATGTTTGCTTTCAGACGTTATTTCGGCTGAAAGCACTTTCGGTCCATAACATCAAAGCATATCTCTTTTTAACCAAGGTTTCGCGCAGCTCAGCATTGATACATTTGTTAGTCAGAAGCAGTTGACTTTGCTTAAAATGGCATATTTCGGGATTCTTAAAACTTTTTTAACTCTAACTACCCACTTCATGTTAGGAAAACCAAAAAGCATGGAAATCGCCTTTGAAGTGGAAAAAGGTCAATAGCAAGTTAAGTTCTCAAAAACTTTCGAAGGTCAACACTGGTTGTTACAATTGTATAGAATATAGTTTAGTATTATAACTCTATTCTCTGAACACAGTACAGGTGAAGGCTAGAAATGATAATTATGATTGCCAGTAGAAACAAACCATTTGCATTCTTCTGCAAATGAGACCTGGCTTGCACTGAGAAGAACACGAATTTCAAATTTCAGCCCAATTGAATGCCGGAGTGAAAAGTTATGCCTTCTCAAACTTATGTATTTTTGTATACTTATGTACTTATGTATTATGCGTGGCATTAAGCGTAAGACTTTTCATCTAAATTAAATGACATTGAAGGAAAGAAAAAAGTCTTGGGCAGACAGCAAGATTGAAAATTATGACAGTGTTTAGTGTGGAAAGGTTTTTTTTCCTAATGTCACTCTATGGACACTGACAATGAGCCCAATTGTAGATAACTCCACTGAAACGGAGGCAACTGAGGTCAAGTTGGTTGAAGTAGCTCAACCAACAATTGTACGGGAAGCTCTGGTTTGTAGGGAAATTTGTCCTGACCATAAAAGGCAGCCTTGTAGTCCTGATAGAAAAGGTTGCAGCTCTTTTGAACACCCACAATGGTGTCAAAAATTGTTGAAGTTTGGGCTCTTCAAATACAATAAGAAAGGGTGCTCAAAGGTCGAGTGCCCCTTCTTCCACCCGTACATGTGTCGTAGGTCAATGAGTAGCGGGACATGTTTCTATGTGGAGTGTAAACAGGTCCATGTACGAGGTACTCAGAGGAAACCCAAACCAGCAAAATCTGGGTCTCCTAGTTATGTTATAGGTTAGCCTCCAATCTCCAACCCATTCCCCAAACATTTCATCCCTTTAGCCTTCCTCCTCCTCGTCCTTCTCCTCCTCCCAATTCCCTGTCCCATTTTCCTTCCCTCACCCCAAAACC
The DNA here is from genome assembly GCA_010645155.1 of Tigriopus japonicus. Taxonomy (NCBI): domain Eukaryota; kingdom Metazoa; phylum Arthropoda; class Copepoda; order Harpacticoida; family Harpacticidae; genus Tigriopus; species Tigriopus japonicus. Next base: position 558,010 of record JAAGOF010000213.1, read on the forward strand.
TATTTCTATTTCCACCCTTCTCCCAAATATCCATAACCCGGTTCCTCATCCCACTTTCTCCCAAGGGCAACCTAGGTCTTACGCCAATGTAGCCGCCCCTTCCCCTCCCCAACAATCCCTTCCTGTAGGGCAAAATTTTGTTAGTAAGCAGGATTTTTTAAGGTTAGACAGGAAGGTCCAAGAACTAATAGACTTGGTCCATCGGAAGACCTTATGCCCATAAAAGGGCTTTATTTGAATGTGCATTGCCTTATTTCCAAAAAAGACAGCACAAAGGTCAGAGTACTGGAGGAGTTAGCCATTGATAAAGAGGTCTCCTTCATTTCTATCAAAGAGACTTGGTTTCGTCCAGGAGTTTTAGACGAAGAAGTAGCAATAGCTGGTTTTAGGCTAGTTCGATGTGATAGAGTACGCCCTGATAATCCCATTTTCCCACATGGGGGCGTATGTCTATATGTCAGGAAAGACTTACATTTTAGTCATGTTCATAAGTCGAATGGAGAAGTAGAAGTTTTGATTTGCCACGTCAAGGCTCTTAATCTTACAATAGTTACAATGTATCGGCCACCTTCTTGTAGTTCTTCCTCATTTCTTTCGGCACTCGAATTTACACGAAAGGAGCTAGATCGAGAGGTTTGTTCTCGACTCTTTGTAGTTGGCGACTTCAATTTTCCGGCTAGCATTGTTGAGTGGGAGGTTAGTCCGGATGAGTACATTCGTATTTCGAAAACAGCATCGCTGTCTTTCGAAAAATTGGAAGAGTTTGCGAGCTTGCGTAATCTCTCTCAAAACGTTGGTGTTGCAACCAGGGCACAGAGTGTTTTAGACTTAGTTTTTTCCAACGACCCTGATGTGATCCAGTATGTCCATGTTGCCCCATGTAGCCTTTCAGATCATCACATTCTTGAGATAGGGTCGATCATTACTCAAAAGCAGGCGAGCTCTAGAGTTACACCTGGTCAAAAGGTGGGCGTGGCAAAGTTTAAGTTCAAAGATGAACACTGGCCCATTATTGTTGAAAGATTAGGCGAGTTGGACTTGATTTCCATTCTAAAGCAGGAACCATCAATAGATAAAGCTATAAATAAGCTTATTTCACTTTTTGACGAGGTTTGTTTGCCCATTGGTATTCCAGAAATAGTGGCAAAAGGTAGGCCATTGCCTGGAATTCCAAAGGTTAGAAAGAAGTTGTTCAAACGGAGTTGTCAGCTTTCGAATAGACTTCGGCGTACTTCAAATCCAGTAGTTGTAGCTAGCCTCCAAAAAAATTGACCTTGGTTCAAGCTAAGATTAGGGCCTCCATTGATTCTGATCAGATGGAAAAGGAAAGTAGAGTTGTCCGGGAGGTTAAGACTAATCCAAAGGCGTTTTTCTCGTTCGCGAATACAAAGAGAAAAATGAAGCATCCTGTAGGACCTTTTGAGGTCGACGGTAAAACCGTCAATGATAGTGAGGTTATGGCCAATATGCTTGGAGATCAGTTCTCAAGTGTATTTTCAATTCCGAAAAAGGTAGTCAGAGCAGGCCATGACTGTAGCAATGTTGTTGATGAGACTGGCATTGATAGTCAGGATAATCGATTGGAGGATCTGGTAGTCACAGATCAAGATGCTTTTGAGGCCATCAAGAGGTTAAAGCTCTCGAGTTCTCCTGGACCTGATGGTGTGACATCTCAGTTTCTGATGAAATGAAAAGGGCAAGTTTCCCTCTTCTCTAAAAGTAGCTCATGTCGTTCCAATTTTTAAGGGCGGAGATAAGTCACTCCCTAGTAATTACAGGCCCATTTCTCTGACCTCCAGCGTTGCAAAGATTTTTGAGAAGATTATTTTTTCAATAATGGTCAAATTTCATATGATCGGTAATTTTATAAACTATATTAATCATAAGGTCAGATGATTGGGTATTCCAAGGTGTGCTAGCAAAGTTGACTTCGAGGCAACTTCAAGGCAGTTTCAGCCGTTTTGTTGATAGCATAAGCTTTCTTGAATCAGAAGTACACCAAGCAACTCATGAAAAAGAGAAGTGTACCACCGGTGCCAAGGTGCAACAAGTAGATACGTCAACAATTTTCCAACGCTCATATGTTTAGCATGCACAAACATGTGCTAGTTCCATTGACTTCAAGTAAACTTCTAGCAAGCTGGGTCGCTATTTTGGCTTAGCATCAGGTTTAATTGATGAGAAGTTCTCCGAGAAGCACGCCTAGAGAGGAGCATTCCAACGTTGTGGAAGCACTCCCATTTGAATACTTCAACGCTGATCAATCGAACTGCAAGCGAACTTCCTTCCAGTGTTTCCTTAAATTAGCTGCCAAAATTTGCATGCTGCTGTGAGATCAATCAATGTTTTGAGTTGAATGGAGTAATATGAAATAAAGAAGGAGAAATGTGGAATAGCTGAACCAGCGGGCAATTAGTGTTTCGAGAGGATGAATTTACGATCATAGATGTAGAGGCACTTCTAGGTTGGAATGAGAGACTTACTTTTCAAAATGGCAGCTGTCTCAACAAAACCAGCCAATTGAACTACGAAGTGTCCTAACAAGTACACTTTCTAGAGTTGCCATCAAAACATATGCTCACACCATTTACTTGAACTGGACGATTCATATTGCGTTTGGCACGATTTGCCAAAAAAAAAATGAATAACATTTGCAATGCATTAAAAAAATAATCTTTTTTATAATTCAGATGCAGAAGTTCAAGTGTCTTAATTACAACAATATTATGCAATTGAAAGGGATTGTAATTAGTTATTGCTAAAAATACCTGAACAAAATAAAAATGAAATTTTGGAAGCTCTCAAAGAAAGCAAATTTGTGGCCAATTTTTAGTTAAAGGTCATTTCGTTTGAAGAAGGCTTGTTTTGTTTACAAGGAAAAACGAACACTTTAAAAGTGCATGAGATCGTTTTCTGTCCTTTTCTGTACTAAACCAAGGAAATCGTAAGACATGGAAGCCTCCGCTGAGGCGTTCAGCTGTGGATTTTTTTTAAATCGAATTCCATTCACGTAAATGACTTTGTTTTGATAAGAATGATTAAACAATTATATAAGGATGTCGTTTGCTGAATTTCAACATGGTACATTACTCCATCCACGAGAAACAACGTTTCCAAATTTGCTACAGTTGCAATACATACGCGCGGAAGCGAGAGAAA
>JAAGOF010000213.1:561373-641962 GCA_010645155.1 Tigriopus japonicus
GTTGCTACCTTGTAAACTCCTCCGAACCTGTCAGTTGACGCCACAGGGCGGATATACGGAAATTTTTGTTGGACGAGTTGCAGCTGTTGAAGAGCAAAGGTTGCACGTGAAAACTTGATATTTCCGAAAATTATTACCTAAGTTGTGCCCAAACAAACAAATTTCCCTTCATGCCAAAGTTGTGTTTGTTTTGAAATGTTGCGATTAAATTATGTGAAGTTAACATGCAGAATCATGCCTCTGGTCTGACGGGTTATTCTTGACCGGCCCTGAACGATTTGGTCATTTTAAGGCGGAACAAGTGACCATGACTTCAATCCTGCAAACGAACTTGTTTGGGCACAACTGCTTGGAAAACGTCACAGCCAAACGTCAGCTGGGGCCTGAAAATTGTCCAACAAAGGGTTAGGCCTGTCTGCCCCAGGGTCTCCTCTCTGGGAACTCTGTGGTTGACGCATTTGAGACGTGACTAGTCTAGTATAACTCTACCAACTGATTATCGATGACTTTTGATGTCGTTCATTTCCGTGGATCCTTGCAATCTTTCACAAATGACGTTCAATTTTGGTGATCTTGATGCCAAAAGTTAGAGGATTATTCTTTTGTCCTTCAATCTATTAATTTGAAACTTTTTACTTAACAATAATCGTTTCGTGATTGGACACCCTACATGCTTATTTGAGCTTATTTGAGCGTAGCTGCAGTCCGCACTGGTCTTCAATCAAACCTTCCCTCCATTCCCTTGTTGGATTGATCCTTTCTCCGGAATTATTTGGATTGTCGACGAGAAAAAGTTAGCCGAAGGACAAATAATTTTTCAACATGTTCAAAGTCAGAAATATTTGACAAGTGTAGACCAACCTTTACTTTATTGTAGTTGTAATTAGAGAATTCTAGTAATTGAGAATTATTTGTTGAGTGTGTTGGTAAATCTTTCATAATCCTCCCTGCTAAAGATAGATAAAAAATGCTTTTCAAAAACTTTTGGACAATTGACAAAGATGATTTCTTAAGTCAAAATCTATGGTAAATTTTGAAAACTTTCACAAAAAGAAAGAAAGAAAAAATGCTCGCGTTATCACTGAACCAAAACCTTCGATTTCCGTTGGTTTATCAAACATTTAAGAATAAATCCATTTAAGTGGAACAATCTGCATTAACCTTGTTGGATTGATCCTTTCTCCGGAATTATTTGGATTAATCCTTAATCCGCAATTTCAAAACTTGGATTAATCCTTAATCCGGAATTTCGAAATTCGGATTAATCCGGGAAGCGCTAAAGGTGAACGGCAATGTTTAGCTTTTGATCTATTAAGCCTGCGAACATAGCAAACCCAACGGCCCTCCTTTGATGGAGGGAAGGTTTGATTGAAGACCAGTGCGGACTGCAGCTACGCTCAAATAAGCTTCACCAGAAACCTTACTTAAGTCTTAAACAGGTCCCACGCATAAGGTCTTGAAGTGTAGGATAGAGAATAGCGGCTAGTTTTTTAGACGCAAAGATCAATCTCCAGATTAGAGTACTTAAGTACGATCTTGAGATCGAACTTTTGTGTCAAAAAACTAGCCTCAGTTTGACACTCTTTAGCCACAGCACGCTGTAAGGTGGCTGGAAATTTGGACAAGCATATTGTCTTTTTTATATCTCCAATGTGACTGAGAGCCCATCAAGCTTGTCCGAAAAAGACTCAAACTCAAAATCTCTTTAGAAGATCCAGGGGAATCGATTGGTGTCAAAAAAGAAGACAAAAGCAGGGGAGTATTTCGTTGGCCAATTGGACGAGAACTTTTTCGGTGCGGTTTCTGAAGGAGGTTTAGTGGACATACTAGACTACCTCAAAGACTAAGTTCCTCCCCCGACGGTCGAAAAGTTTTTGGAAGAGACAAGAAGCACGAAAATGATTCCAGTACTTCTTGGAAGAGATAAACTCACTGAAAAAATGAACTTCCTGGATCTCTGTTATTCAAGACGTCAGGATGAGGATTTTTTCGACTTCTTGGAGTTTACCGAGGACATCACGGTCATGCAAGAAAACTTTAAGGCATCAGTGCCGCGAGTTTTGTTATGGGATCGTTTTGTTATGGGATCGTTTTGTCATGGGATCGTTTTGTCATGGGATCGTTTTGTTATGGGATCGTTTTGTTATGGGATCGTTTTGTTATGGGATCGTTTTGTTATGGGATCGTTTTGTTATGAGATCGTTTTGTTATGAGATCGTTTTGTTATGGGATCGTTTTGTTGTGGGATCGTTTTGTTATGGGATCGAATTAATCCCATAGAGGCCATGAGAGATAGAAAATTTATTCAGGATCAAGGCATCTCCAAATTTATCTTCTGTCGGATTTTGGATATGACTCAAGGCCGATTAAAACCAAATCGAGACGATGGTGTTTCCATTCCTGCCACGCAAGAACTTTCTTGCTTTTTGCGCTTTTTAAGTTCCGGAAGTTTTCATAGATGTGTTGTTGGAGCAGAAATCGGTAATTGTGACGATGTAAGGTCCTGACGAAAGTGCAAACCTGTGTTGCCAGAACTTTTCAAACCAATTATGCCAAAAACATCAAGAAAAAGGCCAGATTTGGCTTTACAGAAACAAATTGGATGATACCATGAAAGATACTTGAGTTAACAAATCTGGAAACCAAAAGTAATGATTTAACGCCATTCAGACATTCCACATTTACCCCAAAGGAATGAAGATGAGATTTAAAACACTCATTAATAGTTTGAAATTCGGAAATTGAGCATCTGTTAATCAAGAATTTTTGTTAGGGTGATAGCTAAACATGTTTTTCTTTCTGTTTTGAAACAAAAGATGTTTTTAAGGAGAAGATGTGTTTTCATGGCAATTGCCATTTTACAGTTCGAAATTATTGATTTGGAAATATCTGGCAAAGCTGCTTTGTTGTTTTTTCGTCCGGACCTCACATCGTCACCATTACCCAGAAATAATCAGCAATCCCAAATAATGACCAATCGAATCATCAACAAGGTAGAGTAAAAACTCAGATATGATTTGCAAAAAAAGCAACTGTGAAGTTGGACATATTTTTGAATACTGTTCCTGACCAACCCACTATTCAAGGGTTGTACAGATCTGCCAACAGTAACTCATTTGTAGATCAAATTTCATATAAACGGTAATTTTATAAACTATATTAATCATTAACTCTCTTTACAGGGAATCCCATTCCTTGTAGCGGTATTAAAAATCCGCCCCCCCCCAAAAAAAAAGAAGTTTTCAAATAAGTTGGAAAGGTACGATATCGCCAACGCCTTCTCTTCTGAATATGGAATTCTGGAAAGCAATATGAACTGCAGGAAATATTTAAGTAAAAGTTGCCCAACATGCACACAAATGCTAAAAGCAGAGTACAAATTTTACATATTTAAGACTTAACTTAGATATTTTATCAAACTAAACTTTGGCTTCCACGCAAACCCTTTTTTGTCTGAATGAAAAATGCAAATAAAGCCGAAAAATGCAAATGAGAAGTTTTGCGTTTTATTCATGACTCTAATCGTTATCATGTTTAACTGGGGAAACGCATCGAGAGAACACCTAGATCCAAGCTTTTTATGGGTTTTAACAAGAACTTCTTTTTTTCTTTTTTATTCTTGAGTTCTTCTTGGTTTTAACCAGAAAATCCCAAAGAAACGTCACCGCCGGACTAAGGGATGGTTACAAAATCATTCCTTGCAATGGGCCGAGAAGCCAGTACAAGTGGTTTCCTGTGGCAGAGGGGAGAGCACTGTTGGGGCAAAGAGATGGCCACTCAGAAAAGCAACCTATCACGTATAGTACGGGAAAAGATGAAGATTAGTGTCAAAGAGGAAACGAGAGATGGTGACGGTAGCGATTTTTCTGTTTTGTCTTTGATTTTGGTTGGCAATGATTTGTGGGGATGATGGGGGTGGGGGTTTCGAGCATGATTTTAAGCTTAGTGTGATCAAAATGGTCCTTGTTTAAGTTTTTGGGTCAAAAAATCTTTCTAGAACAAGAGTCTTCAAAAGACAAAAAAGTGAAGTTTCATCGATAAAGTTCAAAATGGCAGCACTGCCAACTCAAAACACACCAGTAAAGGGACCAGATATTTTAATCAATAATTTCTATTTTTGTAATTTTTAAGAACACGTCGACGTTTGCAGGAGATTAAAAATATGTTTCATGGGTTTATGATCCATAGTTGTTTCCAGGCATTTCTCATTTTTATGCACGGGTTATTTTCTCTATACTTCTATAGTTTAAGTTAAACAGCTAAACGAAAGTCTAAATTGTTTAAAGATTGTTGAAGATTCGGCAGAATTTCTAAGTCATTTTTGAAACGTACTTTTTTAATATTTATCAAAACGTTTTTGAACAAAACAAACAAGAAGAGAAAAATTCCAAACCTGTTATACTCTACTTTGTGCTGCGAGGCATTAACCATTCGTCCTAAGGCAATTAAACATAAGTCTTTCACCTCTGTGTGTTTTATTTCCATACTAACCGATTATGTGCTTCAAAACAAACTTGAGTGTTTACTTCTTAACGCAGAAACGTTCATTGAGAAACATCATCCCGCTGAAAGCAAGACCCATAGCTAAAAAGACGAAGGCACCCGCAAAGTGTTCCATGGTGAAGGGTTTGGGTCTATTGTCCACACTTTCACCAATTATAGCTTCATGGCTCATGTACCCTCGGCTCAATTGATCAATAATTCCCGCAGCTTGAAGTTGACGTACAACTCGGTTCAACTCCTTACGATGGTCTTGATATTGTTTAAGCATCATCGAGAATTGAAGCTCAAACACGGCCTTCTTAGACAAATAGAAGGGCTCATAGCCAAATTTGGCCTTCATAATCGGATAACGGGCAAAGTAAAAAGCGCGGCTCAGCAAATCGACTCCACCCTTTTCCAGCAAATTCGTCTTCTCGTGCTCCAAAAAGCAACTAGCAATGCCCGAATAATAAAGAAGATTGGGATTCTTTTCAATCTTTGCCCAAAATTGGCGACGTAGATCCAGTTCCGACTCCTTATAATAGGCCACAAATGGTGTTCCAAAAGGCAAGTACAGATCTCGTCCTCGGTCCATAATATCTTGCTCGGTTTCAATGGGCTTTCCGTAAGGCGTGTACATGAGATATGCTCGTAAATTACATTCGTACATACTACTCAAGAAAAGGACAGTCATGACCCAAAATCCTACAAATATTTTGGAATATTTCCCATTGTGAGCTCTCAAATTTCCGCCTGTAAATTGAAACTTTTTCTAAAAGATGTCATGAATGCAAACGCTTTAGAATATTACTTTGTCCAAATAGAATTCGTATGACCAGGAAACCGTGAGTAGCCAAGTCTGACTTGTTTCTGACCCCTTCAGAGTATTTGAAAAAAATCAAGACTATGATCAATAAAGGAACAACTCCTAGAATTATGATCCAAACCAGATTTGAGAAAGGACGAAGCATGTTGTTGTAAGCACCAAGTCGAGAGGGTTTTTTGCTTCGAAGGTTTACTGGATAAAATACCATTGTTTCCAAATAATCCACCACTTTGGAATAGCCATGGTCAATAAAAATGATTCCCACGCCAAAGGCGGATGAGCCATTCTTCACCTGAAACGCATTAAAATAATTTGACCCTTTAAGATCAGTCAAGAACACGCTCGGTACAAACAAGGTAGTCTCTTGACCCGTTGAAAGAAAATTCAAACTTTCTTTTTAACGAATCATATTATATCAATTCACAAAAAATATTTTATGCCTAATGGGTACTGATTGGATAATCAAATGTCCTGTAATCAAAGTTAATCATTTCATTTTTCTGTTCGTCATTCTTTCATTGCTGAATATGGTTTTTGAAGATTACTTATTATATTTGATCTTTGTGGAGCATCTTTGCCCTCTAATATCAAAGCCAAGGGTACTACATAATTTTCAATATGCGCTTAACTACGAACAAAAAATGAAAAGTAATGGATCAAAACTCTTTATTCTAGAAAAGAAGTAAAATATTTGAGTCAATTCCTGAACAGAAAAACACATTCAGGTCAATGTTTTGAATAAGACTTTATTGCCACATGCAAGAAACACTGGAATCATGGACTGGGAGCCCTGCAATGAGAATAATAATTTCCAGTAAGAACAATTCAATTACGTTCTTCTGCAAATGAGACCTTGCATATGTTGACAAGAATACAGGGTGGGGAACCAAAAAGTTAAAAATGTTTGATTCGAATTTCCCGCCAAAATACTGTTTGCTTCAAAATAATGTTTATATAAACACGTGATAAACTGGTTTAAGCTTTCATTTGCCGTATTTTGGACGTCTGTGCGTCAAGAAATGAGCTCGCAAGAGGCGAAAAGGCGTCGAGTTTTCGATCTGCTGGCTGCCCAGGTGGCGCCTAAGAAGATCGCCGAGGTTGTCAACGTGTCCCTGCCCACCGTATACAAAGTCAAGAAGGCCATCAACAAGGGTAAAGGGCCTGAGAGAAGCAAAGGGTGCAGCGGGAGCAACAAAAAGCGGACGGACAGCTTTGTGGCGGACCTGGGCGACAAGGTGAAGGAGGACCCCACGAAGTCCATGTGCAGCCTTGCCAAGGACATGGACGTCTGCCCCAAGACCCTAAGGAAGGCCGTGAATGAGGATCTTAAGCTCAAATCCAACACCAGGACAACAAGGCACTTGCTGACAGAGAGGATGAAGTAGTTGAGATTGGAGAGGTGCAAGAAGGTGCGCAGCTACCTGAGGAAGCACAGCGACACGGTGAAAATCTACTCAGACAAGAGGCTTTTTGTCGTTGACGCTGTGCACAACAGGAGGAACGACAGGTACCTGGCAGAGTCACCAGCAGAGGTGAAGGGCTTGTTCAGGACCAAACACCCAGCCAAGATCATGGTCCTGGGCGTCATGTGCAGTGACGGGAAGAAGATGGACCCCATATTGTTCAAGCCGGGCCAGAAGATTGGCGCCACGGAGTACTACAACGTCCTCAGGCACACTGTCCTGCCCTGGCTGAAGGCCAACTACCCAGAGGGCAACTATGTTTGGACCCAAGATGGGGCGCCGTGTCATACGGCCAAGAAAGTGCAGGACTTCTGCAAGAACAACATGGCCAGCTTCTGACCAGCCAACTTCTGGCCAAGCTCAAGCCCAGACTTGAACCCGTTGGACTTTGCTGTGTGGGGCATCTTGGAGAGGGCCACCAACAGGACTTCTCACCCGAACCTGGACTCCTTGAAGTCGTCCATCCAGCAGGAGTGGAGCAAGATCACCCCGGAGTTCCTGGTAAAGTCCTGCAAGGCCGTGCGGCGCCGTGTGGAGTCTGTGATCGAGAATGTGAATGAGAAAGGGCGGGCACATTGAATAAAATGTTGGTCAAATAAATCTGATCTTCAATTTTGAAGTGCATAGCCATTGCCGTATCTCATCCCCTAAAGCCACAATTTGCTAACTTATTTGAAAGCAATTTTTTTAAGATTTTAGGTCCCCACACTGTACGTATTTCAGTTTTCAGCTCAATTAAATGTCGAAGACAACAGTTATGCTCACTCAAAGTTCAGTGCAAATCCTACCGAGAATGAATGAACTTGCCCCTTTGAGGTCATCGTTTTACCACAAAAGGGTGAGTTCATTCTTTCTATGCTCTCTTCAGTACATAAGTTTGAGAAACCATAACTTTTTACTCTGCCATTCGATTGGGCTGAAATTTGAAATACGTGTTCTTCTCAATCCAAGCCAGGTCTCATTTGCAGAAGAGCGCAAATGGTTCGTTTCTGCCGGAAATCATAATTCTCATTGCTAGCCTCCCACTCCATGATTTCCGTGCTTCTTGCCACATGTCTGTTTAGACCAGAGGTCGGCAACCGTTTTTGGGTCAAGACCCATCAAGTTTGATTACGTGTTGTCAACTTTCAGGGGCCCATCAAACGAACGTTGGTAGGCTCAGGGGCCCACAAATTACGACCAAAGAGCTTTGAGCCCACGAGTACAGCAATCTAGATGGCTCACGGGCCCCTTATTCTGGACTTTCCCCATAGCTCCTGGGCCAATTAAAGACCACCCTTGGGCCCAAATGTGGGCCGCGACCCACCGGTTGCCGACCCCTGGTTTAGACGTTTAAACAGCATGGTGAACAAAATGAACAGTATATTTTAAAGCTTACCGTGACAAGAGGGCTAAATGGAGCCCTCTAATCGTGACTATATTCCGTACGTTTTGTTTCCACTAATTTTCGCCAAAGGATTTTCGTGTCATCCATGGCATTTTTTCCAGTGCAAATAGTTTTTTGTTGACCCAGCAAGGTCAAAGTATGCTTTAAAATATGTGTGAAATGCTACAAAAAGCATTGACAAGTGTTTGTCAATTTAACTTAAATGCAAGTGTTTCTATGAATTTGGAAAAAAAGTTCGGCAATTCTGCTGCGGAATCCTTTGTTTTGTGCACTTACATTGCCAATTAGGCCGTTCCACTCCCCACTTTGACCAATCGGTTGACCCCAATGATTTTCTGTCTTGATATTATAAGAATAATTGAACTTTTGCGCCATAATATCGAATACATCCAAGGCAGTTCCACCCACAATTTCACCTTTTTCATTAAAGACGACATCAGGGGGTGAAAATCCAATAGACGAGATGTTAAAATGTTGATTTGCCAATGAACTTGGACACTTAGGAATGGGTCGTAGAAGCTTGCTATCCGTCCCACCGAAAAGTGTCACATTGTATTGCCATCCGTGATTTGGGCAAAACAAGTGGATCCAGCCTTCAACGAACAAGAAAAATCACATTCAGCAGTGCAACTTCAAACATTACGCGGCTGTGCTGGGCACGTCCTTGTGCGTATGCATTTTAATCTCCGAATGTTGCTTTTGTCAAAAAAAATTTTTTGACAAGATCTCCATCCGCTCAAGTAAGAGACCAAATACTAGTTTTTTAGACACAAAGACTGTTCTCAAGAGAGGACTTATTGTACTAAAGTACGATCTTGAGATCGATCTTTTGCTTCCAAAAAACTAGCCTCAACTTCTCAAATCTTGATTTGTTGACACCATCAAAGAGTTCATCGAAAAATACGAACCCCATAACCTAGACGATTTTTCAACCTCGTGCACCTCGACAAAATCCATGAAAAAGTGCAATCACAGATTATGAAGCACAAATAAAATATTTTGACAAAATTTGGAGCAACCTTTCACAATTTAAATGCAATTCTAAGGATTGATGGCTGGCATAGATTTCAGATAAATCATCGTTGGCACCCAATCTCCAGAAGTGACTCTTCCAAGTCAAGCGTTGACTTCAAGTTTTTGGTCAAGGACCCACCAATTGAAGCTTAAGCCCAATGATCATTGCCTCTTGTACTAAATCTGGGATTTTTAACAAAAATCATTGTAATTTCCCAGGTTTGTCGAAAATTTCAGAGGCCCAATGTGCTCAAATAAAAGGCGTTTTAACATGCCTTATAATTTCACTCATTTATTACGTTTATTGCGACTCATGGTCAATCTGAAAATTCTTTGTATTGCAATTACCAAGAGTTTATCTCCCTCTACCCAATTGGATTTGTGGTGTGTGTCAATCCCCTCATCATTTCTTTCATGAGCACTTAAACATAAGCCCCGGAATTTCGGCGGTTGCAAAACAACATTCGGTTTACCCGAGGGTTAGGTTGAGCCAGAATTTCACGTTTCTGCCTATCAGATCGGTTCCGATCCGTGATTAAAATATCCAAATGAAATCACTTTTTGATGGAAAAGTGGAAAGTTGATTTTTTCCAAAAACCTGAGGTTTTTAAAGGACAAATAGCCTTTATTGCAATACTTAGAGTCCTTTTTGGATCGGTTCCTGGGTTCTCTATTCAAACTCCGGATTGATTCCTGACTTTCGGATTCTTCTCAAAAGAACCTTACCCATCCCTACTATTAAGACTATTTAGAAAACGTACAAAATAAAAAAAACTCTGGGTCAAAAAATATAATTTCAAATGACAAAGACCACATTGATTTGATTTTTAAAAAAATGCTAAAACCAATGGGCTCTAAAAAACAACCTTGATCATAAACTTTGACTTGGACGGGAATTTTAGGTGATTGGAAACCTTCCCCTGAACCCATTACATTGATAATGGAATAATCCTGATAAAGACCCTTCCAAGGCTCGAGACTACTGATGTTCCATTGGCCAAAATAAACGAAGTCCAAGCAAGAAGTTCCAGCACTAATTCCTAGAGACTGGTCCCATCCCTGAAGGATTTGAGAGTCTTCAACGCGAATGAGGGGTCCATCATGGATCCATGAAGGCGAATTGGTGATGACCAGGCACTCAGAACGAACCAAGTCTTTCAGATGGCTCTCAAAGCTCAGAGCCAAAGGAAGAACGAAGGAGGTAAGCCAAAGGCTCTTCATTTTCTGTTCGTGAGGAGTCAACCTTTGACAGGATTTATAGACCACTGGGTTTCTCTTACCTGGAAAATCGATCGATTTAATATATTGTAAAAAGCATTACCACGCTAAGAATAAGGACCATTGGATCCATGATGTCAAGTATTCAATTTTTTTTTTTAAATTTTCCTATATTGGATGGGGAAAAACTATTAATGGCGAGTATTATTGCAAACCAGTTTGACGAGTTTTTTAAACTTCGAATTGAACTTTCAGGTTTGATAAGTTCGATGAGTTGTTTGATATTTTGTGGTAGACGAAAAACTTTCGTTCTTGAAATACAAAAAGATCAGTTAGGACAAATCATGGGGAACAAGTAAAAGAAGGTAAGCAATCAAGGAAAATCAAAATGCACTTACGAACGTGAAATATCGTAGGGAAATCGGTAAAAGAAAACAACTTTACGGTCTACAAATGCAAGCACTGATTGAGCCTTTTGATGAGGATTTGATGGTCTTTCATATCAAAAGCATCAAACAAACGCCTTTGCCAAGTCACTGAAGATGAGTGTTTACTTCTTATCCTTATTTAGGACATTTTGTAGATGCGTGACCATCGAAATTTAGGCCTGTTCCGTACTATGGTGCCTTCTGAACACGGTGTTCCGAATGGCTTTTTAGGTTTGAATCATAATACCCAAAGACATCATGGTAATTTTAGGACCCACAATTTAATGAGGAACAACTTTACTTTTATTGTATTATATCAGTTTAGGTCCAGGAAAAAAGTTATATACCTAAAACCCTATTAATTAAAACAAATTCCCAAAAATTTCACATAGCTTTTCAATATCGCAACAATGAGTGATTTTTTTTAGTTTTGGAGCTAATGTCAAAATAGCTCATAATAAGAAAAAAATCACTTAAAATACATTTTCCGATAAAAAAATCTTTTGCAGTATCAAAGACACTCAAAGTTGGGTAATACTTAGAAGTTTTGAAAAAATCGGTTAATGTTTCAAGTTTCGAATTTAGTCCATTTTGAACATGGTCCTTCCAAAAATCGTAATTTTAGATATGAATCTGTCAGACATATTTATTTGTAATTTTTGCACAACACACATCATAGCGTACTCTAAATAGTTATGAAATATGCTTTCCAAAAATCTTGTTTAAGTGCATTTTAAGTGATATTTTTTCTTATCTATCCTATCTTAGCTATTTTGACATAAGTTCCAAAAGTCAAAAAAACATTTATTTTTGCAATATTGAAAAGCTATGTGAAATCTTTGGGAATTTGTTTTTTCATATAACTGTAGCGTTTTTCGGCTTTTTGGGGTCAAAAATGGACCATTCAAAGTCAGATATCTCATCTGTTGCAAAATGAATTTTTATTCAATTTGAATTCATAAGGTAACTAACTGATCTCTACATATGGGTTAAATAGTTTGTTAAAAAATGTTATTATTAATAGGTTTTTAGGTATATAACTTTTTTCCCTGGACTTAAACTTATATAATACAATAAAAGTAAAGTTGTTTCCCATTGAATTGTGGGTCCAAAAAGTGCCATGATGTCTTTGGGTATTTTGATTCAAACCTAAAAAGCCATTTGGAACACCGTGTGAAGTCAAATTGAGCCTTGTTGTGACTTCCAAATATCAATAACATGTAATTATTTGAAACCAACATTCCAAATAATGGACTCGAGTTGGCAGGGTTGCCTTATTTTACTTCTAGATTAAAGATCTTGCCCTTCGAGAAGTTTAGTGGTGGTAAGCTTTTGGCCCTTAAGGATCGAAATGGCAAAACTTTGGCAAAAATCGAACCCTCCAGTAATCCATCAGTACAATGGAACCCATAACGGATTAAAATTACGATTACATCATAGGACTGCTCATTAACCTATCCCCGTGTTACCTCACATTCATCGGCCTTCCGCAGGGGGATCGACTTTCGCCAATCCTCTTCAACCAGTTTGTATTCGACCTGCCCGATGCTCCTACTTTTCAAGGCCCCACCATAAATCACAATCAATGCAGACGACCAGACTCTCTGGGCTGATTCAGCCGTGGAATTGCAAAACGGCATCAATGCTCTTCACGGTTACTGCCAAGAGAACGGCCTTTCAGTCAACACCATCAAGACGACCATGGTCTTCCATAAAGGTCGCCTGCCTCCCACCGCCTTCCACATCAACAATAGCCTGATTGAAATCGTCAATTTTTCAACTACGTCGGTTTTTTTTGGGGGGGGGGAGGCGGATTTTTCAGGAATGGGATTCCCTGTAAAGAGAGTTAATCATTATTATAGTTTCAACAATTAATGTTTATATGAAATTTGATCTACCAATGAGTTACTGTTGGCAGATCTGTACAACCCTTGAATAGTGGGTTGGTCAGGAATACTGTAGTATTTAAAAAAAATTCCAATCCTGCCTTAAATGCTGTTAGAGGATCAGCTCCTACATATTCCCGACGAAGGCAAATAGGCAACAAATTGAACAATGAAGGAGCCCGATAAAGAAGAGAGGAGGACTTCATTGTTCGAACTAGCCTGGTTTCCTTGGGATTTGGAGGTGCTCTCAAAACGCAAGTTAAACCTCTACGATCACTACAACTGATCTCAAAGCCTGGGTTAGGACAGAGCCCATGAATGCTCTTGAAGACATACAGTATCAGATACCTTTCATACCTTCTCTGAGTACTGTACAGCCCTAACTTCTGAAGCCTCTCCCAATACGAGAGCTCTCTCATTCCTGTGATGTTCCTAGTGAAACATCTTTGGACCTGCTCGACCTTTTGCAAACCTGTCGAACTCATTGGAGCCCAAGGTTTCACCTTCACAACTCAACTCTCCTTTACCGATCACCTCAAATCAGCAATAATAAAAGCCAGGGCCAGGATCGGATACATCTACAGTATAATGCCCACCAAGGTCCTTCATCACACCCATCTTCCTCTACGACCTGCACCTCTGGCTTCCAAACTCTAGCCAATCCACCCTCACCTACACCAAATTCCTCAAACGATTATGCAAAACTGAGCCTTTCACCACCGGGCTGGCGAGGTTAGTTTCCAACAGTGTTAAGAACCCAACCTTTCCGGAGGCGATGTCTGGACACATGCTGTCATTCCCGGTCAAGGATTTGACAACACTCTATTGTCCTTGGCCCGACATCCCTTCGGAATATTGGTGGTCACGCACCTTCGTCCGGATTCCTGCCAACTCCATCAACGACGGGAACTGACGAAGGATCTGTTCAATCTGACCCACGCACCTCTACTCCAATAACCAAGATTTTCATTCTACCCACGTGTATTTGGAGTGCTTGTCAATCTCCTCTTCATTTCTTTCAGGTGCACTGAAACTTTTTTAGTCAACTCAATTGTGATATCACATTGTTCATACAATTTACGTTCATTGATTTTTCCACATGTCCTATTTACCTAGTTCCTGGTTGTACTCTAAGTTTACATTTCCTTTTTACAAATAGTGACTTGAGTGTATGTTTATAATTACCATGTAAAATATCAATTAAGATCCTGGAATATCGTCCATGAATAAAACATAATGCTGAGCTTATCCCCCCTATTCAGGTTATTTTGACCATAAATTGACTTCGCAGTCTCACTTTTCTTTTGAAACGTATGGGACGCCAATTCATAAAAACCTTGTAATTTCATGCTTAATTGTTTTAACTTGCATCCGCAGATGTCACCAGCTTTGAGGCTTAGGCCTTTTCAGTATTTCCCGACGTAACAAATGTCAATCCATACGCAACCTCGTCTGTTTGCTTGCTCCCTTGTCATTTAAACGAGAAATAATGATTCATGTTGTGTTATCTATCAGTTCCTACAACTTAGTGGAAAGACTCCACGCGATTAGCACATTCATATTTGTCAACACCGAAAACACTAGGCCCTTATCAGTGTTATCATTGATTTGATATCTCTCTTTGTAGGTTTTTATCGTTAAACAGCAACTATTAGGTTTAGGACTGGAATGATCATTGTGCGTGAGTGTTTATAGCCATGAGCTCAAAAAATCTAGAGCGAACCAGTAAAAGCGGTGTCATTTTCGTGCTTAATATTGTTCTCTTGGTGAGTGATTATTTCCAATCGGTAATCTTTAAGTTTTACCCCTTACATGTTTTGAAAGTTAAATTAATTGAATTAGTTTCACCATTTTGAACCCTATACGGATACAGCCAAAAGTGGACATCAGAATACTCGAAATGAAATTGCTTTTGGTGTTGACTTAGTAAGTGTAAAGTCTCTTGAAATAAGCATAACTTGACAAAACAATATTGCTGCTACTACGGACAATATTCCTATACCTAGTTTTGACTGTATTTTAAGGGCTTGTTTTCAGGGCCTTTTAATTCTCCCTGTATAAGCAATTTGTAGAAGAGGTAATTTTGCTTATACTAAAGCAATGCAGAAAGCATAACCTACATTAAATCGTGAAACAAACGTAGAATAAGCCGTGGCTTCGCGACCGAACCCTGTTTCCATCCAGCCATGAGCGTCCGAAACAAATTATTTCCAATACCTTCCCTCGTCTCCATCTAAAATTTCACACGGTCGTCTTCCCCTCATCGACCTTCTAAAACAGCATTGTATCTTTCTTTCCCTACGAATTTGAGAATCTCGTGGAAATTTTGCCGACCCATTCACAATTTGTCAGGGTTCCTGGAGGGAGAATGCGCAAAATTTCTCACCAATGCTAGGCGAAACTCGGGGAAAAAACAACAGATCACAAGCAGCATTTTCATTGCAGATCGAATCATTGGTGGCCTTAGCACTTCTTCTGTGGCTTCGGATCGATTGGGGATTCACAGAATGGATCAACGAATCCGCCTTTTACAACTTTTGGAATGGTACCTATGTTATGATGTCGGGTAGGTTGCCGCAGTTATGGGTTAATGTGAAAAGACCGATTTGTAAGGTTGTTTCTATCTAGCAATACACTAAATAAAGAAATGCTTTTATCGAGATTGATTTTTTTCCAAAGTTGTGAAGTATTGCTCTTTTTGCCACTTGGACATTATGAATGCCGTTCTTTGTTGCAGTTTTTGCCTTGTTGAACTTTCAAACATCTTTATTTACATCTCAAAAATATTGGAAGCTTGTGTAAACAAGGTTGTGAAGATTTAAACTTGTTTTCTTAAACCTTGATTGATGTACATAATCTAATGTCTTGGAGGTTACGGAACTTGTTTTCTATGAACAAAAAGTGTGTTCGATGGCTTTTAATGAACTTTCCCTTTAAAAATCCAACATCATTATTACAAGAAGTTTTGAAAAAAAAACTGCAGAATTAGACGAATAAGTTGCCGAAAGACGAATGAAACTGGCCCCATAAACAAAATCGAAGGATAAAATTGGCCAGAAAAAATGCAAAAAACTGCCCACTTGTGCAACAAATGATAAAGAACTTAGTGGCACTGATTATGTACATGGCCGGATAGTCTTTTAAAAGTCATGTCTCTTTTAACCATTCATGAACTCATTTTCAACTCTTTCTTTGAAATTTGGTTTCAGGCACCATTTTGATGATTCTCAACACAAGTCTGGGCCTAATGTGTAATTCTAAGCGATCGGTTCCTGGATTGGCAGTGGTAAGACCCAAATTTCATGCCATTTTGCATAATTTCAACGTTTGCATGGCTTTTTATGAACAAAGGTAATGCTTGTACTCTGATGATCTGTTACGAATTGTTTGGACATGGATAACAGCTGTTGTTACAGAGAATGAAAAATCTAATTTCTCGACATGGTTTGGCTCACCTTGAAAACCAATGAACCACTCCTAGAGGGTTGATTCACAGACAGACCCAAAGTATAACAGATGAAAAGAGATATAATTTTAGGTTTTTCAGATGAACAGAAATCCGAACCTTTTTGTAGGTCTAAAACATTCATTTAAAATAATAGTCATGAAATTCGCATAGTCACGAAAAAGTTATATTCGATTTACTATTTTTGCAAAGAGACCCAATAATGCACAGGCGAAATAATGCCAAGGTTTCAATTACTCATCTGGCGTCAAACATTTCCGACTTGCTTACCTTTTTAGAGAAAAATCTCAAGTTGAAATCATTAGTAATGAGGGCAATTTAGTGCCAAGTAGGAAGTGTCCAAGTTCTGTAACAACCTGCTGATGGTTGTTCTATTTTCCAATGGCAGATAAAGGCATCAGAACTTGGCAAAGTGACGCTAATCACATGAAAATGTGATTCAATTACCTCCCATGCATCCCTCATTTTCCTTTGCTTCTATTTCGTTTCCCGCACCCTCGATTCTTGCATCAAAACCGAAGGTTTTGCATTAAGTTCGGAAACAGTCATGAAATCGGGACGTTATTCAATTCAAAGGTGATTCTAGTTGAAAGGGCTTCAAGAAATCAAAGCCTTCAGAACACCGTTTGTTGATTTACCCTTGGGCTATATTAGTCAATGGCTAACGCTCTAAAAAAGTCCTTTTGGTATTGTCCGAGTATTCTTGAAACGCCCCATTCAAAGAAAAATTCGATCAAAGAAAAACAAGATCATACTGATATGAGTTAGCACTTCATAAGGGCGGTTTCGAGAAAACGAAGACAATTTGCTCCTCGGACACAAAAATCAGAATCTATATTGCGAGTTATTCAGTATGGGGATATGAAAACGCGGTGTCGGTGTCGAAACCTCGACATAGACACCGCGTTTTCTTATCCCCATACTGACCAACTCGCACTGTAGATTAGATAGTC
This sequence comes from Tigriopus japonicus, assembly GCA_010645155.1. Taxonomy (NCBI): domain Eukaryota; kingdom Metazoa; phylum Arthropoda; class Copepoda; order Harpacticoida; family Harpacticidae; genus Tigriopus; species Tigriopus japonicus. Next base: position 578,497 of record JAAGOF010000213.1, read on the forward strand.
AGGGTTAGCATTGGAAGTCCCGTGGTAATACAACAATGTTGTTGTTCAAAAAATATGACATTCCAAAATTGTAACTAATGCTCTTAATTTTAGACAAAGAAAGGAATATGTAAGTTCAAAATGTACTCCAAATGCTCATGCATCAGATGACACAAGTCTGAACTAGAGCACTATAATAAAAGAGTACGATTATGAAGTACGCCATCTAGTGGATTTCCTGCGGCAACAGCTCGCAGTTCCCATTATACACATATTTTGAAGATTGCAATGGCCATTCATCACTGTTGGACAAACTTAAATGCCTAAATTGTTGGTGTTGGAACTCCAAATACAACATAAAAGTGTTTTTCTGATGAGTTTTGGCATAGTAGATCATGCCTGCATTACCTTTTCAGTAATCAGATTTTCAAACCTATTCAAAAGGGTTTTGACTAGTAAATTCAACCAAAAATCACAACAGGTCTATTAACAATACTCAGTCAACATTAGAGGCCCTTTAGGCTTTCCAAAACTGATGAATGACCGTTGCAATCTTCAAAAATATGTGTATCATGGGAACTGTGAGCTGTTGCCGCAGGAAATCCACTAGATGGCGCAATTTATGACCGTACTATTTTATTTATAGCGCTCTAGTCTGAACGTTCCTAATAGTCTTCTTAGGTTCCTTTTTTAAATCAAATTAAATAACGAATATTGCAGCTTTCCATTGTTAACCATATGCAAACATTTTCACCCTTAATGAGTGATAAAGTTCAGCTATGGAGTTATTTGGGGCTAATACTAAGGATAGGTATTAGGTAAGGCCAAGAATTTTCAGTTCTTGGTCGAGTTTTTTTCGGTGACTTTTTGGACATGGTCTGTTCCGAACCATGATAACTGTTTTGGATCCGGCTCATATACATAGCCTTTTCTCGGTTTGAAAATCAATGACAACTATTTTTTTCCAGTCAAAAATTATCTTTTGAAAGAAAATGTAAAAAAAACAGGGGAAAAATAATATTTTCACCTCCAAATTAGCATTTATCCAAATTCTGTGAATCGACTCGTCAGAGATCGGTTCTGACTCTGAATCGTTCTTGAGTTTTTAAGTCCGACCTCGGAACCGATCCGATCAAAGACCATGGCCGATTCGGACTCATCCCTAGCAAATACCTTCTGTCTAGTTGTATTTCTGAACTTTTCATGCTTGAGCTAATTTTGGGGCTAGTTGAAAAATCCTTTATCGAATCACAAAAAAACATATTGATATATTGTTGGTAGATCAAAAGGTATTTCATATGTAGTCATGTTTTAGGAAGGGATAAAAATTTCTTGACAACTTGCTTGTTTCATTAAGCACTTACTGAAAGGACACAAAATATCTGTAAAATGATTACTTTCAAGACCCGCACCATCGTCAAAATGTTGCCAATGGACATTAAAAGCCATGCTGTCCTGTTCTCAGGCTTAAATCATGCAGTTGTTTATCTGAGATGACCACGTTGATTATTTGTTTCGGGCTCTGTGTGGTTAGAGTGTTTTTACGGTTTTGCGAACCTCCAATTGGCACTTCCGCTTTCTGTCGTATAATCTGGTTAACGGATGTTCCTTTGGTTGAGAAACACATTTGTGAAAAAGGACTTCGCCGCAAAAATGTTAATCGCACCTTTGTTTGGAATCTCTCAACAAAAATGTGTGAGAAAACAACTTTAATACATTTCATGGAATAGTTACGAATATTACAAATTCCAAGTGTATTACATAATATTTGCTCTTTCATATAAGATGTTTTACCACTTCATGAAACTAACAAGAATCGATGCTCCTTTGCCGCTAAAACTATTGCACCTTGTGGTAAGGCGCTACTTACTAAAAGTCCAACACGACAAATCCTTATGTGGTATGCACACAATGCGTTCAATATTACTTTTTTACACAACAAAAAATTCAAGAACAAAAAAACTTTGTATTTTTTGCGTGGAAATGTTGAGTGATGATCAAGCTTTATGTGTTAAAAATAAAAAGGGGTTAACTGGAGTCCCTGTAAAGCTATCCAAGAATTAAAACATGTTTAAATTCTTCAATGTGCAACTTAGAACCATATATTGGCCGGCAAATTAATAATGATAGATTTCAAAGTTATAGAGAACTTGCTGAGGGGGGAAGCAAGCGAAAATAAATTCAAGTTTTTATTTTTAGAATTCGAATACTTTGAATGTTTTAAGAAAATTTCGACAGCAAAACGAAACTTGAAATTAACTTAGGATTGATCTACAAGTCCTCCTGAGTTCAAAACTTATTTGCATATAGCTATCCCTTCTTATTTTGATAAAATCTTTATTTTCAATAGCGTGCCAGTATGTCAGAGGAAGAAACGTGAAATGTTTGCACCGAAAACTATTCATATATTTTTATGGTGATCATTGTGAACCATATTTCAAAAAAGTCTGTGCTCGAAGTCTTAATCAATTTGAACATTAATCAATTTGTAATATTCATTGCATTTGTTGCTCTGATTTCTGCTTGTTGGGTGGTCGTGTCCTCGACTAATTTCTGACTAAACTATTATGGCTACTGTAATATTAAGCTTTCTTTAATCATAAGCAAAAGAGAAACATAAAGGTACCAAAAGGATTATCAATGAATCAAATGATGTCCTATGATATCCTTCAGCGCTTTAAAATGCCACCCTGCACATCAGTACGATCCTAAAATATCTCAAGAATCTCTGGGTATGAACGAAACAACACACAAGCCTCATGAGTGCGCGTTGGTAGGGACATTTTATTATTGTGGTCATAAGATCGCCGAAGACTAAATCTGCGAGGGCGTGGGGGAAAATAATACTTGGAATTCCATCCATCCACATCAACTTTCGCGGACACATCACATCGCACACCTCAAAGATTCGGGATCCGAATGGCAACATCATTTTGTCCGCCACAGTCAACTATGAAAGGAAGTTATGGACGCAGCTAAGGTAAGCAAGCACCATACAAAACAATATTTTCCCCTTTTTTGTCCCTTTGTAAGAAGTTATTTTTTGTCTAACTCCTTAATATCCGAGCTTTAGCACAAGTGTGAAAGAGATTGTGGTCACAGTTGACATGTGTTTTTCGACTTCTGTCTCCTTGAACTTCTGTCAGTGTTTTACATTACCTTTGACCCATTAGAGCATCAATTCCGTTGACATGGATGACTCGATTCTACATGAAATTGGCATATTCTTTTGAATCATAAGCATTTGAACATTCAGTTTTCGGTGGATTGCAAAACAAGTAATATTTTGACTATTTTGACTTTTTTAACTTACACAAAATCATGATATCCAATGTCAAGAGGTGAAATGTCACGTGTCACGCTTATTGATTTGACCAGAGTGCGAGGTTGTACTCATTTCAATCTATTTAGAAGGTTAGAACGTACCGTAACCATAATCTGAACAACTGTAACAAGATAGAACAATCATAATTGGATTGATTTATTCCAATTAAGGATGTGGCTTCCAGTATTTCCTGACCAAAATTATGAGTTGACTGCGAGCAGTTCCTGGATGATCCACATGATTTGCTGTCAAAATTGTGGTTCTCTCAGTCGAAAATGAGGTCTATTATTTCCACCACAGAGACCGATGCCTTGAAAAACCAGACCAAGAGTGTTTTTCACATGCATGAAAAGAGTACAGAGGATTGTTGGTAAACTTATGTAGGCTACATTGTTATAGATCTCGGGAACCAATGTTGGCCCTTCTTCATGAGAACGGATTTGTTCTTTGAGGCCAGATCGTTTTGGATTGAAGCAAAATCTTGTCCTTGTATCGTTGAGAAAAAAAGGGAATTTTGTTTCGCTTCCTGAAATTTGAATCGTTGCTTCTTGGTTTTGTCTTCTTCAATTTTCTGGACGATTAAAGGCGTCACATCACAAATTCTTGAGAATTTGACAATCATTAGTTTTTGGGGCGGATGTTGGGAACCCCAAATCTAGTATTGGGGGGAATATTCAGAGGCTTTAGGATTCACCGTCCGTATGAAGTTTTTCATCTCATGGATTGTGACGTTTGACATTTTTGCTTTTCTCTCAGAGTTCATGGTCGTATGTGACCAGAATCCAGACACCTTTTTTGGCATGCCTCACAGCTATCAGTTGTAAACAAAATACCTATGATTTCTTAATTTTCTCATCTTTGGCCATCACTAAATTTATTCACCATCTCTTTGCGCAGGGTGTGTACAAAACGTGTATTTTCTCCGATTCAAAAGATTCCTTAACTCAATGTCTTCTTTTGATAACATTGGTCATGCTTGTTATTTGAATGAGATTTTGAGGCAATATAACAGTCCTGTGTTCACCCTGTAAAAAGAAGCAGCCATGTCTTGACAATTCAGTGTGATATGATTGATGGTGATGCAAGGACGGAAAAATTCCAAAAAAAAGACTTTTGGTAGTTCTTCTCATTGTTGGTGCCTCCACATTTCTTCTTCTCAATTTTCTCGATATTCAATGAACAAATCCGATATTCAAGGCAAGCGTTTAGCGTTCTCCATTCTTTGATTGATCTAAATTCTCACGCATTAGCTCGTGGTTTGGTGGAAACAAATTCACACATGGAAACATTTGGCTGAATCTTTGAACAAGTTAGAAGGAGGTACGAGTTGAAGACGATTTAATCGTAATTATAGTACATGTTGTGATTCGTAGTAGGCAATGGTTTTCTTGTTGTTTAAGGAAGCTCTTTCCCTTTAGGACACATCGTTTACGGAACGGTTGAAGGTTGCTACGAATAAAGCGTCTTCATTCGTTTCAACGAGGAAATAAGAATCTACAAATTTGCTACCTCGTTGTCCATCTTGATAGTTTCTTTTCCTGGTTGTGTGCAACCATCCGTTGGCAATGGCGTTACGCTTTTGGGCATAGAAACCACTGGCCAACAACATATGACGACGAACATTAGCGCAAGGTTTCCTTTTTCCTACTAATATTTCTGGTGTTCTTGTGTTTCAGCCCCCTTTTGTGCTGCTCTTCCTGAGTTTCTTCTCATTTTGCACGGTAACAATCACCACCGAGCATTCCAATTATCAAGCAATCAACTTTCCTCAAGATCCATTCAGAGTTGCTTGTGCTCATCATCCGCACATCCAAAACAAGAAGCCATTACGAAGAATTCAGTTCGGACAACGACTGAATCCAGAGGATTTGCCAAGGAATCGGGGAGATCGAAGGAAACGTTTGCCAAACCAGGAACGATCTGGACCAATCAAAACGTTTCAATGGCGAAGACCTGAACCCGAACCCCGACGAGATATCGATCACGATAATGTTAGCGGAGAGACTCGTAGTGAACACGTGCGTGCCTTTCAAAATCCGCAGAATCATCATGGCCAATTTGGAGAAAGGACAGTGGTTTCCAATGAGGCCTCTTGGCCTGGTGGAAGTCATTACCATGTGCAGGGACCAACTCAACAACGGGTTCAATTGAAGCCAGTGGAGACGAATCCGGTTTTCTTGAGTACTAACCGGAATCCTGAATCGTCATACGATCAGGAGGAATTGGCATTTGTTGTGGACTTTGGTAAGGGCGAGACTATTCGGGTGCATGGTAATCCGAACTCAAAGAAACTTCATTTGGAGAGTGATAACAAGGAGAAGAATAAGGAGACGGTGAGCAATCTGTTAAGGGCCATTCTTCAAAATCGGGAGGGAGCTTCAGTAAAGATCAATGGAGAGAAGTACAAGACAAGAGTGTTCCAACATAACCAGGAGCAAGAAGAACGTATCGTTGGCCAAGCAAGTCAGATACAGGAATCTAGGTCAATCAAAGGCCATCAAGAACTAAAATCTGAGGAAGAAAGGAAAGAAGATCAAACTGAAGAAGACAAGAAACCCCGTCGCTTCAAATATGGCATCAAGAACAAGATTGAAGACGATCAAGATCTATCCAATGAAGAGGATTCTGTTAGTTTGGAAACATCGCAAGACAAACACCATTCGTATCATTACAAAATCAAGGAAGTTCCTCGGGAGAAGGGTCATTTGAACCAACCTATTCAAACTCAATACATCCCTCATGTCACCCAAAATCAGCCACTCTTTAGAGGACCCCCACCGCCAGTGCAGCCTTATCGCTTTGGGCCGCCATTTGAAGCCCATAATGCTTTCTTTAACACAAATGGTTTCTTTGCCCAGCCTCAAGTACGTCATGGACCACCCCAAACAAGCTATGGAGGAGCTTTTCCTCGACCACCTCAATTTCCATATGACAGCCTGTCTGCCCCTTTCACCAAGATATCTCCATTGCCCCAAATACATGCCCCTGGGCATGTTCAACACCAACCCATTCCTGTTGTGCCTCAACCTAATCCGGGGCAAAATACTCACCATGGATCACGCCCTACTCAACCCCATCATAAGCAAGACCCTTTCCATGGTCCTCAAGTATCTAGTTTAAAGGCTAATGTTGTTCCAACTTCGGCACCCGTTCATTTTGTATCCTCAACACAACAACCCCAAGGAAAACCATTTACAATCGTTCAGCATACACCTAATCATACTCCTGCTCACTATGGCTCCCAACAACATCACTCAAATCCCACGCGAAAAAGTCATTCTTATGTCTTCCAACAGTTTGGAACTGGTCCAAGTAGTATGGGCTTCTCATTTAATTTGGACAATGGGAAGGTTGATCAAGAAAGTAGAAATATTGTTTTGGGAAGTCGTGGCCATGATGGAAAGCCACACGTAAATCCAGTTGAAGTTGATCACAGACCTGTTGTGCCTCAACCTCCTAAAACAACTAAGCAACCTGTTGTGATGAATCAACCAACTGTAAGCTCATTACCTCGACTGCATATACCACCTCCTCAACTATCTAAAAGCCCACGTTTTGTTCAGAAACCCTTAGTGGTTCTTAAGCCTGTTCCACTTGAACCTGAGCCCCAACCTGAGCCAAAGATTATTAGACACCGAACTCGAAAACCAAGACGAAGGAAAAATAAATCTAGGCAACCAAAGGTGGAATTCACTTCAACCACAGCAGTTCCTCTATCAATTCTCTCTCCAGTCCATGATGATGAGAGTGTTGATGATAGCATCGAAGCTCATGAAAATGATCAAGATCTGCTGAAGCTTTCTACTCCATCCATCAGTACTACAACAACTACAACTACAACAGCAACCACAAGAACAACCACCACTTCAGTTACCTCCCCTCAACAAAATGGCGTATTTTTTATTGTTTCAACTTCAACGCCTGGTACTGTAATCCAAGCTTTTAGACACAAGGCTTCAAATCCAGAAGAATCAAGCCCCCTTGTCCTAACTCCAACAGGTTTCTTGTCCACATTGGCACCCTCTGTAACCCCCTCTCAGGAGCCCATTGTTTTCTCATCCACACCTGCAGTTCCAGATCTTTCGCCATTTCCACAAGTCACGGGATCTGGTCCGAACCAATTTTCCGTAACAACCACTCCTGTTGTACATTCAACCACTACCACTCAACCTCAGGGCCGGTTTGCACCTCCATCAGCATTTCCACAGCCGATTATCAGCAGTACTGGATCACCGGGAATCCGGTCCAAACCCCTCAGGCCAAGAACTCAGCCTACCACCACCACTAGATCTACTACTGAACGTTCAACAACAACCTCAACCACGACAACTGCAACTACAACAACACCTGTGACTCTGAAAATCACTGGAAGGTCAAAGATTATCAAGATCAAAAACTTCCGCAAAAGCAACCCTGTTGAGCAATTCAGAACAAACCTGTTGAACAGGGCAAGGGTGACCACCCAGAGTACCGCATTCTCACAAGTTAACACAACACCTCAACCTATTCAAACCACTCAATCTGGATCGGTGACACTATCCAACAATTTGCAAGACCGAGAACATGAACAATTAAGTGAGGGAACAAGTTCAAATCCAGCCAACCAAGCAACAATTGAGCTGCAACCTGAGGGACACACGACAAGTTCAGATTTAAAAGCAAACATCAACAATCTGTCTGACGAGTTTGAGGATTCCTCGGAGACGCCATTGCCTTTTGAAGGATTTTCCATTTTTGATGAACCAATCACAATTTTTGGGACCACTCCCAGCCAACCAACAACCAATGGTTTTGAATCTACCCGTAACCAGCCGTCAACTGGATTCACTACAACACACAGTCAATCAACCAGTTCATTTGAGTCAACGCAAGGTCAACTGACAACGTCGTTTGATGCTTTTCAGAGCCAGCCAACGACATTTGAATCCCCGCAAAGCCAGCCAACAACATTCCAATTGCCGCAAACCCAACCAACAACCTTTGACTTCACACAAAACCAGCCACAAACGTCTATTGCTTCCACTACGAGTCAACCACCAACCTTTGAAACCGCCTATACAACAGCTCATCCCACCCCATCTTCCATTCCTGACTCAACCACTTACTACCCAGTGAGTCCAAGTGCAAAGCCTCTTTCAATTCTAGACAATACTATCATAGACAAATCCTCAACAGAGAGCCAGTCCAAGTTTGATTCAGACTTGGTGTTATTGGAACCTCACTTTGTCAAACCAACTTTTGCAACAGAGGGGATTGAATTGGAGGCAAAGATTCACAATGCATACAAAGATCAAAAATTTGTTGGTGAAACTGTCCCACCAACTGCTAGCACAAATTTGCCAACCACCACATCAATACCAAAACCTGCAATCATCAGGACACGTTTCAGATCAACCATGGAACCAACCAGTTCTCCAATATCCGTCACTTCTTCCACTACTGCCAGATCGTCCACCGAGAGAACCTCTCGCAAATTTTTCAGGAGCAGACGCCCGTTGAATCGGCAAAATTTTATTAGGAATAAAATTGAAGAACTAGCCACCCCAGAGTCCAAAGAGGTTCCAAACTCAAGTACTGAAATGACAATAACCAGAACTAAAGAGTTTGAGTCTCTCCGTACAAATGGCAAGAACAAGGTTCCGACCAAAGGCGGCATTGAGATTTTTAATGGAGTGAGTGTGGTGCAAATTCCTGCCCATCTCAAGCGCCAACCTGAGGCAATTGTTATTGAACCCATATTTGAGGAAGTGCCCACTGGATCCAACTCGGTGGAGGATTCATCAACTCAACAAGCTTTTACAGTGGTAATTGAAGAAGACAACTCTGTGGATTCTAGTTTACCAGTGAGAATCAGGCCCACATTTTCTCAACGCCCAACAACCAGAAAGGGGATCACTGTGAAAAAGAAGCGTCCAAGACCATTAGTTGCTCTTAGGCGACCAGTTGTGAGGAATCCTAAAGTTCAAAAGGAAACGGTTAGAACGTTGCTCAAGAACCTGAGGAAACATCGGCAAAAAATAAAAGCTCGGAAGGAAATCTTGAAAGAAACTGCTCAACTGGAGAGTAGAGAGGTCACAGAAGATAGTTCTGCAAATACCATTGCCATTCCTTCAGAGCTGGATTCTACTTCAATCAAATCCGAACTTAAACAAGCTGATTTGCCAATGTCGTCAACAATAATCACACCTACAGCTGATTCAACAACCTCAACAAAATTTACAGCCACAAGTTCTACAATATCTGCTTCCACTTTTTCAACAACGACAGCAACTACTACAACAACAAGAGTTGAAATTATGACCGAGGCAGTAACTTCTCCTTTTACTACTCCTGATTCTACTACCCTCTCATCCACTTTAGTAAGCACAAATTCCACCACTATTACAACTATTTCATCTCCCCAATCAACAACAACAACAGCAACAACAACAACAACAACAACCACCAACACCACAACAACAACAACAATGTCTACAACTACCACAACGTTATCTACAATACCATCAACAACGGCAACAACTACCACAACGTTTTCTACAATACCATCAACAACGGCAACAACTACAACATCAACAACAACGGCAACAACAACAACAACTACAACTTTTGAAAAATCCACTGCTACTCCTGATGAGATGACAACAACAGTAGAGGACACAACAACATTCACAACGCTAAATTTGGAGGTTGAAGAAGCCACCTCACCTTTTCCTACTCCATCTTCAACGTACTTCCCAATCACAGATGACTCTTCAGAAACAGAGATAGATTTGGAAACAGTTGCAAGTGTTTCCACTTTCTCCTTTCCAAATCCTTCCAATGATATTCGAATTGATACTGACCTTCAATTCAAGGAGAATGGTTTAGGAGGATCAGTGGATGACTTATCAATGGAGAGTGTCACATTGGAACCACAACCATTAACTGGTTTACCAAACCATGAGCCAAAACCATTCACAATGAAACCCAAGAGGCCCCCTCTTTCCAGACTAGAGGAAATTGACTCCAATGAAGATGTAAAGGAAGAATCTGTTGACCTCACTGATGCAACATTGTCATCAAGGGAGAGGTTCAAGTTGCAATTGTTGCGAGATAAGTTCAGACGCCAATCCGCTCATGGAGCCTTATTTTCAAAGAAAAACTTTGTTAAGTCAGGCTCAGCTGAAATCCCTGACATCGCTCCGCCAAGCTTAAAACATCCAACTCACAAGAGAGTTGGATTGAGTCGTTTGAATAGATTTATGCAACGAAACTCAAAAGAATTAAGCTTGTCTTCTTCAGAATCGACTTCGGAGAAGACCTCAATAGAAGCCTCACAACCCACTACAGAGTCTAAAGAAGACAAGTCCTCAATCTTACAGAATAAAATCAAAACTCATCTGCAGAACATTGAAAAGGCTGCTAGAAGAGTGCTGAGTCAAAGAAGAAAAAAACGGCCAAGTTTTTTTAGTCGTTCATCGCAGAAAACCACGGCTTCACCAGTTACAAGCACAACAACCACCTCCACAACATCATCAACAACAACAACAACAACGACAACATCCTCACCAATAACATCCACTACCAATTTAGTTATTGGTGAATCCATTGTAAAAACGGCAGACTTTGTAAACCTTAGTGAATCCTCGAGTTTGGATCTAGTTGAGGACATGACAGGGTCATCTGACACCACATCAAAATTGGTGTCTGCCATGGAGTCATCCACAGAACAAGATATTGATGCAGATTTCTCAGAGGAATCTAATAATACACGTGCTGTTTCACAAAGTCTAGAAACTGAAACTGCAACAACAGAAGTGTTCACCAATATTCCAACAGAACAGCCATTTTTTAGCCCTGAGGTTATGTCAAGTAGCCGTGATCCTTTAGCACTGAATAGCGGTGATGAGTCCCTGAGCGAGCTTCAGGCATTACGTTTCTAGTCAATCATCTTTCATTCAAAAGAGCATCTAACCTCAAATCGTGTAACTTCAAGTCAAAAATATGTCATGTATTGAGTGAAAATAAACCCACAATGTGTGCTGCCATAACTAATGTCGGGTTCTTTTTTATGGAGGGAGGGTCAAAAATATCATGACCATATAAAAAGATTAGTAAAGCAAGGGCTTGGTCAGTTCTATGAAATTAGAAGTTAGAGGTGAGATACAATAAATTAAACGTTACGTTGTGTACTGTCTAAAACATAATTTCACCAACTATTTCCGCAAAATAAAAATCGGTTTCTTTTTCCAGCCAATGGCATTTTGTGAAATTGAGGTAGCATTTTCTTTATGCAATGCATCACTTTATTTTGCTTGTCTTAGACTCTGTATTTTATGTTTTGTATTTTGCCGTAAAAAATGATACAATAATAAGCCAAGGACCTCTGGAGATGGTATTCAGAGACATCCTTGAATAACCAAACTTATTCTCTTTTTCCATTTACGATCATTTCCCTTGTTCAAAGATTTAGAGCGAAATAGAAAAATCCTTTTTTATTTTTCAACAGAATTCCTCCTAGAGAAATATGAAATATGGGAAAAGAAATTCTTAAATTCTTAATGAGAGAATAACTTTATCCAATTCAAAATAAAGTTTATAATGAAAGTAAAAATTGTCAAAATAGTGTAGCACGAAATTTTATGACACGATTCACCAAACCTTTGCAAACGACCAAAAATTATACCAAAGCCACAGTTTGATCACTAAACGTATTTTAATAATACCTGGAAACAACAAATGCACTTTTTTTCAATTGTATACTTTTAGCACGCGGTAATGCACGGAACGAGCGCTGTTTTGCTCTGCCTGGGATCCATTGCAATGTTGAGTGATGCCTTTGGGACTAGAGAGGATTGGCTTCATGGTATGATCTTGGACCTCATGAACCCAACCAATTCGAACCACTACATCTATAAGGATACTTTTCTTGGCAACATGTACCGTATTGTAAGTATCCAAGCAAATTCAGAACTACAATCCATTGCCAATATTGAACCTTGACCATTTAGGTAAGATGTTGCGGAGCAGATGGACCAGACGACTATTCATTTCTGTACGATATGTCTCCTCCAGCCGAGTGTACAAACCATTGGGCTCTTGGAGGGCGTGATTTTGAGCGTGGGTGTGCCAAAGCCTTTTCCGTTTGGTTGAAGGCTTGGGCTGGAGGAATATCCGGTGGCCTTATTATTGGTGCTATCATTGAGGTAACCGTTGTTGGCAACATAAATCGTAAATTACGCCATATAACACTGTCTCGATTTTTATCTAGATATTCTTGATTGTGTATGTCCTGAAACAGATCAAGTACTTGAAATTCATGATTGAGAATGATAAACAACCTATGGCGCCAAACAAAGAATTGCCTCCCATTCCACCACATCGAGAATTATACGACATGGAATCAGAGGCATTCCTACCCCAAAAGAGAGAGTTTTTTCAACCGAATCCACCTCAAAGAAGCACTTCAGTCACTCATTTGTCTCAACCTGCGCCAGGTTTACCACCATTACACCGAACTCCATCAGTGCGATTTGGAGAGGTTAAACAAAGACAATTCCAACGTTCCATGGAGAGCATTGACCAATTGCAACCACAAATTGGCCTTCCAATGCAACCTAATCCCAGGATGAGAACCTTTAATGTCTGGAACCCCAATACTCAAGAGCCTTTGGTACCTGCTCTTCCGAAACGAGAACCCAAAAAGCACAATATCATTGCTAGTCCCCCTCCTATTCACCAAAGATATCCGGAACCGACACGTTTTAGTGACGCGACAAACCAAAAGAAATCAATTTTAAAATCAAACACCAATTCGAGTACGGATGAAAGCACTCGAAGAGATGACACCATTCGCTTGTTTGGGAAAGGTACTGGACAACCTCTTCAAGATGCTTTTGAAAGAGACAGAAGTAGCACTATGACGAGTGAAACCATGGAACGATTCGGAGGTTTCGATAGTGACTATCAACAACGAATTTTCTTGAACAAGCCCAGCGAATATGAAGAAATTACTTCGCCTTCATTAAATTCCCCAATGACAAATCGCCGAAAGAAAATGCCCATTCCAAACAAAGAGCGGTCACGCAGCAAAGAAAGTTTGGCCAAGTTGAGCGCAGCAAGTTCAACCAGTTCATCTGCCTCTGAGGCCTACTACATCGAAGAGGCCCGTAGCCACAAACGATCAAGAAGCCCAGAAATAACCAAAACACGAAGAAGGAGTCATGGAAGTATTTTCCCACCCCCAGTGTCGCCACATTTAAACAGAAGAAGGAAGGGAGACGAGACCCCCCAAAGATCAGATCAACCTCGAAGAAGCAGTAGTCGCGGTGGGATTTTTGACATGTTTGGATCAAGTCATAGCTTACGTCGAAGTCGATCGGGTCATTTGAATCGGAATGAATTTGACGACCCACCTCGTCGAAGCAACCAAGTGGGTATTTCGGACTTCTTCCGACCCAGTCACAGTTTGCGGCGAAGTCGATCTGGGCATTTAAATCGGAATGACTTTGACGATCCGCCCATTCAAAGACATCGCTCTGGCTCCAGTCATTCGTTGTTTTGGGGATCGAGATCCAATTTGCAACGAAGTAACTCAGGGCCTCTTGATGATCAAAACAAGTACAGAGAAGAGCCTCAAAAATCAAACCATCATGGCTTGCCACAAAAAACCAATGGGTCTCAACAAAACGATGCAGGTTTGTCAAGCACTAGACCAAAGAGTAAAGCAAGTTTTGGAATGCGGTCTTCTGACGCTAAACATTTCCAACCTGAAGCCACTGTGGACAGTACCAAAAGACGATCATCTCACAATGATCCCATACCTCCTATCCTTCCTCCCCGACCAAAAAATCTTGCCTCTAAGGGGCAAATGACTACAGAGCTGAAGCTAAGAGGCCAAATCAAAGTTACTCCCGAGATCATGAACTCGCACGACGAAAGTACAATTGTAATTGAAGAGCGTTCAACTCAGTTTCCTGGGTTTGTACGTCACAAACGTAAGAAATCAGGGTCCAATCTTATTGAGACCTCAATCTAATTGAAATGCTATTATCACCGCGAAATGTATCGATCACTTATTTACCATTACTGGTTTCCCATCGTCTCAGTCCATCCACGTAACTAGTTTGAGCTAAATTTCTCACAAGAGTTCAATTTGAGTAGAACAAACACATAGTGCTCATCCCCACCAGGGTGAGACTCAAATTGACTACTGATAACGTTGGCTCTTTTTGCCGACTGACTGGCCAAAGAAAGAGCAAACACTTCCAAGATCATCACGAGCTATCTTAGTGGTAGAATATTTATCATTCATGACACACTCATGTCAACTGCGTGATTACGCTTGTCTCGCAAAGATCATCTCCCATCAGTCGACCATGTTCCATGGTCAACACCCGTGACCAAATCGTTTTCGTCTCCTCGTAATTTTGCTTCTAAAAACATGCTCGAAAACCGCCAAGTTCTGACTCTAGCCCTATTTTGTGCGGTTTATGTGGCATGGGGACTGACCGATTCCATTCAAGCTCCATTCTATCCCATTGAAGCTGAGCGCAAAGGTGCCACAGTTAGTGAGTATGGCTTTGTGTTTGGGATCATCCATTTGGCCATCTTCTTCAGTGGTCCATTCTTTGGCAAGTACATGCACTTGTTCGGGATCAAGAATGTTTACATCTTTGGTGTGATCTCGACAGGAGTGTGTGCTCTATTATTCGGCTTTTTGGATTATGTACAGGATAAGGTGCTCTTTCTCACCTATTCATATACACTGCGGGTATTGGAAGGCGTGGCCGAGGCTGCTTCATGGAGTGCTGTGTTCTCAATGTTGCTCACCATGTTTCCGGATAACGTGGCTACGGTTTACTCCTTCACTGAGGCGTCCTTTAGCTTTTCCGAAATGGTGGGACCCACAGTGGGCGCCATTTTTTATAGCATTGGAGGATTCGTTCTTCCATTTGAGATCTGTGGTGTATTGTGCCTAGTTACAGGTAAACATTGCTTTGAACAAGTCTTATCTGGAAGATTTTGGTCAATAATGAACGTTCTGTGTTTTTCAGGTCTGTTGACTATCTTGGTTATTCCAAGCGATCCAAAGTCCGTAAGGTCGGAAGTTCTTCATGAAGATTCCATTTTGAACAATAACAAGGACTCAAATCCAGGCCACCAAACTCAACTTCTTCCAGTTTTGAAGAATCTGGACGTGATTCTAGCTCTCACTGGGACTGTGTTTGCAGCCTCCGTTCAAGGTCTCTTGGAAGCGTGTTTGGAACCATATTTGGAACAGTTCCACTTATCCATAACCAAAATCGGCTTAACCTTTTTGGCCTTATCTGTTCCGTACTTTATGGCCTCACCTCTCTGGGGATACTGTTGCGACCATCTGGTGTCTCCCGAATATGTCCAAGTTGTGGGAACAACTATTATTCTTATTGGTTTCGTCGTGTTTGGACCTGCTCCGTATTTGCCCCTTCACGCCAACTATCCCATGTTGGTGATTGGATTGGCCTTCTTGGGAATTGGAACAGCCGCAGGTTTAGTGGCTTCCTTCAGTGGTGCCCAAAAGGCTGCTCTCATGAGGCAGGACATGAGCAACACTCAAATCTACACGGCCATTTCCGGAATTTGGACTTCTTCCTTCGCTTTAGGAAACTTCATTGGACCTTCTTTAGGCGGGTTCTTGTTTGACTTCATAGGTTTTCGTTCCACGACGTTCGTGTTCCAAATGATTGGCGTGGTCATGTTGTTCCTTGATCTGTACAAAGTGAAGCGCTTGAGAAACACATTGGTGCTAAAGAAAGTCAAATCGAATAAAATCGATTTGTATGAGCGCCTTCAGTGATCAACGTTGAAGATACAAATTTCCATCGATCTCAAGAAAATAACATTGATTGTGTAATGCAGAACTTGTTTCAATAAAAACCCTTAACTGTCATATGGCAGATCATTTTTCTACTCTCGGTGGTCATGACACACATTCGGAGTTGTTTTGCAATATCCTAATTGCCTGAACAACATTGGGTGTGGCTCTAAAAATGGAAGCACAGGAACTTCCCTTGTTTCCTCCCCCTTTTTCTTCCTCCTCAACATGCATATTTAGTCACACGTCTACAACTCCCTTTTTTCAATAATGGATCCTCAAAACCCTTATTCAGTCACAAAATAGCAACAACCTCTTCAAGTATGTCTTTATTATTATCAAAATGAATAACCTTGTCGATATAATTCATTTCATAAGCAGGACGAGGACTTTCCAAACTCACACGAGTTGGTTGTCACGAAGATAAACATGGCTTAGCTCATGGCATTGTATGAGCATGATCTCCCTTGGGACGAGGCCCTAGAATGTTGACCCGTTTGGTCCTCTTTGAGGGGGTCTTCATTTCTGTCTCCTTTCTCGGAAATTCTGGATTCCAACCATATCACATTTCTTTTTTGTTTTGTCTCTACAACAGAACATTTTTATAATCAGGAAAGGCCATTGCTCATTCATTTTCTACATCGATAACATTTGATCGTAAAGAGTCCCCAATTGCGCTCGATCCAGTTCCCCATATGTGAATGGCGTAGGTTGTGGATCTCCTCCCCTTTTTTCCGGTGTCGTGTGATCCCACCTTTGGCTTGTCTGTGCTTTTAGTATATCATGAGCTCTACAACTGGGTGCATACTTTAGCAGTGAATCGAAAAAAAAAACATGAGTTGGAAGCAAGTGAACGAGGAGATCCAAAAAATGGAACAAATGGTCAGTGATATGGACGAGGAAGAAACAGAAGAGCAGGATGAAGAAATCATTCGAGAGGAAACTTTGATTGAGGAGGAGGAGGAGGAAGGTTATGAGGACGATGAAGAAGATGATGATCCGTTTCGGGAACCAAAACCTCAAGTCGAATCAGAACCACCAGAGGAGTACCAAGACAGTATTGAGGACGGTCAGCACCGTCGGGGACCTTTCGAATCGCTCCAGGACTCAATTGATCTGGAACAAAGTGATCCACCTCCGAGTGTAGCACCAAGCTATGCAGCCTTTAGGATGGAACAAACGCCTGGAAGCGACTCTCATCTAAGCAGATTTCAATCAGACTTGGAAGACCTGCCTTATTCAGAAATGAGTGCTCATCCATTGACCCGAGATGACTTTCGAGCTTTCCCTGGGGCTCATTTCCAAGATACGTTCGACACACAATCAGATCCTGTATCTATTCCAACCTTTGGATCGTTGGACCTTCGACCAATGGACTCAAGCACATCCAATGAGCTTGAAATGGAACACGAAGACCCCTTTGAAGGAGAACTGCAGGAAAATAGTCCTTCATTTTCAAAGCCACCGACCATAGTGCAAATGGTTTCCGAAATGAAGAAATTGGCGCTGGCTGCAACCGGAACTTTGGAACAATCTGAATCGCAACAACAAGAATCAGAACCCGTTCGAGACTCCAAGACATCTTCAGATTCCAAGGACAACACGACGGATCAACATCAGAGGTCTTCAGATAAAGCTTCTTCCTATCAAAGATACCCATCACCCAGGCCCCCAAATATCAGCATTCCAGAAGAAAGGAAAGGAAGTGCAGGGATTCTAAGATTGGATGGAACATTTTCAACCAGGCGTAGAAGCTCAACCGAGCCCATAAGTCCAACACCTTCAGCCGACAGGTTATCGGTCTCTTTTGCTCTTGATGAGGCCGGATCTCCATCCTCAGCCGACACCAGGGTATCCATAGATGAGACTGAATATGAACGAACACCACCTGGAATAGCCGAAAATCAAAGTCTATCCATTCCAATGGAAAATGTCGCTTCCTCAGAGACAAATCCAGGAAAAGTGGAGGAGGAGCCCCCTGAACGCGATCCCGTAGAAGAAGCCGTGGCCATTGCAGTCGGTGGGATGGACTCTGCCGACGATGAATATACCGACAGTCTCATGGAAATAGCCAGGTAACACACCATTTGAGCTCTAATGACATTATGTCACGCATAAATCATCTTATTTGTAGGAGTCGAAGTCGGCAGACTTTAGGCCGTCGACGAAGCTCCAATCTCGAACCTGGACGAAGGTTGTCCACCACTTCAAGTCTGATTCGGAGAAGGGCGTCTTCAGGGTTCAGTGGTGATAATGAAAGTCTTCTTACCAGGACCTCGAACAGTGGGGTCAGCAAATCCGATCTTGAAACGTTGAAATTGCACAAAGAAGTCATTGAGCAAACCAAGTGAGTAAGGGTTTTTGAGAAATCATGCAAGAGCTCTCTAGTGAGGTTCTCCAAGTTGTTGAGAATTCAGCTGATCGTGGACCCAAATTTGATTGGCTTAGGTAAGATTTGCCGGGAGTTTCAAAATCGATGTGAAACGGTTACTCTTTCAGGAACCAATTTTGGCCTTTGGATAAGAAATTGAGGGTCATCAAACAAGCCAAAGATTATGTTCGCCGTCATGAAGATGAACTGCAAGAAAAATTCGCTCAAAGACGAACAATGTCGAGCACGATTCAAAGTGCTAAATTAGTCATCATTCGCTTTTTACAGGTAAAGTCTTAAGAATGCAGAATAATTATCCAACTAATTAATTGAAAGGTAGATGCTTTGTATAATTGTATCTACACATGAGACAAGGCTTTAAACGATAGCTTTTGGAAAATCTCACAATTCACTAAAATATATTTACTTTCAGTTCTTATGGAGGAACTTGAAGGAAAAGTTTTCGGAAATCACTCCTTGGCAAGGCAGGATAAAGGATATTGAATCCCATTTCGGGTCAGTCGTATCCTCATATTTCATTTTTCTGAGATGGTTATTCTGGATGAACGTGATCATCACCTTGGCCATAACCATTTTTGTCATCGTCCCTGAGGTACATAAAAATCTAAAATGGAGACCACTTCTCCATTATTCCAATCACTGAAACTCCAATATGATTCTAGGTTTTAGCGGCTGATCGAATTGGAACTGGAGCTCGTAAGAAAATGCTTCCAGTTGAAGAGTTGTACGCGTGGAATCTGAAGGTCATGTGGGATTTTGAAGGGATCCTTCGATATTCTCCAATATTCTACGGGTTCTTTAGCTCCAAACCTGCCACCAAAGCTGGCTATCAAATTCCACTAGCCTATTTTTGCGCCGGAATGGCTGTCTACATTTTCAGCTTTGCAATCATTCTCAAGAAAATGGCTCACAACTCGAAACAAAGCAAACTCTCTGAAAAGGGAGACGAATGCACTTTCACTTGGAAGGTCTACACTTCCTGGGATTATGGAATAGCTAACATAGAAACTGCCCATAACAAGGTTAGGCTCAGAAATATAACATCCAAAAATTATTACCCTTGTTCCATTCACTTTTCTTTTTAAAGGTTGCCTCTATTATCATGGGGTTTCGCGAGGCTTTGGTTGAAGAAATGGAGAGGGAAAAGCAACAAGAAAAGTCTTGGAAAACGATCGGAAAACGCGTATTTGCCAATTTTCTCGTTCTAATGCTCTTGATAGGTTCTGCTTACGCTGTTATCTTGGTGGTGGACCGGTCAACCCAACCAGAGGCGGAAACCTCATGGTATCGCCAGAATGAGATCACTATTGTGATGTCTATGATTTCCATCGCCGTACCAAACTTTTTCGACGTCATCGGATTGCTGGAGATGTACCATCCCAGGAAGGCCATGAGATGGATGTTAGCGAGAATTATGGCCTTGAACCTGCTCAGGTGAGATATATCATAGTTTTATTGATATGAATTGGATTCACAAAAATGGAGGTTCTTTTAGTTTGTACACTTTGATCTTTGCATTGTTTGGCAAGACTGACGACATGATCAATACCTTGCGGAAAATGGAAGAGATGAAGAACGCCGGTGTAAATTTTGGTTTGGAACCAGTTACTGAAGCACCACCCATTGACAAAGACTGCTTTCAAGTTCCGATTCCTTGCTCCTTACTCTCCCAGTAAGTGAATTAGAAATTAAAAGAAATTGAAATTTCCCTTCGTCACTTTTTAATTTAACTATTTGAAGGGAAGCTGATTTGCCGCCGATTCTGTCTCTCTACTATGAGTTTGATGAGAATGGGGTTCGATCTGGGAACTTGAGTTCTGCTCGGATTTCGAAGACAAATGCGTCCAGTTCTACATCCAATGTCCCTACAACAATGATGACTTTTGCTGCCATTGCAAATACGACGGATTTCAAAATCGCCTCCTCAGACATATACAGCACTCAAAAATCTAGTTCACCAGCCGACCACATGAAAGGTAAATGGTTTCTAGACATTCAATGAACGAACTTCCTCTACATGCTTGAAGTTTGTGGCTTATATGAGTATGCTTGCAAGATCTTGTCTTATTGCGTCTGTTTGCCTATTTACTTCGAAGTCAGTAAGCAACTTTCAAACCACAAGGTTGAGTGTCGAGTTGTTTGAACACTAGTTTGAATGGACAGAATGAAATATTGCAATCTTGGGAGACCAGGCACTGTCTCGTGCCTTGTAGTTGTGGGTTCTCATACATTTCTGAAGAATTCCAATGGTCGTTAGTTCGTTTGGTTCTCGGGAATGTCCACAAATTCGGCTTTTTAAATTTGTCTGATGGAATGAAAATTCTTATAAACGCCTATACGAACTGAAAAATGATCGCACAAACCGTGAGTATAAAATCGTACCAAAATGAGTCATGACTAGGGCTGCACAAATAATGCAAATTAAAACGCCAAAAATGGATCAAAAAATACAACAAAAATGCAAAAAGAGCGCACAGTTGAGGAAAATTTGGACCAAATCAAATGGCCGTTTGACCATTAAATAGCTCTTGGTTTTCGTTAATAATTAATAAGTTAAAAAATGGTTGCGAATTAAATTGTTGCTAGCTAGGTAAAACTCTGCGTTTTGGGTATGAAAGATCTGCACTTGGAACATATCTGGTCTCACACTTTCATTCTTTAACCGAAAATCTATTGGCAATATTGAAACTACAAATGTCAAAGAGAATTTTTAAACCTTTAAAGCTAAATGTTTTCCAACAAGGTGCTCAAAAAATCCTTCTCTTCCTTACTTGCAATATATCTTTCATCCAATCAAGGAATTGCACTCGAGGACTGAACAGATGTGGTTGATCAAGAAAACCGCAAATGAAAAATCAGCAAAGCGTTCAAAAGGGAAAAAGAAAAGACAGTTGTTTTTTTGGTGAAAAATGTCACAGGCAAGAAAATAATAGGGTACTTTAAGAAATTTAAAAAAATAAAAAATAAATAAATTTTTAAGAAATTAAAAAAAAATATTAAAACGCCAAAAAATGCAAACAATGCATATCAACTAAAATAATGAAAAATAATGCAAACCAAGCAGAAAAAGTGAAATAAAATGCGTTTTCATAAATATGCAGCCCTAGCCATGACGGACAAACATTGAAATCAATCAGAGTGGCCATGCGTACTAGCGCGTTCTTAAAAGTGCCGAGTGTAAGTGCTTCCCCAGACGGCATAGGTTCGAATCCTGTTGGGGGTCGGATTGAAGCTGTCGGGAGAAATCCTTGATTACAGGGAATCGCATTCCTTGTAGCGGTAGTAGAAAATCCGCAACCAATTAAAAAAAATATCGTGAAAAAATTCAATCATCGTGCACCCAGAAAAATTGAAAACTCCAGCTTAGCCTGAACCTCATCTTACCAGACATTTAAGGAAAAATGAAAGAATTGAACAAGGTTCCAGAGATCTGACAAAAAGCACTGAAAAAACTGTGGTACATATGCAAATAAAAAGTTTGTAGGTAAAAAAGGTCACAAACAAAACGGTCACAAGTAAATAGTTCTCAGTAAAAAGGTCACAAGGTTTTAAAGGTCACGACAAAAAGATACATTTTCCCTGATTATTAGTATGTTCCATTCGTAATATCTTAGAAGCCCATTGGCATATCTACAAACAAGGGTGTAATTCTGACTCTAGAGGGGCAAGGCCGTAGTAGTAGTATACAAGGCAGTAGTATCTTAACTACTGAATGTCCTACGACCGACCGCTTGGTTGGTAAATTAGTACATTGAACAGTCTCCTGGGAATTGATCACAAACCGGTTTATTGAACTGTTTTTCCAACCAACCAAGTGGTCGTCCGCCACCCAGTGTCAAGAAATCTATGGGCAAGGACACCCTCTGCAGTCCAAAGGATCCCTTGCTCTATAATCTGCTGGGAGTTACATCATGTTGACAATTCATATGAGACCTTATGAGGATTGGGATAATCTTGTTCCGCTTGGTTGATTTTGGGTTTCATGGTACAAAAATCAACCATGGAACATATCAGGCCCTCTGGGGTCACCCCCTTGGCTACATTTGGAGTTGCACGAGTCTATGACCTTTGTACTGTGATCTTTTTACCTTGTGGGCTTTTTACCATGACCGTTTTACCTGGTGACCTTTTCACCACGATCGTTTTACCTTACGATCTTTTTACCGAGACCGTTAAAGAGTGACCCTTTACTGTGTGACCTATTTACCGCGCTCCTAAACAAATAGCCGGCCTAAAATATCAAGTTGGGAGAATTAGGGTTTTTAAATCTAAACGCAGGAAAGAAGTGGCAATTGAATTCGTAAATTCTATGATATTTTTTATACTTTTCAAGATCAATGAATTGTTACAGAATTTTCAAGCCAGAAATTTTTGACCTGAAAGACCTTCAACAATTTCCATCTGTTTAAGGCTGGAAAAAATAAGTTTGGAAGTAAATGTTATAACAAGTAAACTCCAGAAAGTTCCTTTTGGGCACGAAACCAAATTTGCTAAAAAATTGCCTTCAATGAAATTGCCATCGAATGACTTGCAAAGAAAACATAATTTGTAAAAAAAGGATATCAAATAATATTTCGAAAGTTGTTCCAGAGCCTACCAGGGACCCCGACATGGTCAAGGACTGGCTGAAGAATCTAACTTTATCTCGAGGACAAAACGAGGATTGTGACTCGTGTATCTATCGATGTGGCATCAATTGTCAAGATCTGTGTCACATCATGCGAAATTGCTCGGAAAGTAATCTCAACTTCACAAAGTCTTTGAATGCAAGTAAGTGATGAACATAAGTTCAATTCGTCAAAAATTTAAATCTCAACTAGGGCGATTTTCGGAAAGTTACACACATCAGCGTTACATTTCAGACAACTTGTATTTATACTTTTTTGATATATAACAAATCACGTGTGCAAAAACTAACTCAATGAATTTCACCTCTAGCTGAAAATATGACCACACTCCTAGTGTTTCTACGAGGCCTCCTGAATAACACCGAATCGATTCCGGCCGATGGAATCAACGATGAATTCGAATCGTGTTACAAATGCACACTTTTGGCACCCAATCGAACCCAAGCACCCCCTGAATCATTCCAATCCATCGAACCTACCCCTCCTTTATCTCCTGACATTGGCTTCATTCCCATTGAAGAGCGCCATTGTACGAAACAAATTTGTCGACGACGTTTTTTTGGCTCTTTGAAACCAACCCAAATTCAACCTCCTCGAGAATCGTGCGCTAATGCTGAAAACAAGTACATCAATGATCTAAAAGAACGGCTTCATCTGCGGCAATTATGTTGGGAGACCATGTTTGGACAGGAGTTGGTGAAGCTCACTGTCATGGACACGGTATTCACTTTGATGACCATCTTTATTGGCGACTTCCTTCGAGCTGTTTTTCTCCGAGTGGTTAATCCATGCTGGTTTTGGGATATGGAAAAGAAATTCCCCAAGTACCCTGATTTCAAGGTAAACATATCTACTGACGATGACGAGCTGCTTAATTTGGATTTCTTTTATTTATTTTTTATTCGGCAATTAAGCCGTGATTTTAAAAAAAATGAGATATATCCCCAGTCTTGAATCAATGATTTCTAGTTTTAGGAGCAGACTTTTTCACTATTTCAAGGTAGCTAATTTATGCACGATTTGACAAAAGAATTTTGAAACCACTCCTAAAGCAACTTCCATCTCATAAAAGTTGAACACTTCCTCGATCAAATCTGTCCCAGGATAGCCAGGGCTTCTTTTTTATTGCATGAAATAATTTCGTTTTTTATAATCAATGTTACTTGTTGGCATTGCCAAAAATCGTTGCCAAGACAGTCATTGCCAAGGGAAGGATTTTTAGTTAGTTAAACAAGAAGCTTAATTTGTTGGTTTGACAAAGTAGTAAGTTAAACTGTTGAAGAATGCCGAAATAGTCGGTAAAAAGTTAAATATTTGGTTACATTGGTGAAACTTTAGGGGCTTTTCTTCCCTAACTTTACTTTGCAGCATATTTTAAACATCTGGGGCCCATTTTGAAGGAATCAAAATTTATCAAAACAAAGACAAATTGTACATAAAAAAGGACAATGGTCAGAGTCGAATCATAAATTTGGAAAGTTTGAACATCAAAAAGGTAAGGAAATTTCACATTTCTTCTTAAAGTTCATAAAATATCGAAAATAATTGAAAAGTCGGGAAAAGTAGAAAAAGAGCAAAATTTTCGCAAAAAAACACAAATTTTTAGAAAAAGGTGAAAAACAATTGAAAAAAATTGCTCAAAAAACAAGAAAATAGATGGAAATTTCAAATTTTAGTTAAAAATTATTTTTTCCGCTCCCTAATCTTTACACGTAATTTACTCCCACTTTGTAAAATCATTATTGCCATTTCCTGCCACTCCTGAGTGGAAATATTCATTATTTTGTTATCAATCCGAAATTTTCGTTCACGTTTTTAGGTTCACGATTTATGTTTTACTGCCACTTTCTCCCCTCACCGCCACTACGAAGTTTTACTGTTATTCTATTTTTTTTTTGCGGATTTTTTACTACCGCTAAAGGAATGCGATTCCCTGTAAATTGAAGGATTTCTCCTGACAGCTTCAATCCGACCGAAGTCGAACAAGCCGAAGCACTTCCTCGGCTATTATAAGAACGCATTAGTATGTGCGGCCACTCTGGCTTCCTTGAATTCATGCATCATTCATATATGTATTCAGTTTCTTTTATTGCTACTCTCAAAAAAACCTGCCCATACAGTGCCACCTCCGTTTCTAATAGTGAAGAATGGTGGTGTTATTTATTGTGTCCAAAACTTCTAAAGTTCAAAGCCCAAGTTTATAGAGATAATCGTATTTTGGCCATCACTTTATCAATGAGATGGGTCAAGAAATGTAAGTAGTTTGCCGGTTATGGTTAGACCATTAAAGTTAGTCAGGACTCTGTTTAGAATTCATTATTGATAACTAAGTTTTGTCTATATTCGCTCACTTATACTTCCTATTGCAATAATTTTAGGTTGCCGAAAACATCCTTCATTTGGTGAATAACCAGGGAATGATTTGGATGGGTCTTTTTATGGCTCCTGGATTACCCGCTCTAAACGTCGTCAAGTTGGCCATTATCATGTATGCTCGAAGTTGGGCAGTCATGACCACGAATGTGCCTCATGAAACCGTATTCAGAGCGTCTCGATCCAACAACTTCTACTTTATTCTCCTCCTAATGATGCTTTTCTTATGCACCTTACCCGTAAGTAAATTAACGCCCATTTGACTTACAAAGGTGTTCATCTAAGAGATTGTGTCACAATAGGTTGCCTACACCATAGTCTGGCTTAAACCCAGTTGGCATTGTGGGCCATTCTCAGAGCATGATCGAATGTACAAGGTATTCACGCACAAGATCCTGGAAATCCTGCCTCGAAAGTTACATGGCGTTCTGGACTATTTTACAAGTCCTGGAGTGGTGATCCCCGTGTTTGTTCTCCTCATATTGATTATCTACTACTTAATCTCTCTAACTGGCCTTCTCAGAGAATCAAACGAAGACCTCAAGATCCAGGTAAAGTAAAATAAATCGACGGGCCTCCAAGGGTACAGATTTCTGGCAAATAAAACACGCCCCAAAAATGACAAATAAAAGCGTCCAAATTGGCAAATAAAATGGAAATAAACAAGGAAATGGCAAAAAAATGGCAAATAGACACAAAAAATTACCAAAATATAGCAAAACTGGCCACTAAATTTGGAATGAGCATTACGTTTCACCAACAATAAAGTGGAATGCAAGTACAGGTTGTTACAAATTAGAGTCCCACACCAAATTTGGAATTATTCGTGACACATTACGTTTTTTATGAAATCGTACAAATACCAATTGAAGAAAACAGTTTGAAGTATACTCATGCAAAGTATTTTCGAATTTGATTGACCTTTGTAAAACTATAATTTTGTTTTCAAGAGCGACTCTCCCACTCTATGTACGGACGCTCTATTCTCAAAAAAACATCCTTACTTTGAGTGCCCATTAGAAGGACCAATATTGCCGTAATTCATTAGCCGACTAAAACAAAGTGTTAGACATACACCTGTACTTTTCAAGTCAATTTAACCTCAACTTAACTTCATCGTCTCCCATTGTCACAATTTACCATTGAAGATTTTGGGACTCTAATTTAAAGCAACCCTGTATATGAATATTTAAGAGAAAATATTTTCATTCCGTTGAATAATCAATATATCCTTCAAACAAAACATTTTGGGCAACATTTTTTTCTTCCAATTTTGAACATAAACGACAATTTTTGCATTGATTTGACCAAAAAACGACAAATATTGTCTTTATTTGCCCAAAAATGGCAAATAAAATAAAAAATTGCAAATAAACTTTAAAAGCTAACAAATAGCAAATCAACATGTTTTTGGGCATAAAATCTTATTTGCCTGAAATCTGCACCCCAACTTATTACAAGGTCAGTGTTCAAAAGAGACTAATCAAGAATTAAAATCCTGACCCTTAACGAGATTATTCGTAATTTGCAAACAGTCCTAGGAATTTAATGCATGTTTGTAATAAAGTGATTTCACCTCATTAATTATTTTTCAAAGCTCCATCACGAACGAACGGAAGAACGAAGAAAGTTACTCCAAAGCAAACAAGGTGGAGGGGCTGGCACTGGAAACTTGTCCGATCGATGGAAGAAGCTTTTGGGAAGTGCTTTGCAAAGTGCGAGACAATCAGAAGATATTCGTAGAACCAGTAAGATAAATGACATAAATGACATTTTTGGCGCTTATCCGCTTGACCGCTTTTCATACGATCAAGCAATTAAGCGGTGAAGCAAACAAAAAAAATGAAAATATCCGCTAATATTTCATTTTTTAAGTTGTGAAACTTATGCAACAATTCTCGTTTTAGGTGAAGGTACAACTAGAACCGAGCATCAGGTGGCCGAGATCGAGAACTCTGAAGTAACTCACTACAACGAGAGAGCCATTGACGTTCCAGGAGCTGAAAACCCTCCGATAGGACAATCCAAACCACGCCTTACCAGGCCTCCAATGACCATTGCTGACATTATTCGAGCTAAAATGAGAGCCAAAAAGGAGAGCATGGATGCACAAGAGGACGACTTGGCTTCGGCAGAGCAAAATCGTAAGTTGATTCAAGAAGCACTGAATTTCTGGAGCTGACGGTGTGAAGTATGATTTCTAGAAGGATTAATTCAATTTTGTTTTCTGCAAACGAGAACTTGCTTGTATTTATTCAGTAGACGACGTATTTCAATTTTTAGCTCAGTCGAATGCCAGAGTGAAAAAGCTATGCATTCTCAAACTCATGTACTGAAGAGAGCATAGGATGAATGAATTCGCCCATATGTTGTAAAACAAGAACCAGAAAAGGTTCAACCAGATCATTCATTCGCGGTAGGATTTGCACTGAACTTTGACAGAGAATAACTTTTGACTCCGACGTTTGATTGAGCTGAAAATTGAAATACGTATTCTTGTCCACATGTGCAAGGTCTCATTTGCAGAAGAACGTAGTTGATTAGATCCTATTGGAAATCATTATTCTTTTCGTATCCGCCCAGTCCAGTAAAATTCAGTGGTTCTTGGTTGATTTGACGGACGACAACTGTATTAGAAACCTTAATACCAATTTCGTTTTTAAGGACAGAGTGAAACAGAAGGGAAAAAGTTGTTAATTTGTTTGGGTTAATAAAGTCATGGACCCAAAAAAACATTGAAAATGTGTGGAAAAATTGATAAAATGTTTTTTATCTCAGTGCTGGGTAGCAATAATTTGAAATTGAAATATCTGTTTTATCTTAGCCGACATGTAGAAAACTACTATTACTGTAAGTTCAAATGTAAATACTGAAATTGATTTCTTAATTGTAACTTCAATTACATAACTACGTCTCAAGTTTGTTTACTTTTAAATTTTCTTTTGAAAATCGGTTTCAAAAAGAGAGATTTTTGTTCCTAAATTTTAGCAATGTTGGCTCATTTTGTTATTTTGAAAACATGGGGCCCATTCTGGTTCTAAGCAACTTGATCTGCATAAACTTGGGATAAGAACGACAATTCATCTTGTGTCAAAATGTTGTCGTTACAGACACTTCAATGTAAAAGGCCACACTGATTCTTAACTCCATTCTTTCCTTCTTAACTTTTGATTTGTTTCGTGATTTCGGCTCGCTTTACTGAAACAGAAACCAAGATTCCGTTAAAAATCTACCCAAGAGCTCTTGATCCATCTGTAATGTCAGTGCTGGTCAGTGAGACAAAAAAACATCATTATTCCAAACTTCATAATTAACAGGTTCTTCTTTCTAGTGATGAACATGAAAGTCTGAATAAACTTTAGCAAACCAAAATGATATCAGTTTTTTTACATTTGTAATTGAGCTTTTAATGGAATCTACTACTTCCCCTTTATCACGTCTACGAAGGCGAAATCTACAGTTTAACCAAAGTTATTTTGATCGGCCATAAGGTCAATGTTATCAAAACAAGGTAAGAGCAAAATGCCACATCATCACAGGGAGTAAAACTCCTGTTAGTGAACCTAGGGATGTGAATAGTCATTGCTAAGATTTGGTCAACTATAGTCAAGATGTGGCTTATTTTTGGCCCCAACTTTGGAGTTGAAGCAAAACCCCAATTAGCGACGAAGTAGAAATCCAAGAAAAATTCGAGCACTTCATAACTATTTGTATGTGTCCTTGATGACAAATAAGTGCCTAAAAGATAAAAAGAAAAACAGTTCATTACTTTAGAGTTTCAGAACATGTGGCTATTTGATTTTCAGTGTTTTGAACATCTTGCCAAGGCATGGGCGCGATTATCGTATCATATTACAGACCTGCTGCTATTAGCACTCTAGGCTTGCCAAAAAATTGCCTGAGTTTTCAAGGGTCAGATTTTCGAAAAATGTTGCATTTAAGACCAATGACATGGTTAATGTATGCTGAGAAGTATTGCAAGGTAAATTAAAAACAAAGAGAGAAATTGGAAGCCTTTAATTAAAACAAATTATTTGTTTTTAGGTTTAGTTGCCCAAGGAACCAATCTCTGGCCATCTTGTTATTCAATGCCGGGCATACCTGATTCAAAAATTCGGAAAAAACTCTCAATTTATGTAGCGAAATTTAAGAGAAAAGCAAAAAATATATGTATTTTTGCTAAAAAATGTAAAGAATTGTTACTCTAACTTCAAGTTGTGCAGATGAGAAAGGAATTGTTGCAATTACCAGGCCTTAATCTTCGTTTTAGCTACCTTTTCACGCTCATCAGAAACACATGTCTTCCGAACTTTTTTTCCCTCCAAAAATGATGACATCACTAGTAATTCCTGCTATTGTATGACTTGATTTAGTAGAAAATAATGTACATCAAGGAATTCTTTTCATAACAGCAGTTTTAGCTTCCTTCATATCAGAAAAGACTTTTTTTTAGGTCCCTCGCCCACTCAGAAGATGCCCTGAATTCAAATTTAATTTTGAAACCGAGCTCTCTTTTTATGACTCGTCTACAACCCTAACCGAAGTCCTCGTAAAACGTCATCTCAAGCAGACACGAATAAGTGGTACTAACGCCCATACCTTTATTCTATGACCTTGCACTATGTCCTCTTAATTTGAGCATCCTTTCCTCGATTTGGGCCGTGGATTTACATGGCTAAACCAATGTTTTTTTTTTCTTCTTTTTAACGTTTAGGAGGACTTCAGAGTGGAAACTCATCGGTGACTCCTAATTTAGGAGATAAAGGGAGTATGTGCAACCGATTTACCTTAGAGACAGAGTCCTCTTCCATGAGTAATAACGGGAGGAATGACGAGGATTCCTTGACGGACTCTCGATCCCATGGGAATCGCTTCCATTTGGGCGATGGACTTGACAATGAATCGGAATTGGATGAAGACGGAAACCGAGTGAGGCCTCCCAAGATATGGATCAGTAAATCGGCGAGCATGGAACATGATTTGGATTAATAAGCTTGATGCTCTCCGTGGTTTTGAACGTGTTTTAATGTCTTTTTAGTTCAATCAGCGGCTTTTCCGACAATACCTAAGATTTTCTTGTAGTATTCAAAAACCTCTCTCTTTTGATAAATGTGCTGAACTAAATGTATTTGACCTTGTCATTCATCTCTTTTACAACCTAAAATCCAGCCGTCATCAAGACACTTTCTGGGATTCCCTTATGTGGTACATTTTTGGAGGTATTGGCATGTACTGTAAATTCTCGATTCGACTAAAAGTGAAGGTTTTTGGAATTTTATGACAGCTAGTCATGCTAAGTGTTGTAACTAAATGTGGTCGCTTAGGTCTGGAAAACCAAGGCGAGCACACAACATACGTTTTTCGAGCTGCACATCATACGTTTTGTTAAAATTTCCGAGAGTCGCAATAAACATGCAAAACCAAAACACTACTACGTAAATGGTTCAAATTTAAATAATAACAATTATTGATGAAATATATTTGTATCACATATTCACTATTTCTAGTTTCTTTTCCTTTGTACCGTAAGCGTTCAATCCCATACATCGTTCATAAAAAGGCTTTCTTGTCATCTTTGAAGTTAAAGAAATAGGTTAACCTAAATATCTCTTTCATTATGATTTGGTTTGTAATACACGCCTTATCTATGCATGCTAGGAGAAAGCAAAACCAGTGACATGATAAAGAAACATGAATGTAGCATGATTTTAGCAGAACATAACAATGGTGAAAGGTTGAGCTGAAGCGCAAAAAACGGACAAAAGTCAAGAAAGAACGTGCATATGGAAATTTTCCTTATTTCCTCCTTCCAACTTCAGTTGCGGGTCCATAAACATTCAGCGTCTAGGAACCTACACTCTGACACAAAAGTTCTGTCATAATTTTGAAACAAAATATTTTCGTGCTGTAATATTTGAATGCAACGATTAGGATATGCGAAAATAAGTTCAAAAAACAAAAAAGGGGTTTCGAGCCAAAACTATCAAAAAAATTTGAAGGTTTGAAGTTACAATTCTTTAATTTTCGCTTTATTTATTAATTATTTCTTTGCCAAATCCTTCATAACTTGCAAAGTGTCCTAAAACCAATCCAAAAACTTTTTTCAATCAAGTGGGGGTACAATGGAAATTTGATTATTTTAATCGTTCCTCGCAATGTTGTATCTTGGTTCAAGGTATGATTGCGGCACAACTTTGGGGTCAGAGTGTATTGCGGCAACCACTTCCGCCCGTCATAAAACTGACCAAAAGTTCGCAACTCAATTACTTTTACTCGCCGCTTCTGCGAATTGTGCTGCGTCGGCACAATAACATTTCAAACCAGTGGGTTTCCCATTTCGAGCTGTTTATTGCCCCCTTAAAAATTACAGCGGGTCTAATTTTCTAAAAGTTAATTTTCTGGTCACGTAAGTAGGCATTTTCCGACATCCTCAGGCGTTTACTGCTTGCACAATAATGCGAAATCTGCTCGTCAAAAAAACCTGCTGATGTGTTCTGAGAAATTGCAAGGTGTTATGGACTACTTTGTGCATTCTGAAGTGTCCATTTTCCTTCTTTAGTTTGGTAGACGTAACCATTACGGTTCCCATTAGTCAGTTTGGCAAAGCCTCAAAATTACGCATATGGTAAACATGTAATTAAACGGGAATGGTGTTACGAAGAAAGTTTCAATTAGACTAATTGTTAAACGGGGCTTCAAGACTCGCTTCAGGTTAGGCTTTATATGAGAAAAAGTTGTTGGCGTTTCTTGACTTATGTCAGACAGCATTGCATTATACATGGTACATACAGTATGTAAGACGAGGTGATATTGAAGTTGCAAACAATTAAATTAATTTCACAAAGAGCAAGAACAATCGGCAGCTTAAGATGTCTTGTTTTCTGATTCAAAATATCCGTTCAACAATTATAGACTTTTCGGGTTTCATTCCATGACTCATTTTTATTGCGTTCATTAAAAATGTCTCGTTTTGATGATTTTTTTTTTTGGTAAATAAAAATCAATTATTTCTTTTAGTTATCGGGACGGATTGATGGTCATCATCACTTGAATTGCTTTTTTAGCATGTGCAAAAACCAATATCAGATCATCAGATATCAGATATGCTTTATTCTCAGTGAGTAATCTTTTTGATCTCGTGCTGCCCAAATTATTTCCTCAATTTGACATTGAGCGCAAAATGACCTCCTTTTCATAAAGCACGTTATAATTTCGAGATTTGCTATTCATTTGCATGGAAAAATCTATTATTTCTCAACAAATATTCAGACTCGATCGGGCGATTGGTTATGATCGGTATAAGTTCAACTCAGTGTTTTCTGGTCTTTCCCCTAAACAAACCATTGAAATAATCGCAATCCTATTGGTAATAACTAGGAGAGAGTGGGAAAAAACGCCATCATGGGTAAGGTTATTGTTTTACCTCTTCAAGCGACTCCTCAGCTCAACGTAAGCACAATGGTTGAGTTTGTTTATCCGTAAACAAATTTCGCACAGATCCTTTAACAAAGAGTGAACAACGTATCTTTGCAAAATATTTTCGCGGAAAAACTCTTTAAGATAACGTGATGAAACATTTTTGAGAGCCATGAAAATTCAAGGATTTTTGCATGGTTTAGAATTGCTGTTTGATAAACGTCAATATCTTGTTTTGCATTTTTTTTTTGGAGTATAGGTGCTAGAGTCGGAGGGTTGAGCCTCGCCCGGCCAGCGAAGCCAGCCATCACATAGTCCAAATTGTTCCGATAGGCAATATCATGTCCGGTATCAGAATGGTTCTCCGTCTGTGGGTGTGAATTAACGTCTAAAAGTTTCCTTGAGAAAGGTCGGGGAGGAGAATCGAACCTGGGACCTCTCTCACTATAGGAAGCTGCGCTAAACACGACGCCACATCTCCTCCCTATACGAGAATCTAGATTTTTTCTCTTATAGGAGATTATGAAAGTACCAATTTGAAAAAGTTTTATTCAAGTGAAATTGTCACGAACGTGCTTTTGTAAGATTTCCGTAAACCTAATGATAAAAAAGATCCGCTAATATGAGTCTGCTAGCCCATTAGTTGCCTAAATTAGGCTGGAAATAACTTACTCTCTTTGGGCCAACCTTTCCCAAGACTCTTTCACATTCCCACGGGGCATCGTTCTTTGGCCGAAAGACTCAAGCCAAATATTAACTCACGTTTGCCGCTTTCCTGGATGTTTCCAGCCGAGTTTGGCGAGCTAGGGACTTGAGGTAAGATTTTCTACAAATAGCTCGTTTTCCATTTCTTTGATTCAGTCAGTTCTAAATGTTAATAGTGCGAAAATGGCCATCACTTATCTTTCTGAAGGTAATGTATCCTTTTGTACTACGAAGCGCTTTTTCTTGGATCAAGAACTTGGTTTGTTTTCGAGCCAATTATTGCTACTACAGGTGGTACAAAGAGATTTTTTCCATTTGGGCCGAAATAGCATGCAGATCTTTTCGTGGGACAACTTTTAACAAGCGTGTTTTGACAACCGAGCATAATCAATATGGTTCACAATGGCTTTTGTTCCCTTTTTACATAATTCGTGGAACTTGGACTTTTTCCATGACGAATCTCGACCAAGGTCATTAAGAAATTGCTACTTACTTACAGAATCTAATGTCTTTAAATTAATGAGTGAAAATCAATGTGGGGAAGCCAGCAAATGGGAAAATATCGGTTAACTTAAAGAAGGAAAATGATTTTTTTTATCTCAAGAAGTTAATTATTCTTTTGAACTTTTTTTGCTGATTTTTATTACCGCACCAAATTGCATATTTAATCCCTTTTCAATCAAAGCCTACAAAATAAATAACTTGTATTTTGTATTGCCATTCCTTTTTTTTTTGAAAAATAACTCTGGAGTCCATCGTTTTGGGTGAGGGAACAGTAATCAGGAATTTATGGGAGGTTCGATTGAACTCTTCAAAAAAAGGATCGCAAGTGGATAAAAAAAAAGAAAAAAGCTCGTTGAGCAATTGTAGGTGGCACTAGAGCGCTATAATAAAAGAGTACGCGCATGTGCCATTTTGGTCCCAAGACGTCGGTTCCATTGTACTGTGGTTCTTGGGTTCGACCTGTTTGAGGCAACTTTCCCTATGCACTATTTACTACCAAATTGACGCTCATGATCTCAGCTTACCTTTAAAAGCATAATGTTTGACCCTAATAGCCTTTGAAGGCCAAGGCTGGCCAAAACCGTGGGTGCCGGAAGATAACCTTCTCGTTCTCCTTAAACCTCGATGCGCGTTCAACCCCAGTGCTACTGTGAATTGACTCGGTAATGTCAGCTCTTGATGAATCTCCACGCTGATTTGCATTGAGTTTCTTACTTTTTAGGAAAACTTAATCTAACTAGGTACGATATGGATTGGTGAATATTTAGAACGTCACTTGAAGCCATTAGAGCGTTTTCCTCGTGCACATTATTACATTGTCATGTGAAATGACTTTTTTGTTGAACAATTATCAGGCAGCCCTGGTGAAGTTGCGCATTCGTAGCAGTCGTCAGGCTGACAGTGCTACAGACTGTTATGCCTAACTTTATAAAAATAAATTGATATTTTGTACTTAAAATATATATGACCGAAGCTATTTAAGTAAGGTTTTGCAATTCACCTATCAATTTTTTGACTTTGTCACTAATTATTACATGAAACTAAAGAAGCTCATGGGAAAGAAGTATCATTTTAACTTTTGGACTTGATTTAAAGCAAATTGTAATGGTTCTTTCTTCGCATCAAATGTTTAAAACTTATGATTCAAATATGCAAAGAAGTTGTGTTTGGTCTTGCTGAATCACAAACTCATCAAAAATATTGCAACAAAGAACTTCATACTGGTTTTGCTATATTTTTTAAATGAAAATAAATTACCTAAATGAAATACTCATTTTTATGAATGGATAAGCATATTTGGACAATTTTAGCAGGAGATTTGGGGTCTAAACTGGCTAAGAATGGATCAGAACATGGCTTGGGTGTTTTGTAGTACAGGAAAAATTTGTTTTGATTGATTGTTAAAACAGCTTGAGAATTATAATCGAATTTTTTATTAAGTTTTTGAAGGATTGGTCTCAATTCTGAAACATCCCCAGCCATTTTAAACCCGGAATCCCCAGCTTAATTTGTTTGATAACACTCTTTTATTGGAAAGAACTTTTTCCAGATGTCATTGAAAAAAACACCAACTTCCCTTCAGCAAAAAATTCTCAAATCAAAAGTCATTCTTATATTGATTAACCAACCAGAACATTGTAAAAATTAGGTATTGATGAGAAAAAAAATTAGGTATTAGTGAGAAAAAAAAATTAAAAAAAAGACAAGTGGAGAGCCTGAGTAAATGATAGAGAAGAGAAAAAATGAGAGACTCTAGGTTAAAATAAAATCAGGTAGGAGCAAAAGTCAACAGTCTTGATTTGAAAGACGCACAAGAAGGGGTTGAACAGATATTAAGGGGCAATGAAATTTGAAAATTAAAGGAAGCCAGAGTGGCCACGGGTACTAGCGCGTTCTTATAAGAGCCGAGTGTAAGTGCTTCCCCAGACGGCGTAGTTTCGAATCCTGTTGGGGGTCGGATTGAAACTTTCGGGAGAAATCCTTGTTTACAGGGAATCGCATTCCTTGCAGCGGAAGTAGAAAATCCGCAACCAAATAAAAAAAAATCAGTCCAATAGCTGGAACGATACATCTATCCCATGAGCTTCTTTAGTTTCATGTAATAATTAGTGACAAAGTCAAAAAATTGATAGGTGAATTGCAAAACCTTACTTAAATAGCTTCGGTCATATATATTTTAAGTACAAAATATCAATTTATTTTTATAAAGTTAGGCATAACAGTCTGTAGCACTGTCAGCCTGACGACTGCTACGAATGCGCAACTTCACCAGGGCTGCCTGATAATTGTTCAACAAAAAAGTCATTTCACATGACAATGTAATAATGTGCACGAGGAAAACGCTCTAATGGCTTCAAGTGACGTTCTAAATATTCACCAATCCATATCGTACCTAGTTAGATTAAGTTTTCCTAAAAAGTAAGAAACTCAATGCAAATCAGCGTGGAGATTCATCAAGAGCTGACATTACCGAGTCAATTCACAGTAGCACTGGGGTTGAACGCGCATCGAGGTTTAAGGAGAACGAGAAGGTTATCTTCCGGCACCCACGGTTTTGGCCAGCCTTGGCCTTCAAAGGCTATTAGGGTCAAACATTATGCTTTTAAAGGTAAGCTGAGATCATGAGCGTCAATTTGGTAGTAAATAGTGCATAGGGAAAGTTGCCTCAAACAGGTCGAACCCAAGAACCACAGTACAATGGAACCGACGTCTTGGGACCAAAATGGCACATGCGCGTACTCTTTTATTATAGCGCTCTAGGTGGCACTAATAATTGGGGCAGTTTAGGGGTTTTCACATTTTGCAGACCGCCCTCATGACTTAGAGGCCATGAAAAAAGTTGGATTGCAAGTTTGGGTATATTATGTCTGTGTTTTGCAAGATATGCACAATTCATTGTTACAAGTAAAAAAAAACAAATCAAGTCACTTGGGAAGGACAATTGCTAATGAATAGAAACAGATGTAAAACATGACATTATGTTGTTGGTCTTTGTTTTTGAAGTTCGACGATTCAGCTTTGTTTTTACAACATTTATACTTGTATCTTTGCAATAGCATTGCTCTTTTGTTAATTTTTTTCATGCAAGAACAAGCAAATCAACCGTGCATTTTTTCCAAAATCTTAGCCAGAAGTGTCGAATCTTGCAGTCCAACATATTTCATAGCATTTAAGTTCTAAGAGCGGTCTTTAAATGCCTTTTTTAGATCATAGTTGCGAAGCTACGATCTGACTCAGGAAATACGAAAAAAACGAAGGACCAAGTCATGATCAATGTTTTAAAGAGTGTGTCCGGTATTGCTAGTGCAACTTTGAAGGACTGGTATGCCTGATCGTGCCATCCCAGACGGCGTAGGTTCGCATCCCTTTGAGTTGTCGGGAGAACTCTATTTGTAAGCCAACAAAACAACTGCGTGATCTAACGCAAACCGCTTTCTGTTGTTTCAATTCCCGATTGCCCTCTAGGGATTCTTTTCAAGATTTATGCATGTTTACAAAATGGAATTGGGAGACCTCGGATAGAAAAGGTTCTAAAATACCAAAGGCTTTATTTTATAAGGCATGGTGTTAATCAAAAAACAACGTACACATGTGGCGTAAGAAATCATTCAATGAGATCACTCCATTGTTTGTATATTGTCCATGGAGTACCAATGGGAATGATCCATATGCAAAGTTAAATGAGATTTCAAATAATCATACAATTGCTGTTGCCTCATCGCCAAAGAAAAACATAACTCAAATTTGTTTTGAAGCAATTTAAAAAACCTGAGAACTTCTCCTTAGTGACGAAGTCTGACAAAAGGATTAAGATGGTCTAATTGTTTCGAAGTTTGGTCAATCAATCATTTTTCTGTTTTTTTCCTGCATTGTTTGTAATGTTTGTTAGCTGAAGATATAAAATTACCTTTACTTTTCGTTTAAAACCTCTGGATTTTTATTTATTTTAGGTAGTTAAGCAGACCAAAAACAGCTAATGAAATAACTTAAACCTTTATTTGGATAACGCTTGATTGACCAATTCATCCAATTCAGTCCGACTAGTGTAGCTTGCCTATTTTATCATCACCTTCCTTTTACTGGGTAAAACCAATTCCCTTACCATACCAATATAAATCTTTTTTATTTTATAGGTTAAAACATACGAGTATCACTAGTGCCAAAGATAGATTTGGCAGAAAAAAGCATACATCTATATTTTTTTCTCAAAAGTAGGAGAAAAACCTGAAGAAACAGGATTTCTTCCGAGCGAACCGCACACGATGGATCTAGTACTGGAAAAACTATCATGTACAAAATTATACTAATATACAAATTAACAATGGACTAATCTCTCTTGCTTGGCGAACTAAGTTTGTGTCGGTTTATTTACTCATAGTAAAGTGAAAAAATAACAACCAAAAATCAATTCTGCAAATCTAGTTAATGAGTAGAAACTTGAGATAAATCATGCGTAATTGAGTCTTTTGTAGTTTTAAATGTTTATATGCTAATTTTGGGAGTAATATAATCATTTGTTTCAACCAAAAAACAATTCAGTTTCATTTCATTTTGGGGTTAGAGGTGCCTAAGGAAAGAACTAAATATAAACTGCTGTCCGTTTTTCAACCTACATGGATTACTTTTTCAATCAGTTCAACCAATCAAGAAATACCTCAGTTTCATTATGGTGTTGATACCTTCACCTCTTTTGCATGAAATAGTGGTATCATATGCCATTTTAATCGTCCGTCCATTGACCATATTGGTGCTAAATATCTAAATATTCGTAGATTGTGTCCAATTTCATATAAAAAATCATCGATTTGAAAAAAGGTATCAAAAAGGAGTCTTTCGAATTTTAGATGGATGACATAAGTTTCAAGCCTCCTCAAAGATAATGACGTCTTTGAAAAATAACATACCTCTCCTTTCCTTTCTAGACTTTCCCACAAAGCCCTACTACGATGATGATTTTTACCATTACGAAGCTTTTAACTACAACAATCACCCTCAGTTGTCTTTTTTTCAATCATTGAGGAACACGTTTGGTCATCATTTACTTCAGAATCGTCAAGGAATCATTTCAAACATCACCCCAGTGTGTTTTGATAAATATGTCAACAACATAATCGGACATTTATATCATATTAGATTTTCTCTTCCAGTTAAGCTTGTTGGCCATCTTGGCAGCCACAATTATTGTTGGTCTTTACACAAGCTATATCAATGCGGAAAACGAGCGTAGATACCGGGAATCCCTAAGGCAGAACAACGTCAACAACAACAGTAACAATCGTCCTGTGCGGCCTCCACCTACATCAGCACCTATTTCAACCACCACCACAGGAGAACTGATCCCTCGTAAGTACTAAAATCTCAGAGGCTAGTTTTTTAAGACGCAAAGACCGATCTTAAGATCGTACTTTAGTACTGTAAGTTCGATCTTGAGATCGATCTTTGCGCTTAAAAAACTAGCCTCAGGAGTCGGCAATCAACCGAATCATCCTTACAAAAAATGTCAGCGCCTCTGGTGGCCAAATTGAAGCATACGTAGTTGCCATTTAGTGGATTGAGTATTGATGCCACTCTTTCGCAAAGTTCAGGATTTTTCCTTTATGCATGTATTTCTTTGGAGTGGCATTATGTTATCAAAATGGAATATTTTGGAGAAATCGTATTTTGAAGCAGATGTACAATGTTTTCCCAAAGAGTGGCATTATGAATAACAATCTGGCAGTTATGTTTCAATTTGACCACAAGAGGCGCTGAACTGGGCTTAAAAGCTGACATTTTTGCAGGGTTGAAGGGAGGCATTGTGCTTTTAGTTGGAGGTCCAAAATTGAAAAAATCGACAAAGAAAATCACAAATTCTCAATACCAAATCTAGCTAGTGCTTGAATCAAAAAGTTATATCCTAATCGCGATCAATCTCAGTCATTCATTGTCCCCAAAGCTTTGATTTTTTGTTATGAGAGGTTAGCAATGAGAAGTATGATTTCCAGTAGACAAATCAAATGCGTTCTTCAAATTATGAGACCTTTGATGCATTAGGTAGACAATATATTTTTATTATCAGCTCAATCGAATGCTACATGGTAATGTTTTGAACTCTCAAACTTCTGTACTGAAGAGAAAATGGAATGAATGTCTGTGCCTATGTTTATTGTCATGTCTATGGGAGCGATTACCGTATCGTATTACAGACCTGCCGCCGTTAGCACTCTAGGCTTGCCAAATAAATGTCTCAGTTTTCAAGGGTCAGATTTTCGAAAAATGTTACATTTTAGCGCAATGGCAAGGTTAATGTATGTTTAGAGTTATGGCAAAGTAATTTAAAAAATGGAGAAATTGCAAGCCTTCAATGAAAAAAAATTATTATATTTTTAAGTTTAGTACCCCGGGAACCAATCACTTCTGTCCATCTTGTTATTCAATGTTGGGCAATCCTGATTCAAAACTTCAGAAGAGCCTCTTCAATTATGAACGTTACATGGATTGAAAATCCACGTACATAGGAGCCGACGTTCATAAACAAACCCAAGTGAAGAGCGAAGTCAATCAGGGTTGCTAAAATATGCTACACACATGGCAGTTAGTAGAAACACATTTTTCTTTCAGGAATCATATTGCACTAATATTTTTGTTTTATTCATTCAATAATTACGCAAGTTCTCTCCATGATCTTCATTGTAGGTAGATTAAGACCAAACCTATTTCAGCTCCTAACCCATGCTTGAACTTGGCAACATTATGTATCTGCAAATGGTAAATGAGTTATGATGTCATGGGGAGCTATATACCTGGTATGGTAGTCTTGCCAGTTTGGAAGTTATAATATTAACGGATATTTAAATACTGCTACAAGGAATGGGATTCCCTGTAAAGAGAGTTAATCATTATTATAATTTCTACAATTAATGTTTATATGATATCTGGTCTACCAATGAGTTACTGTTGGCAGATCTATACAACCCTTGTTTAGTGAGTTGGTCAGGAAAAGTGTTTAAAAATTTGTCCACAATCCTGCCTTAAATGCAAAGAATCTGGAAGAAATATCAAGGCATGTTTAAAGTTGTTTGCTAAAAACTTTATTTGTTTTGGAAGGCAAATTCATTACTAAAGTCATTAGAATTTCAATGACTTGAAATAGGATATCAAAAACCTCCATAGAACATTACATTTTAGGAGATAATATCACCCTTGGTAAATCAAATTTTGAAACATGGACATATACCAAACTTAATAATTTATAGAAAATTGTGCCAATAGTAATGGCGTGTCAAACATTTTTTGGCAACCCTGATTGACTTTGACGTCCACTTGAATTTGTTTATGTACGGCGGCTTCTATGTACGTGGATTTTCAATCCATGTAACGTTCATACTCTTCAATTTATGTAGCGAAATTTTAGATAAAAGCAACTAAACATATTGCTTTGCCAAAAACTGTCAAGAATAGCTATTCTAACTTCAAGTTATGCAGATGAGAAGGAATTGTTGCAATTACCAGGCCTAAATCTTCGTTGTAGCTACCTTTCACGTTCATCAGAAGCACATGTCTTCCGAACTTTTTTTCCCGCCAAAAATGATGACATCACTAGTAATTCCTGCCATTATAATGAGCTCGCCTTTCTGTATTAAAACAATTTCCAGAGGAGTCTTTTGTTCGTTCAGTCTTTGTAGAATTAGATAATGAGCTTTAAGAGAGCGTAATTTTTGACACCGATGTTTGATTGAGGTGAAGGTGATTAAAAATATTTTTGAATACTTTACATTTTGCTCAAACGCTTGAAGCATTTTTGAAACTAATATTATTTTTCTGAAAAGCGAACTTTTTTGGATTAAAGAGCATGCTGTTATGCCTCTTTTAAGCCTTTTAAGCATGTTCTGTGTTTTTCGATCACTTTACAAAATCTCTAAGCGGAGTTAACAAACGTTTTCTTCGTTTTAAGCTTGTTTAAAGCCGTTCTTATGAATTTTAACAGTTTCTTTTGACAAATCAAAAGATAAGACAAGAATAATGGTTTTTGATAATGAAGAATTCAAATATTTTTGGGTCCTAAATATGATCTGTAATTATTTTGGGTTTAAGGAAAACCATGTATTTTGGTCACATCTAAGAAAATATTTTCTTACGGTTCTTTAACAAACAGCTGCTTGGGAGGTCACAGTACATAAGACTGGGAGGTCACCCTGCAAATACAGCTCCCGAAATTTCACCGCGACACTAAAGTTTGACCTATTTTCGAACTTCTCAATGGGTTGGCGGTGTTACTATTTTACTGTTTGGGCTTAAAGGACCCTTTATGTGTTAACATTGGTGCGGAAAATGGTACTCACCAATGCAATGTTTTAACAAACTCCTCGTGATCGATTGCATTTTTACCTCTCATTTCAGTGGACTTACCAAAATCTTTTGATACCGATTCTCATGGTTTAAATATTTTCCCCATGATGGGCAGACTTTCCAAACAGAACGTTGTTCTTACGGAGAGAAACAAATACGAATGGGACTTCAAAACCAACGTAAGTGTTTTTCATGACATTCAGATCTGTTTAAATTACATTCTAATCTTGCTTATCACAATCCGAAAAAGTCGTAAATTAGCCACAATTAAGTCTAAAAACGTAATCCTTCCTTTAAAAAACGAGGAGATATCCAAACAAGTGAAAACGTTTGGGCTTGAATTAAAAATGATGAAATAAGTTTCTTGTTTTCTGCAAAATTTCCCTTGAAAAGACTTTTTCAACGTTTTACATGACATTCAGTTGCAAATTTATCTGGATATGTCCCACAATCCTCTAGAACTTGAAATCTGCCCAAAATGTAACAAAAGCAACCGATGGAAACATTCACCTAGAAAAAGAAGATCTTAATCCGAATGATTAAGCTAATTACTATGAGGCAACTAAACATAGATTCAATAAAAGATTGAAACTTTCTTTTGTTCAGGCAAACCTTTATGATAAGGTCTGGAAGAATCGTCACATTTTATGATGGGCTTGTTTTTTACAACACTCCTACTGATCACTCCTAGTTCTGACCCCAAACAATGGTAAGTCCAGGTAAACTCTAAGATATGGTTGGACTTGTTGAGGATTGGCTCAACAAAAATCAAGCCTTTGGTTTCTTTACAGATGTTGCTTGGAAGGAATTCTAGTCTTCCCAATGGAATCTTTCCTCCACAGCTTTTCATTGAAAGTGTTATCGGCCAAAATCTCCATGATTGTCCCGAGTGCCAAATTTGATACTTTTGATTCGAGGACGCTTCCATGTTGTAATTGACATTTTCATGTTTATGTACTCTATAGAAGAATTCAACAATAAATACGCAATTATAATGGCCCTTCAAAGTTATTGCATCGGAGGTTTCTTTTTAAACAGTTTATACCGAAAGAGGAAACTTGTCAGACCATGAATTTGTTCAGTGAAATTCTCAAGTATTTTACAAAAAAAATACTTGATCACAGAAAATCATTATTTTAGCCGATTTGGTATATCAAGGGCAACTTTGGTTGGTACAAAAATTTCCTGTCACATCAAAGGGTTCAGTTCATGCATACGCAAACAAGCAAAAGCATAAGTTACAAGAAAAAACAAAAAAAATATTGACGAGACAAAAATTTTCCGCCACATCATCGTAAAATTTCGTCGCGACGAAGCCAACAGGCGCAAGAAAGAAGTGAAAATAAAAATCCATGTCATGATTTGGGTAAGGATTTAAAAGTTTTTTCCCTTAATTGAGGCTCTGAAATTTTTGCTGATATTTTTTCGCTTTTTCTGTAAATCTTTGAAAAAATGCGCGTTTTTTTCTGATCGATCAACAATTTTCCAAATTCAAATCCGACTTTAAAAAGGTCAACATTTTTTAGGGAAGAGAACGAGTTTTTTTTTTTGACATATACAGGACTGGGCACTTAAATCCGGACTTTTTTTAAAGACTAACAATTCTGAAGGTACAAATCCGAATGGGGGTTGCGTTGCATTTTTAGAATTGTTGAAATGTAAACAATCAATTGCAAGATATTAAGTCATCCTCTGATCAATCGTTATAAACTGGATGAGTCAAAAAAGTTCGTCATTGTTGAAATGGCTCGCGGGGGCAACAGAGATGCCGCCATCATGAAGGCTTCGGCTACCCAAAGCCATCTTTCTATGACGTGTACAAGCCTTGGAAATCTGGAAAAGGCTTTAGGTGCACTCAGTCAGGAAGACCGCCAATGTCCTCAAGGCCAATTTCATCCAGTTTTGGATGTCGCCTCTAAGTCGCCTGACATGAACCCATTGGACTTAAACTTCTAGGGAAGGTTAGAGTGGGAGGTGTCAATATCGTTCGTTTGGCTCACTCCCCACTACATAACAAAAGTCGTCGTATTTCATGTGACTTGCTAATTAAATTTCCGCCTTTGTTCAACG
Source organism: Tigriopus japonicus (assembly GCA_010645155.1). Lineage (NCBI taxonomy): Eukaryota > Metazoa > Arthropoda > Copepoda > Harpacticoida > Harpacticidae > Tigriopus > Tigriopus japonicus. The sequence continues at coordinate 623,052 of JAAGOF010000213.1, forward strand.
TTGCTTATTGTTGTGCGAGCTTGAAATTGAACGCGAAAAAAGCCGAGTAAGTTCGACTTCCGAACCGTGATTTGATCATGGCTTCTCTCAGCCTTGAGGGCGGATTTTCATCGATTAAGTACGAGTTCGTTAGAGACTCTCTAGACTCCCATTGAAATTGCCGATCTGGCTTAACGGGACAGTGCAAACACACCGGAGCCGTGGCCCTCTATTTTAACTCAGAGCGAGATGAAACGCAAACTGATCGAGCATGTGCGTGGAATAAGCCCTCCGATAAAGGCCGATTGCTTTACCCAAAAGGTAAAACGATTGATTCGATAATCGGGAATCCAAAGCCCATGGTGAGACGGTCGCACAGGGGACCAACCGAGGAGGAAAAAGACACCATGATTGCGAACATGCGTCAAGCCGGGTTAAACGAGTCGATGTTGCTCCAAGTTCTAACGTGTCCCCGAAACGAAGAAGACGAGAATGGGTCTGAAGAAAGTGTAAGTGAGGATCTTCCACCTTGGATTAGTGGCTTATTCAACGATCCAATTCACAGAATCCCAGGTCTTATCGCAACCCAGGTGGGAAAAATGGTGACAGTTCGCACTCTCGTTGGCAGCCTTTCCCCTCGGGGATTAAAGTTTTATCTTTCAAAGGTCAAGGTCTCGGAGGAAGGTTGCAAATTAATCTGTCAAACCACCCAGTCTCAAAGAAAAAGTCCCACTTGGTTTGTTGAGAGAGAATCTAGGATAACCGCGTCAATAGCTTACAAAATTGTAAACGCTAAGAAAGAGGAAACACGCTTAAAATACTTCTTATCCAAACCCCCTAGCAATCTCAAGGCGTTGCAGTACGGGCGGGATTTGGAAGATGCAGCTCGACAACGTTTTGAGCAAGAAACCGGATTTACCGTGAAAAATGTTGGATTGTGTGTCAAGTCGGACGAGCCTTGGCTGGCATGTTCACCAGACGGGCTGCTCCAAGAAACCGACGGAACCATTGCCCTCTTAGAAGTGAAGTGCCCACTCTCATGAGAAAAAGGTCCGATTATAGTGGATTATTTACAGAAAGATTCGTTGAAAAAATATTACCTCTATTTTAGCCAAATTCAAATATCCCTTTATATTCTCAATTTGAAGAAGAGTTACCTATATGTTTTCAGCGAAGCTGACACTAAGATTGTAACCATTGAACGTGATGATGAGTGGCTTTAGAAGACGATTCCCAAATTGGAAAAAATATATTTCAAGGAAATTCTTCCAGCTTTGGCCTTAAAGGCTAACGTGTGAAGTTTTCCCTTTTAGGAACTGTCTTCTGGCAAAACACAAAGAAATAAAGAATTATTTAATACGTTTAATCCTTGATAAGGTTGGTCATGCGTAGGGACGGGCAGAAAGTGCAAATACTCTTACCTTTTTAGTTACCAAAAGTTGCAAAAAAATGTGCCCAATAGTGCAAAACAAAGTGCAGAAAAATGTTGAAAGTGCAAATAAATGTCAAAAAAGAGCAAATAAATGTCAAAAAAAAAGCAAATAACTTGCATTTGGACTTAAAACGTCATTCATGGAGTACCCACGGCTCCTGATTGAGCAGAAGTCATTTACAAGTTACGAGTTCTATTAATTAGGTCACTAGCAAAAAGGATGTAAAGTCATGAAAAATACTCTAGTCAACAATCCTCTGAATTTTTCATTCCTAAGGTGGTCTCATAGATGTATGTACCTAAAATATTATCGAAATATATTTAGCAATTGTTTTATATGGCTTTACATCACTCCGTTTTCGCCCTTCAAGTTGTTCAAAAATAGACATTGAAAATTGAACAGAAAAATACCCACGTGTGCCTAACAATTGCATCAAAGAAAATAGTCCTAAATGTGTTTTAAGCATGTTTTTAGTGACATTACTTCAAAATTTGGCCCATGGCCTAATTACCAGAACTCAATTTCAAATGTGGCATTCATTGTCTCATCACATCTATATTTTTTGTAGATCCTTCCATTACCATAACATGAGTTGCTTTAGGTTTGCTATTTGTTGGTTGCATGGAATGAGATTCTTTTGACTAATCTTTAGTTTAGTAAACAGGATGTTATAATTAAAGCCAAGATGGTGAATAAAGTGTGAGGTTTGCGTCTGAAATGCACATATTTCTTCAAGGTGCTAAGAATGGTTGATTGCAAATGCAAGCTTTTTCGACTAGTTCAAAATTTGATCTTGAAAATAAAAATTCTTTCAAAAGCCACTACATTTTCTTAACAATTTGTCAATTTTGGCCAAAAACGTAAATAAAAAGTGCAAATAAAGGTGAAAAGTGCAAAAGTGCAGAAAAATGGTTTTATGTTACCAAAAATCTTTTTACACTATTTGCCCGTCCCTAGTCATGAGATTGCACATAAATCCGATTGAGACGATGATCTTATCAATGTCTGGCAACAACGTTTGTTCGCAAAACTGCAATATTCGAAACGTTTTCATTCGTTGAATGGCTCTTTCAACGTGTATTCTCAAGGCCGAGCATTGATATCCCTCTCGATTTTGCGTCTGTTAGTTGGAAATCTCCACGACAAAATGGAGGCATAACGCAGAAAGCACCACGCCTCTCTGCTTCTTCTACGACTTGGGGGAAGCCTAAAAACAATCTAGTTTTAAATGATATTCGTGTGATAGAGCTATTAAACTTTATATACCTTTGTCTGCCAAGATGACATCTCCTGGACGAAGAAGTTCGAGAAATCCGCAATCGGCAGTTAAGTGGCAATCAGTGACACGGCCTCCGTAACATTTGGAGATGAAAATAAATATGCCAGAGGGCGAGATGCATGCCAAGAATTTTAATGTATAGGTAGATTTGTAACTTGAGTAAGTCAAAACACTTCCTCGAATATCAGATGGGGCCTCGATTTTTCCCTCACTCGCATCGATGATGCCGGTGCACTTTGGAAACCCAAATTCGAATGACTTGGGCAGACTGTTCTTGATGGCCGATTGCGGAATTCAGTAAAAAAAACTTGTCACTCACGGAGAATACAACCTCAAGAACTTGGGGAAAAAAGCTCAGAGGCGTATCTATCACTAATGTGAAAAATTTTACCCAAAAAAGGTATGACCAGTTATGCTTCAACTTGATTAGAAATAGAACCAATTTCCTTTTCACAGAAAATTTGGGACTCGCTTTGAGTTTAGGGTTGATACGAGGGTCAGACCAAAAGTAGTGAGACCTTGTCTATAATTCCAAAACGGTAAGTTTTATTGACATGCTTCGTTTTACTATTTTTCAACATAATCTCCGAGGACTTCAATGCATTTGTTACATCTTCGAGACCATGCCTCAAAGGCCTCCAGTAGGCCCTCTTTGGAGAGCACCTTCAGAGACCCCTCCGTTGCCATCTTGATCTCCTGATCTGACAAGAACTTCTTTCCAGCCAGATCTTTTTTGAGGTTTGGGAAAAGGTAGAAGTCTGATGGTGCCAAATCAGGTGAATAGGGTGGATGAAGGCAGACCTGTTCAATTATCATATCTAGATAAAAGATAAAGATAAAAGATAGTTTATCTTTTATCTTTATCTAGATACTTTTTTCGGGAAAGTATCTTAAACTATCCTTATCTAGATACTTTTTTCGGGAAAGTATCTTAAAGTATCTTTATCTAGATACTTTTTTCGGAAAACTATCTTGAAATATCTTTATCTAGATACTTTTTTGGAAAACTATCCTGAACTATCTTTATCTAGATAATGTGTTCTCTCAATCTTTTGTGTTAAAGCATCCATTATGCATTGTTTTGTATGCATTTTGCATTTTCCCAAAAAGTATCTATATAAGATACTTCTAGATACTTTTCTTCATAATGCATAATGTCAAATTACTTGTGCATTATGTACATTGAAAGTGGATACATTATGCATGTTGAGACTTGAGAGTGGACACATTATGCACATTGAGTGAGGAATCTGAGGATGCATTCATTATCCACTTTGAGGAAGGGTGCATAATGCATCCACTCTCAATGTGCATAATGCGTCCACTCTCAAGTCTTAACATGTATAATGCATCCACCTTCAATGTGCATAATGCACAAATAATTTGACATTATGCATAATGAAGAAAAGTATCTTGAAGTATCTTATCTAGATAGTTTTTCGGGAAAGTATCTTGAAGTATCTTATCTAGATAGTTTTTCGGGAAAGTATCTTGAAGTATCTTATCTAGATAGTTTTTCGGGAAAGTATCTTAAAGTATCTTTATCTAGATACTTTTTTCGGGAAAGTATCTTAAAGTATCTTTATCTAGATACTTTTTTCGGGAAAATATCTTAAAGTATCTTTATCTAGATACTTTTTTCGGGAAAGTAACTATCTTTATCTAGATACTTTGCGGAAAATACTATCTTATCTAGATACTTTTTCAAAGTATCTTGAACAGGTTTGGATGAGGGTAGGTTTTTATCTTCCTCTTGGCCATGAACTCCTGAATCTCTTTGCTGTTGTGGACTCTCGCATTATCCAAATGAAGGAACCATTCTCTCTTGTACTTTTCTGGCCTTTTCCTCCTGAAATGGTCCAAAAACTTATCCAACACCATGCAGTGGTAAGTTAAGTTGATGGTCTGGCCTCTGGGAACCCAATGCTGGTAGATGGGGCCTTCAGAATCCCAGAAGATGCTCAGCATGATCTTTTTGGTCGAAATTGAAGTTTTTGCCTTCTTGGGAGGAGCTGTGACCAGTTTTTTCGGGTGACCAGTTGTTACGGGTGACCAGTTCTCGGGCTAAAGCCAGCTCTTGAGCGGGCCGTCTTCACTGAGATCTTGAATTCGACGTTCTCAAAATCGGGGTATTCACTCACCACCCACCGAAACACTAATGCTCTCAAGGCCGCCATCAAGAAGAGCTGGGTCAATGTTCTGGCTGCAAAGGTCATCATGGCTTGCCATGCCTTTAGGCCCAGAATTGAGTGCATGATTTCCGTTGATAAATAATGTTGATCTTTAGGGCCCGGATTTGAATTTAATTTAGTGAGTGTACCAAGCGTTGAGCAAGAATTTTTTTTAGCTGAAATTATCATAAAAATAGGTTAGAGCCAAAAAAAATGATTTTTAAATTGGTCAAAATCGGAAAATAATTAAGCAAAATCATAAAATACTTGATCAAAACTAAAAAAACTGACTCCAAATTCATAAAACGACAAAAATATGAGTACATTGACATGAAAATGTCAATAAAAAGTTGAAGAGAACATGATTGAAGCAAAAATGGAGCTTGAATAAACCAATCCTAAATTTCAAATTGGGTTTTAACTAAGTTCTTTTATCCGTTTTCCTTATATAGTAAATAAACAAAAGGTTCTAGTATGCTACGCTAACTATACATTTAACCCTCTGGTCAGCACAGAAAAGTTTAAACTGTTGAAAGGTTACTTTTTCAAGACATATGGTCGCTTCTTGAGGTAGTTTTGAAGTATAGTAGAAGCATACCTAGAAACACAAGCTGGTATGTTAAGCGTGCACCATGGTGTGCTAGTAGTATTGACTTCGAGTCAACTTCAAGTAAACCTTCTCACTATTTGACCTTAACATAAGGTTTGATCAACGAGAAGCATGACTGGAAGGATGCAAAGAGGGAAGTTCCTGGGCGTCATTGAAGCATTCCCATTCGAATGTTTCTTCGAATTCACTGTCAAAAATTACACGCCCCTTGACCTGTTCTTGAGCGCGGAGTTGAAAAGGGTGCGAGGAAGAGAAAAAAGAAGAAATGTGGGGTAGCTGAAATCAGAAGGTGACGGTTTTGAAAGCGGGCAAACGAACGATCATAGATGTTCGGGAATTTCAAGATCGAAACGGACCGTCACAATTGAGAAAAGCCAAATCGATGGAGAAAACCAGGCAAGCACACTCTGAAGTAAACTTGCAAGTCAACTATCGAGCTTTGGTATCATAGTATACGAGATACAAAAAAGGCATGAAAGAAGCATATGTGGCAAAGTACAAGTAACCATGCTCGATCAAGTTTAGAAAAATGCAGCTTATGTAGCAAAACTTGATCAAGCATGATTATTTCTACTCCGTCTCGTGTGCTTCCTTTGTGTTTTTAGGTATGCTTCTACTATACTCCCAAACTACCTCAACAACCGACCTATAATATTGGAGGAATGGGCAGATTTTGGGTCTGAAGATGATGAATAACCTTTTTCAATTTTTTTCAAATACCGGAAAACTTGTATTTTAACTGTTTTGAAAACATTTCTTTGGACATTTTTTATGTTTTAGCCTTGTTTGAAGAAAAATCAATATTCGTTTTGGCTAATGGTCTGCCTAGCTATATTAGAATAGTAGAAATGTTTAAATTAATTTATCTCAAGTTGCCAAATAGGGTTGTCCAGAGTGGTCTTTGGCATAAAAAACGTTTTCAAAACGTTCACTTTTTCGCTTAATCTTTGTATGTTTTTAGTCTATAGCTGGAAAAGCATAAATGTAGGTTAAAACCACTAACTTGTTAAATTTGGCACTAGATTGTTAGGTGGCGGAGGAAGTGACAAACCATTTTTGTAAGAAGAAATATAATTTACTTAGCAAAAAAGAACAGCCACAAAATCCAGGTCACATCATGGAAATATAATTTCAAGTTATAAAGTAAATAGGTGGATAGAATTGAGGTTTGATTTGTTGAAGGAATTGAAAACTTTCTGTACGCCCAAAATAATTGTAATTTGCCAAATTTTGCCCAAAAAGTTGAATCTTGACACATTTTGCCAAATGTTTCCGCCAAAATCTTAGAAATTAGTCTCTTTTTTACATGAAAATGCGAAAAAAATTGAAAATTAAAACTTGATTTTGGCTAAATTTTGCCGAAAACATTGAAAAAATAATTAATCAATTTTTCCAGATCAAATCCGGGGCCTAGTTATCATATAGGACAATTGATCAGTTCAAATACATGCCTTTCATTCCTGAAAGTGACTTGATGCTATGCGCGGCATTATTGTGGTTCAATATGAAGCTAAACTAATTCCGGGTTTATGTGTCTGAGCCTGTAAGTCGAAAACAAAATGCACAAAATGCTACCGACTGGAAAAAGACTATCCCAAGTGATTTTCGCATAAAACGTGACAAGTTGAGACGAAAAAAATTATGTCTAAAAACAATGAACCCTGCACAAAATGTCAGCTGATTCCACAAAATAAGCGTATCTTGCGGTCAGATTGAGTCATAGTTGCCAGCTAGCGAGTGTGTTTTAATGCCACTCATTGGCAAACCGTTAGAGATTTTCTTGACATCAACATTTCTCCGAAATGTTGGAGTTTGATATCATAATGCCTTTGCAAAGAAATGTAAACATCTAAGGAAAAACCTATTGCACCACAGTTTTGCCAAAGGTGGCATTAAAACCCGCTCTCTAGCTGGCAACTATGTCTGAATCTGACCGCAAGAGGCGCTTATTTTGTGGAATCAGCTGAAATTTTGATCAAGGTTAATTGGGGACCTCTTGAAGCAAAAAGAAAGTCAATATTGTTTATTATTAACTTGAAAATCTTATTTCTTCTCATTTGTTTTTGTTTTCGCCCATGATGCTCAAGCCTAAAAGACCACAGCTAATTCATAGTTTGCAAAATAATAACCGTGTATTGTAACCAATTTTGTGATAAGTCAGAAAGTGGCATAATTACTTTTGAGGCCAATGTAGTTTTAATCATTTACTTTTGAAACCCACGAATTTTCAACTATAGGTAATCACATTTTTTGACAAGTAATGGGAGTGATTACCGTATCATTTTACGGACCTGCTGCTGTCTCTAACTGCCGTTAGCAGTGTAGGCTTGCCAAAAAAATCTCAGTTTTCAAGGGTCAGATTTTCGAAAAAGATTGCATTTATGGGCAATGGCATGGTTAATGTATGTTGAGAAGTATTGCAAAGTAGTTTGAAAACAAATGGAGAAATTGGAAGCCTTCAATTAAACAAACTATTTGTTTTTAGGTTTAGTTGCCCCAGGAACCAATCTCCTCTGGCCATCTTGTTATTTAAAGTCGGGCATTCCTAATTTCAAATTTCGGAAGAATCCTCTCAACTTATGTAGCGAAATTTTAGATAAAAGCAACAAAACATACTTTTTTGCAAAAACAATGTCAAGAATTGCTATTTCAACTTCAATTTGTGCAGATAAGAAAGGCATTGTTGCAATCACCAGGCCTAAACCTTCGTTTAGCACCTTGCATGCTCATCAGAAACACAGATCTTCCGAACTTTTTTTCCCGCCAAAAATGATGACGTCACTAGTAATTGCTGGAATTGGCACAGGTCTGTCTGCAATATTTCTCCCTTTTATATGATTTCGAGTTTATTTCGATCACGATATCATTTTCAAACCACTTTTCTTGCCCAAAAGTTACACGGACATAAAACTTGTATCATCAAACACACGCAAAAATCATAGGGATTTTGAGTTTGGTCGTTGAGTTGGAGACTCACAATTAACTTCATGTACAACAATCAAGAACGACATCAAGACACCCACACACAATACGCCAAAAGGTATGTATAAATGATGCAGAGAAACCTGAATGGCTTCTAAGACGATTTCATCTTGAATGGAAATCCTCTGTTCAAAAGTGGCAGCCATATCAAAGGCCAAGATTCCATTTTCTTTCACTTTGATCACCAAATAGCTGAATACGTCAACAAACTCGGAACCTAATGGCAACACATATCCTCCGGGTAAATATAAGAACTCTTTGAAGTCTGGGTGATGTAAGTGTGGCAATCGAAAGGAATCTTCGATCACAAAAGCAGCAATCTTTTTGGTCGTGTTCAAAATTCTCAAAGTTTCGTAGTAATCTTGGAAATAAATGACATCCTGATGCAATTTCACGAGAGCTGGATTCGTCGAGGCTTTCAGGATTCGAGCAGAATTGGCATTTTCCCATAACGACAGCTGATAGCCAAATCTTAAAATGTCCTCAAACGTTTCGATCCGATGAATTTCTGGCTGGGCTCTAAAATCAGACACGAGCATGGCTGTATAGGCTATGAAAAGAGTTGGTCCAATCAAACCCAGAATCAAGCAAAACTGTCTTTGGGAGAGCTTCTCAGTTACTCTAAAGAGGTTGAATCGTTGTAAGAAAAGTTGGTCCAATGTGAGGTTGAAGTGGGTGGAAATATCAAAATTTGTTCCAAAAACAAGGCGACTCCATACCATTGTCAAGACGACCAATCCCAAGATAGAAACCCATGCGTTAAAACTCAGGACAGTGAAATAAGCTTGATATCCGAAACTGGGCTTGATTGGAGTGATGTTCAAAACAGCCGTTCCTTTAGAGCTCAAGATATGAATTGTCTCGAAAAAGTCAAATGTTTCTAGATCCACGTTATATCCTGGCAAAGCAATGTCAAATTGATGATTGGCTATTTTTCCCAAAATTCCTGACCATTGACCATCAGGTTCGCGTTTTCCAAAAGTATCATTCTCAAGAGGTGATATCGAAACCGTGAAGTTCGTAATTAATTCAATGGCTTTGAAAACGTCATGGTAAGGCCCTTTGAATTCAATTTCATGTGGAAACTGAGGATTTGGAGCCGTATGAGCAAAATCACCCCACGATTTCGTCACAGCCTCAATTTTAGTACCAGACATTTTTGATCGTCGAGAAAGATAGGACTGAGTGGATAAGCTTTGAAAGCAAGCTGAAGAATCATTCCATTGGAACAGTTTGTTTTGGTGGATTGGACCACGTTTGATCTGGTAAATTTCCGATATCTCAAGGGCTGAGTTGTACACGAAAACGTTTGAATTCAATTGGAGGTAGGTGGTTTGAAGAAGATTCTTCATTTCAGATTCTGGAATGAACCAATGAGCCTCTCCAAGAGGATTTGGAAAAGAAACGGAACAACCTTCAGGAACAAATATAGCTGATCTTGGGTTGGCTTTAGCAATTGCCTCAGCAGGTTGGATTGAAACGGAACACTTGGAGTTCACCAATGAATGGGCTAATTCATTATCAAAATCGACTTGATTGGTCAGATCCAAAAGATTATCAACCGGAAATAATAGCAGGAGATTGCAGAGAACGTGAGGTTGCATGTTGTAGATTGGATTACTTTGTGCCTCCTAGTTGCCCATTTCAAACTTGAGTTAAACCCCTCAACAAACATATTCATGTTTATACTCATGAATATTACATAGTAGGAGCTCAAATTAGAATAGAAGAGCAAAAGGCTGATGGCAGTTCTATACCTGGTCTCTGTTATTTGGAACCGTGTTATTTAGTAATAAGTAGTGTCAAGACTAATTTGCTTGACGGTGTAAAATTGACATTATAAGCTTTGGAATTTGAAGGTCAGCCACATTACGCAAAAAACAAAATCATAATAAAACCGTTCTTCCATAAGCATCTTGACTTCCTCCAAACCAAAAACTCTGTGTATTGTTTATCATATAGTATTTATCAGATCTGTGATGTAATTGTTATTGAAATTATAATTTTATAATTTCAATTCTATTAACAAGTAACTTTAATTGTAATCAAAAACATTTTTGTTAGGTTGTGGATTTTCTATTACTTTTACAAGGAATGGGATTCCCTGTAAAGAAAGTTATTTATTAATTTACTGCAAAAAGAATCACATTTAAATGGTATTTGGTTTAACAAAAACCATAACGTAATTGTAGTTAATAACATTTGATCCAAGGTAATTGTCATTTTTCAATAACAAATTACCATTACATCTTCACTTATGTCAGAAGTTCTGCGATTAAACACTTCACCTATTTTCCCACGTCTTTCCAATTTTTCAGTATTTAAATTAATGCACCTGAAGTTCGCAAGTTTTTGAGGCCTCTCACACATTTTGCCCTAAAAAAGTGATTTCCAGTTGGGTTTGCAAAATACTGTGATTGAATGTAAATGTAATTCACTTACTTTTTGAAAGTAATTGTAATTGATTGTGTTTGAAGATCAAGAAAATGTAGTTGTAATTGGTTGCATTTAAAAATAAATTAAGTACTATTGTAATTAATTACATTTTCAATGTAATTGACAAAGGTCTGGTTTATATAAGTCACGTTTTTTGAAAGACTAAAACACGCTAAAGTGTGTTATGTCATTCTCTTCCAAAATGCACTTCCGCCTTGAAATATGAAATTCAAACGCCCTTAATTTCAGTGCAATGTCAAGAACAAACAATGCCACGAATCTTGTTAAAGATTAAAGTGCAACCAGGTGGGGATGTATCAGGAGTGAAGGTGAAACGTGAATGTAATCCTGTCATTTTACGTTAACTGGATCATGTATGTACACATTAGTGATGGGGGGCAAACAAGAGATTGGGCAAGCTGTACTGGCAGAGTGCTTGGGCTTGCTGAAGCTTGGCATAGCTTGGGTGTTTGTACAAGCACTTTTCCCAGCTAACAGGTTTGCCAAATTTGCCATGAACGAAGAATAAACTTGCCATCCGAATTTCACTAAACCAGGCTGATTCAGCTAAAAAGGGCCCATACCTTTGAAAGGATGTATTTTTAAGAAAATTACACACTTCAATTCTCTCACATGGGGAAATACAGAAGATTTCGAGAATACTAAAAAAAGATTTGGCATTTTACTTTTTCATGCCGGCAACTCTGAGTAAACGAGATTGTTCTGGAAGTGTGACTTCTAAATCTCGGTCTTGATTAGCCTCAAAAGTGCATTCATGTGTGGCCTAGAACCGAAACAAAAAAACACCATGGTTTTGCAAATGCTTTCGAAATTGAAATATTTTTTGTATCACTTCCACTATTTATTGCTAAATTATTAAGGTCAAAAGATCATTGAAAGAGCAACTTGACATTTTTTTTCTTCTATGTCACACTGCAAGTATCTTGACTCTTCAAAGAGCAACTGCCGGCAACTGCATCTTCCAATGTTCCTTGAGCTTGCCAAGTGTATTGGTGTATTGCCCAAGTAATGCTTGTCAACAACTTGTTCTTGGGTGTCTGTGATGACTCATTACTTGCCCAAGTCACATCACTAGTACACATGTAATTGACTTGTCAGACTCAAGGTTGATTGGTGACTTGCGGGCCAAGCATTTCATTGACACACAACCTTGCCACAACAATAATCTATTGTTTTTCTATTTTACACTTTTGTACCATCTGACATGACTTTTAGACGCAATAAAAAAAAAAAAATCAGCTGTTAGTCAGTAGGAAGTTGTTTGCGATTCACTCAGAGCAACAAGCCCGAGTGTCTGTCTGTCTACCTGATCCTCTTGGCTGATTCAGCCGTGGAATTGCAAAATACCATCAATGCTCACCACGGTAACGGCCTTCAAGTCAACACCATCAAGACGAAGGTCATACTGTTCCATTACGGTCTTTTTCCTACCTACACTTTATTTCAGGGTTGCGTGAGAAAAAAATGTGACGTTCCGTCCATCTTCAAACTTCATGTAAATCACGCTCTTTTTTAGTTATTGCAAAAATGATCAGCCATTTCAGATTTTTTTGGAGTACCAAGTAGAACAAAAATATTTGGTACTTGTTTTTCTGGAAACTTCTCATAAAGGCAAGGGGTTAAAGGTCAATTGTCATTGTGTGCCACTTCCCATTAAGGAAAATGGGAGTCAATTCTTTCTAATTTTGAAAAAATGAAATGAAAGGTTTATAAGTGTTATTTTAACTTTCAACATCATGACTTACTTCGAACCCTTTTTTGAACCCTCTTGGCTACAGGACTTGTTTCAAGAGAATTTTACAGACCAAACATGCCAACTAACATCATATGGAAGATGAGATGTGACACTTTAGATGACTTGAGAAGCCTGCTGGCTGGATAAGTCTTTGGAAAGTAAATTGACCAGTACTTAGAATAAATTTAAATTCTTGGGTTCATATAGGGATATGATGAGTTAGGTTCTTTAAATGTTGCATTGCAAATGAGATATAAGGCTTAGTAAGCATTCATTGCAACCACCTAGGTCAAGAAGACTAGCACCAGTGTGAACCATTGGCTCTTTGTCATTGCAGTTGCCCAAAGAGGATGAGAGGTTTGGAAGTTACTTGAAGCATACAAACTCATAAACATCCAAAAAAATGTTTTAATTATTCCTAAGGTCTGAATTCTACACAAGAAATTTTGAACCAATACAACAGAGCAAATTGATGACCAATAATGAGTAGAAAGTTAATTTTTGGGTAGTGTGTACAACCTCATTGACTTTAACCATGCTCGTTTAGCACTTCAGAAACACAACACTTCAAAAAACAAATCAAGAGCCAAAAGGGGTGTAAATCAGTTCTTGAAGGAGGTCATGGTGGTGACAATTACAATAATACTGAGAAAACTCCCATTTTAATTTCACATCGGAAATCAAAATATCTTCCCTTTCCCAAATAGTGGAAGGACACATCCAGACAAGAGATTTTAGATGTTCATGGCTTGTGGAATTAGTTCACATGTACAAAATGATCTTTAAGTTTCTGCCAATAAGAAAGAGAGAAAAGATAAATTTTTAGTCACAAAACACATAATTTATCTTTCTTTTCTACCTACTACTCAAGGAAATCACTAGTGGCAGTATAATTTTTGTGCCAACTTTATTGCTAAGTAATTTAAATGAATTTTTCAGACGGACGGAATGTCACATTTTTTTCTCATGCAACCCTAAAATAAAGTGTAGGTAGAAAAAAGCCAAGATCCAAGTCCTTGTACAATAATCCCATTGCATGTGAGGATTGCTTCTGACTGAGAAAACAGGTTTTCAACCCTCCTTTGTCCCCTTTTCGTGTTCCTCCAGCTACCTGCCTGCTTTGGCTTTTCAATGACTTTTGCTGCCGGTCAACTTATGTCTTCCTTGTTTTGCCTGGAGTTCTTAGGTCGTTTATTAATCACTAGATAGCGTGCAAGCCAGGGTGGGCATTTTTCGACATCGAGAGCATTTTGGACACCCTAGTGTCCAAAAGTGTCCAAAAGTGTCCAAAAGTGTCCAAAAATACCGAGAAGGTGTCCAAAAATCTCCAGAGGGTGTCTAAAAATCCCCAAAAGATGTCCATAAGTGTCCAAAAGTCCAACAAACGTAAAAGAAAGTTGTACAAATCAGACGAAAAACCAGTTACACTACATAAGTAATTGAATTCTAAAGAATACATGGTTGTGTACTTAAACAAAAATAGTTCTATTAATGGGAACATTACTTGGAGAAATAAATTTTGCCATGATAACTTGTTAATAAATTGTTAAAAAAATAAATGTTTTGTTTATACAATATGGTAAAATGTGTGTAATTGTTCAAAATGTTTCAAGATTTCAATTTTATTTCCTCATCTATAAACAAGAGTCTTGTCTTTTTTAATAGTAAAACAACACTGCTTTAAAAAGCATTATAATACTCACATTGCAATCTGATATCAGTTTGAGTGTGCTTTTTTATAGTTAACATTTTTTGGACAGTCAGGTCAAAGACTTCTAGCCTCTTGGATGGGAAACGCTTGTAACAATGATAAACTTTGGAATACAAATCAAAATACTAAGTAACCTTCTCTTGTCACAAATCAAGACACAATTAGCTTTAAAATGTACTCGCATACTATGTTTAACATGAAGTGTGGTGTGAGCGTGTTATTAGTAGTCCCAGTCTCACATTCATTCGTTTGTTCGTTCATTCCTTCAGTCGATCATTCTTTCCCACATTTTGGACGATGCTCGGTGGTCAAATGAAAAGAGTGGAAAGTTCAAATGTCCAGTTTGGCCTTCAAGTTATTGGCTCATTTAATGTATTAAGTGTAAGTTTCTAATGCTGAATTGACTTATTCTTGCTTAGATTTCGTCAAGTGACGTTTATTTTGGAGAGAAAGTTTGTAGAATGTTATTCTAAAAATATTTTTAACCATTATTTTTCGAATTACTATATTTGGACACTCCTATTTTTTGACAGCCTTATTTTTGGACACTTTTGGACACCTTTTGGACGGGGGTGGACAAAATGTCCAAAAATCAAATGCCCACCCTGGTGCAAGCTTTAGCCAGGCTGATTTGGCAAGCGGGGCGGAATGCGTTGAATTTATGAGGAAACTGTCGCCCTCACAATTGTTGAGCGGACAGTTAGTGTGATCAAACATGTGAATCAAGACCAACTTTTTTAAACTCATTCTTGAAGCCATGAGTTATTATTTATTCATAAATGTATTGGATTAACCCCACAAAAAAGCAAAAGCTGAAATTTGTGTTCTTCCTACCAATGACTTATTGGGTTTCACAATTCGACCCTGATTCACGACATCTGGTGGCAGAATGTGCAAAACCGTTGGTGTAAAAGTTGAAAAATCGTAAAGCCATATTACTTAGTTTGAATGGCTCTCATTCTATCCCAGTGCTTTAAAATAAACCACCATTCGGTGAAAATTTTAGAAGATTGTACTGAAATTTGATGTTAACATTTTAAAATATCATAAATTTGACTTATTACAATGTTATTGTAAGTTTCAAGTACTAGCTTTTAGACCTACAATCAGTCACCCTTAAGAGAACAAGGACATGAGAGAGAAAAAGAGAAAAGGAGAAGCCCCCCTTTTCCCCACTCTTGCATGACTCAGAGTGATCATTTTCAGACACACTCAAAAAGGGGAGGGAATAAAACTTTTAGTATGATGTTTTTTTTTCATTTGTGTGACAAACTGAAACAATATTAGTTGATCTGCACAACAATAAACTTCAAGTTTGAGTTACGTATTGCACAATGAAATGTAAAAGAAAAGCCAGAAGTTTGTCAACGACTCATAGAAGGTGCAAGAACATAGTACATAAAATGGCTCTCTTAGAACTCACTGGAACTACAATTTTGAACTCTGAAGGTCTAATGTATTGATTAGCTGAGTTTATATACCCTGTGACAACTTGAGTTGTTACAGAAATTTTACGTTACCACACGCCGTTGGTTTCATTTGCAAACACGAAAGTACGTAAGTCGCCACAAGAAATCGTTCAAAGAAAGCTAAGCTTGTAAACCCTGTCGCAAAACTCTTTCAAAACTTTTGCCACAGGATTTCTTGTCCTAACTTATGTACTTTCGAGTTTTTAATTGAAGTCAATGGCGTGTGGTAGCGATTTTTTTTGTCACAACTCAAGTTGTCACAGGTTATATAAACTCAGCTAATATGAAACTTGAGAAGCTCTGGTATTGACTTGTCAGACTCAGGGTGATTTGGCGATTTACGGGGCCTAACATTTAATCGACCCGCAACCTTGCCACAACAATAATCAGCTGTTTGTCGGTTGGTAGTTGTTTGCGATTCACTCAGAGCAACAAGATCGAGTGTCTATGCATTACCTGAGACTAAAATGATATTCAAATGTTATAACTATTTGTGAAGGCACATTGAGAAGTCTACAGAGCAAAATCATTCCCATCTCCGTCCCTATCCTCATTTATTCCGTCTGGAGTTCCATCCATTTTTCTGGATATTCTTTTGATAATTCGGCTTCCAGACCTACATCACCCCCATCTTCCTCTACGGCCTTCACCTCTGGCTTCCCAACTCCGCCCAATCCGCTCTCAAATCCACCGATGCCACCTTCACCAAATTCCTCAAAAGATACCTCTGCGTGCCCCAATATGCCAATTATGCATGGACGCATTTCCCATGCGAAACCGAGCCTTTTACCACCGGGCTGGTAAGGTTAGTGTCCAACAGTGTTAGGAACCTGACCTTTCTGGAGTTGATGTCTGGACATATGCTTTCCTTCCCGGTCAAGGACTTGACAACACCTTATTGTCCTTGGCCTGACATCCCTTCGGAATATTGGCGGTCACGCACCTTTGTCCGGCTTCCTGCCCAACTCCATCAAAGACGGGAACTGACGAAGGATCTGTTCAATCTGACCCACCCTCTCTACTGCAATAACCCAGATTTTCATCATCTACCTCTACCCAACTGCATCTGTACAGTCTGTCAAACCCCGCTTCATTTCTTCCATGTGCACTGAACGTATTCTAGTCAACTCACTGTGATATCATGATTTACGTAACTATTTTTAACTTGTTTTTAACATTTGACATGTCTTTTTACAGTTATATATGATTACTAGAGCTGGGGGAAATAGTTTTTTAACTTTTTTTGACTTTTTTCAACTATTTTGGGTTTATTTGACTTTTTTAAACTATTTTGGGTTTATTTGACTTTTTTCCGACTATTTTGGGCACTTTCCTGTCTCCCTGGAGCTATCACAAAGCTTGAAGGAAGCTTGAAGCTCATGGAGAGCATCAAGGTGATTGAGGATGTCACCGAGAAGATCACTGCGCATCCGGTCGCCGAGAAATTGAGGAAGGTCTTGGACAAGAACCCAGGATACAAGCGTGTCTGTCAGATTGCCAGTGTTCTCAATGGAACCCCAAATGACATGGGAGGTATGGAACCAGATGTCCTTGCAAAGTTCGCCAATGCCCCTCTTACATCTGTGGATTGTGAGAGGGTTTTTAGTTCATTCAAGGACTTGTTTGCTCCCAAACGGCCCATTACTAAAAACCCATCTTCGGGATCATTTGATTGTTCAATGGAACGATTCCTTATTTTAAATTTTAGGCCTGAATGTATAGAAAAATATAATAATATACACTATGAGAAAGAGACCCCTGAATTTGCTTTAATTTTCGCGCACATGTACAGGTTAGTTCTTGGATTTTATTCAACTATTTTGCCTGTTTAATCAACTATTTTAGTAGATTTTTCCAACTTTTATAGTGACTAAAACGCCCTTTTTTAATCAACTTTTTCCCCCAGCTCTATTGGTTATATTATTATATTGGTTATAATATTGATTACACATATATCCTTTTTTTAATACGCCATGACATGACCAAGAGTCGCAATAAACATTATTATTAATTGAACAAATAATTAGAATTGTAGCGTGGACCCTTTTCCCGATGATATGATTGTATTTTACGCTTGCAACTTGTTCCATATCCTTCGCAAACAATAGGCATAACATGGGTTTAATTGTATTTCACCTTGTTTTGCTCTTTTGGGGCCTTCCAATTTTTATGAACTCCGATACATGATTATGTATATTATATACGGAGCGGAGTTGGGAAGCCAGAGGTGAAGGGCGTTGAGGAAGATGGGGGTGATGAAGGCTTCTTTGAGGTGATTGGTAAACTAGAGTTGGGTGGAGAAGGTGAAACTGACATGAAAAACTTGACACATTCAATCGGGCTACTACTGATGTAGAAGGAGGTGGGTGGCAGCCGACCGGACTTGGATAGTACTTTTCGTGGTGGTCTGCGCTCTCGGTGTTAACGACGACAACCATCATGAGTGACAAAGTTTGTATTCACTGACAACAGATGCCACGGTAGTTGTGTGTATCTAGTCGCTTCGCGACTTCTATCTATGGTAGTACGTTGCCTTTCCCTATGCACTCAAGTTAGGGTGTTCACAGGAATAGAGCTTAAGCGGAACTTGATAACTAGGCCCCGGATTTGAACTTGATTATTTTTGGCCAAAAAATTGATTTAAAAATTGGTTAAAATCATAAAATAATTGATTAAAATCATGAAAAAATTGATTATATTCATTAAATAATTGATTTTAATCATAAAGTAGTTGATTTAAATCATAAAGTAATTGATTAAAATCATAAAATAATTGATTAAAATCATAATATAATTGATTAAAATCATAAAATAATTGATTAAAATCATAAAATAATTGATTAAAATCATAAAATAATTGATTAAAATCATAAAATAATTGATTAAGATCATAAAATAATTGATTAAAATCCAAAAATAATTGATTAAAATCCAAAAATAATTGATTTAAATCATGAAATAATTGATTTAAATCATGAAATAATTGATTTAAATCATAAAATAATTGATTTAAATCATAAAATAATTGATTTAAATCATGAAATAATTTTCTTTTTTTTTGGGGGGGGGCGGATTTTTCAATACC
>JAAGOF010000213.1:642925-666322 GCA_010645155.1 Tigriopus japonicus
CGGAAAAAGTAAGAAAAATCTGATAATTTTGACGTTAAAACATCAGTAAGAAGTTGAAAAATACGTGCTTGAGGTATAAATGGAGCCTTAATATACAAATTTTAAGGTAAAATTGGGCTGAAATGAAGGCTAGCTATCTGTTTTCTTGATAATAAATGGAAAATATATTACAGAAGACTTATAGTTTAATGAACCCTCTGGCCAGCACAGAAAACTTAATTGTTAATTTTGCTGTAAATCAAATATTTTATCAAAAGAGGCCTAATATTGGTGGAATGTGCAGAGATTACGTTAGATTAACTTTTTGAAATGTTTTCAAATACAGGTAACACTTGCTTTTTTAAATTGTAAGGAAAACATTTCTTTGTACAATGATTTTTTGGGGAAAGAATGATATTCCTGTTGTCAATTTGCCTGACTAGTTATATTAGGGATGGTAAAAAAGTTTAAAAATTGTCATCAGAGTTGCCAGAAAGGGTTGTTTGTGACTTCGGGAGTGGTTTATGCCATGAAAAATGTTTTCAAAAGGTTAACCTTTTTCTTAACCAGTTTGTTTTTAGCAAAAAGTACTTCTGGAAAAGCATAGATTTGGGTTACAACCACCAACTTGTTGTTTTTGATCCTAGACTGTGATGTGGCAGAGCATGTGACAAACCACTTTTTTCAAAGAAATTTAGCAAATCCTTAGCAAAAAAAATCCTGTCATAGCATGGAAATGGAATTTCAAGTCAATACGTAAAAAAATGTCGAGAGAGCCAATTTCTTCATTTGTTGAAGAAATTAAAAAAAACAAGAAACACCCAAAATATTTTAGTCTTGCCAAATTTTGACCCAAAAATTGAGTAAAAAGTCTTTTTCAATGAAAATGTCCACGAAAACTTCAACATTTTCGCCAAAAGCAAAAAAACTTGAATTTTGCCAAAAAAAAGAAAAAATAATTGATTCAAGTTCAAATCCGGGCCCTATTGATAACAAAGGGCGGGACCTAAAAAATGGGTAGCAGATTATTCCACAAGAATGGAAGAGTTCTTCAAGAATGCATTTGGGCTGTATATTTGTATTTGTTTTTCTGACAATGTTTATTCTATAATGGGAGAGAGGAAAAAAATGCTACTTATGCACTTTCAAAGGAAGGGAGTAATGACCAAAATCCGGCGGAGGGAGTTTCATTTTATTGGCATCCTGAGGGCGTTAGCCCAAGGGGCGTCAATTGAAATGAAACAAGTGATGTCAGATCTTCCTTTGTGGGTGCATATAGTATTTTGTTGACTAACTTATCTTTTTTGGGACTTCAGTTTTAATTTTTTTTACTCTGAAAATTAGTTCAACCATGGACATTTGTACTATCTGACCTAAATACTGTACATTGCTTGCTCAATACGGGTTTTAGGAGCTTTGTTCACCTCAAGTCAGTCCATCATCAGTTTGTGTGTTGGCTAATCAGTGCCTTAGTATAAAAGCCTACCACAACTTCCATGTTTGATCCAGCCCCGTCAATGAGATGGGGGCTTCAGATGTACAAATAATTGTGTGTATAATATGAACTTTCTAAATTCTAAGCAAAATAGTTGATATGCAGAGCAAATTGATTTGTTGGGCAAGAAAGTGGTTTGTGGGTCGCAAAAGTGATTTGTAGGGCAATAAAGTGATTTGTGGGTCGCAAAAGTGATTTGTAGGGCAATAAAGTGATTTGTAGGGCAATAAAGGAAGTTGTAGGGCAATGAAGTGATTTGTAGGGCAATAAAGTAATTTGTAGGTCAATAAAGTGATTTGTAGAGCTCGGAATAATATTCAGCAAAAAGTAGCCAAATATTCATTATTTATTTACCAAAAAGGGGGAAAATATTTGCCTAAACACTTAAAATATTCAAAAAATCGCGGTGCCTTTTTGGTACAGAATGAAATTCTCAGTCTATTTATCTTCTTGCCCTCTGTTGAAGAAGCATTGAACCACCAATATCATCGACAAGTTCTCTTCGGTGAGGCACTGACGTCTGTCAGAGAGGACGTTCTTGTACAAGGAGAATGAACGCTCAACATCGACACTTGCTGTTGGCAAATACTTCATTTGGGCAACATCCAATGGAGACATCTCATTCAGAAGGTCTCCCTCACCAACGATGGCCTTCTGGACCTTTTGGACTGTTTCCAATCCTGAATTCTTGGAAAGCAAACTCTCCATCTTGGCCTGCAGGGCCCTTCCAACAGGGCCAGGGCAGCTCTCCAGCCTGGCCTTGGTGTTGTCCATGAGTGTGAGGGCCTTGTCCAAGGACAGACCCTGTTCCTCAAGGCTAGTGATGGTCATGGGCAGGAAGGCCAGGTTGGAAAGGATGTAAGTGAGGTCCCTGGTCATGCAGCTCTTGGCAAACTGCTCCTGGCTCTCAGCAATGCACCTGGCGTCGGTGCTTGTGAAGCTGTCAACCACGTCCTTAACCTCCTTGAAGTACAGCGTGTACCAGACGGCTGCTCTGACCCAAGTACCCTACCTGGTCAACACGGGTACACGGGGTAATTGGATGCCAGGGCAGCACTCGGAACTCGGCATGCCTCAGTGGAGCTTTCAAAAACACCTTCTTTGTGCTGGAAATCAGGGGGTTGACCTCAGGGAAGCTCTCCACTACCAAGTCACAGATGCGATGCAAGGCTTGGGCTGTGCAAGTCAGGTGAAGCAAGTTCTGGAAAAACAACCGCATATCCTTGCCGGCTTTGACCATGTAGGCTGCGCCGTCAGTCACAAAGACCTTTGCCAGATTGTAGTCAAAATCAGGGGAAATCCAAAGCACAGCCTGATTCACAAGACGGGCAATGGTGATGCTGTCTGTTTGCTCAAGGAACTTGCAAAGGACAAAGTGAGGCTGGTGGTACTTTTCGGCATCAAGTCTTCTGCAAATCACATTTGCAATGGCCCGTCCCAAGCAGTCAGAGGATTCATTCACACTCATCCAAATGGGGAAACCACTGAGGTCAGCCCTGATCTGGGAGGATACTTCCTCCTAGCATTGGGGCATGTAGTTCTTGCGCAGCGAGGACTCATTTGGGATGGATACTGCAAGGCGCTCTTCCAGAAAGACGCGGAATTTGGGGGTGCTCCAACTTCGACCAAGGAATATTGGCAGCTAAGAAAACTGAACAGAGTTCCCTGCCAATTTCTTCAGATTTTGAAGGATTCTTCTTTTTTTGCAACACATCCTCGATGTGTGCCTGGTTCTTGGCAACATGTGCCTCCTTAGCTTGAGATTGATCATGTGCCTGGACGTCTTCAAGTGTTGCTGAAGTTGCGCCTTGCAACTGGCTTTTACCGGGCTCTCACAGGGCCCACAGGAGATGGAGCTCTCTCTGTTATCGAGTTTTCTGTAGGGGAAGTCCTTGCCGGTGTTAAGGCCGGTAAGCCATTTCCTCCTGTTAGAGATACTCATGGTGATCGATGATTGATGGATGACAAGGCGGAGTCACAATATTTTCTTTGTTTATTTTCTCGCCTAACGGCAGTTGTACATCCAAAAGGCGGGAAATTCAAATGTGGAAAAGGAAAATAAATTGAGACCCTCAAAATGACAGATATATTCATTTTTCTCCAAAATTCCCGAAAATATTCAAAAAAATATTTTATATTTTTTTGAATAAAAGTCCTAGCCTTAGTGATTTGTAGGGGCAATAAAATGATTTGTAGGGGCAATAAAGTGATTTGTAGGGGCAATAAAGTTATTTGTAGGGCAATAAAGGAAGTTGTAGGTAAGTAATATTTTGGACTTAACCTCGATGGGCTTGGAGGAAGTCTCATAAAAAGGAGAAGGCATTCAACAAAGTCAGTTTCCAGGGATAATCACTGAGGAAGGAATGGGTTCCTCGCTTGTCAACTTGAGAGTCTGCCACATTGGTTGGTCAATGAGTTCAACTCAACAGACCTGATTAGACCGGGTAAAGTTGGTTGGTCGGGGATAGTCGAAAGACACCGATCTAATTTGTTTTTAAACCTATTTGCGTTCGGGATCTGGATTTCAACACAAAAGGAAGGTGGGAGAACATTAAAAAGTCTTGATGCTTTATAAATTAGACTGTGCTCTTTTCTTCTGTTGACCCATGCTGGGACTTTGTTCTTTAATCTTGGCCAAGTGGTTTCCGGCTTTAAAGTTTTCAACAGGTATGAATCTGGGATTGATTGTTAAACTGTGGGTTGTTTTGTATGCGTATATAATCGCATATCGTTCACGTCTTCTCTGGAAGCTATACAGGCCCAGCATTTTTAGTCTTGACCAGTAGTTCGGCCTGTCAATGCCCCAAAAACCATCTATCCAACACGTAAAAACTCTCTGCCCGTTTTTAAGCCTACGGATGTCCGAAGCACTACTTGAGGACCATAGCAGGGAACAATATTCAAGTTTTGGGATAATTAGTTGCTTGAGGAGAGGAGCAAGAACGCATCAGTCCCTTGATTTGAAGTCCGGAATATCCAACCCAATTAAGGTTGGTGTTTTGAGAAATATAAGTCGTATGTCATACACATACCCAGGTCGCGAATGAGCTCGTTTTCCTGGATTTCGTGACCCGACGGATCAGTGTAGTAACATTACCCGTTACGTCACTTCAGAGCATTCAGGATCAGATTTTTTTATTGCACTCGAAGTATTAAGTTACATAAAATTCTTTCAATCATATTGTTATTTTTGTCAAAGGAAATATGATCCATGTTTGTTGTACACTCTTATCAATGTTATTTAATCATTGAATCCCTATTTTTGCATTTGCCGCCCTGAACATTTTTACCTCTGCTGCCCTGAATTTTATGCCTGGGCCCTAGAGCAGTGCTGGAGGGTCCTTGCCTTATAATCAGGAATGCTGCCAACAGCCACAAGACGGTCCATTTCAATAAAAATACATGTTTTCTGTCGGCCAATTTCCATGAATGTTTTTGGGGCAATCAGGCTACACAATGACTCAGTGACTTAGAAACGTACGAATTTGCAACATTAAATAGAATTACGTACAAAGCATGCTCTTAAATGCACCAAGCGTATCTGGCGTATCTGGTGACCTTTTCTTCAATTCTTTCACAGCAAACCTGTTAAGTCAAGTCTTCCACTCAATTGAAGCAGAACTGACGAAGTGTACCTCACTCGACCACATTAAACTTTAAATATTTCTAAGTATAGTCATGTAATTAAAAAATTAGCGGGTTTTCAAGATGTATCAGCAAGACGCAATTTCATGCATTATATTTAATAGAAAACTGGAAACGTTAGGCTATTGTGAAAGTAAGTAACCGAACTTTGGCCAAATTTTGATTAAAGCCAGATTGGCCGTGATGGCAAAACTGATCGGAGGGGTCCGGTAATGACTATGAGCCCTATATTTCTAACAAATCTTCGTAAACAAACTTTTCAGCGTTGCCAAAATCGGGTATCATCATGCCAGTTTTAAAGGTCAATCGTATGTTAAAATAGCGACGTAAATGCCTTACGATAGGAAGGCAATTCTTCCAAATAGGGTCCACGAACTTACCGGGGGGCGTCTTCATACAGCAAGAGCAATGGAGATAAGAAAAAGAGCAAGGAAGTGCTTAGATTGGGGAATTGTTCAAGAGAATTTGGTAGTGAAGGAGAAGTAGAAATAGCCAAATGACACATAAGTTTGAAACCATTAGAGACTCCTAAACATAAGTTGGTTTATAGAAGGTCATAGTTATGATCATCTCATTTAGGATTCTTTTTTCTGATTTGTTGGTTCTGATTGAAGAAGAAACAGACCAAAAGAAAAATGCGCGGGGGAGCTAAAATTAATAGCTCAATTGTTTTGTCTGCACCAAAGCACGCTGCAAGCATGCTTCCATTATTGACTTCAAGGGTATTTCAAGCCGGCTAGAGCATTTCAAATGAAATTTTGGTTTGAAAATCCATTACGAAGAAGTTGTTATTAATATGGCGTCGTTTTAAAAGCCTGATAACGTTAAAGAAACTCACAAAGAGTGGCAGTCAATTGATGAAGTATGCTTCAAGCGTGCATCTCTAAACACACATATGGCCTAATGAATAATTTTAAATCTTAAAAGCGACTTCACAATACAAGAACAAAATAAATTTGCGTAACCAAGAGCATTAAGATCATCTATGGAACTAGTGACACCGTCAAGGTCTTAAAATTAAGATCAAATACTTGAAAATCCAAGTGCTGCCAAAGGTGTAGATGCACTGTCAGAGAGTATTTTGTGGATTTTTTCAAGTTTTAGACTTAACAAGAGGTTTTTCATTGTGTCTTTTGAAGTATTCAAGATGTTTTATTTCATCTAATAAGTCCTTGATCACAATATTTTATGCAAAGTATGAAAGGTCATTCTGACACATTATTCTCATCACTAAGAGTGCATTTTGTTTTGGCTTGCTAACACCATGCTTACTGTTTTACTTTGAAATAAATGTTCAAACTGGTTTCAGTTTTATCCAAGAAGATAGTGATATCAAGGAAAATTTACTCACCAAAACTCAAGCCATTGGCTATGATATCATTTCATAACCAATTATGACTATGATATGTTTGAGAATAGATTCATCATTACAAATTAGGAATTAATTTGTTTCATTAATAATTTAAATCCAAATAAAGAGTATTATGCTATGTTAGTAAATTGTAGAGGGAAAAATCAAAAGGGTAAACCCGGGTAAACCCTCTTGGTAGATAAATTAACTTAGAATGAATCCAAGAAATAAAGAGTTGATGATTGATCTTCTGGAGAAACAAAAACGGCTAAAAGACAAGTCACAAAAACATCTTAAAAACCTCTTGTTGCTTTGCGGATTTTTTATGAAAACAAAGAAAACTTTCAGTCCTGGATGAACTCAATTTCAAAAATTGGTCAGTAGTTTCTGCAATAAAAAGTTCAAAGTAAGAATTTTGTCTTTCTCAGTAATATTATTCTCAAATCAAATGCTACTCTTGTATGAGGAGATATTCTGTTATGTTTTCTGATGAGGAGGAAACTAATCTTTTCTTTTGCATTGAAATACAAACATTTTTATATCCAGCTTTGCCTATATTTATGAACTTTTTATAATCCAAATTCGTTTGTGTTAGATGAGTTTTTATTTTGGCTTTAACATAAAAACAATATGGTGGTGGAAATATTGTGTTGAAAAAGTACAACCTAAATTGCACAAAAAATGAAGTGCAACTGAGAACGCCGATATACCTTGTCAAAACAATTGTGTCTTTCTTATACTTTGAACCAAAATATTTCAGTAATGTGTGGACAGTTTGACATGATCAAACATCCAGTGTCCCTTCAATAAATTCTAGGATGGTTTGGATTAATTTAGGATGTAATGTAAAGACAAATAAGTGCGAATTTATTGCTGGAACATGAAGCAGGATACGGTCACTTTGATGTCCATTGCCTTTTTCATGCAGGGTTCTAGATTGCTTTAAATCATTGTAAAAACCTAAATGGGATGAAGTAAGTTTTACTTGGTCCTGGAGAAAGGGGAGTAGTTTGGAAACATCTCCAACAAAAAAGAAGTGACATTATTCGGTCCAACACAATTCAAGAGCTCATAGAATTTCGACCATCATTTCCATTTTCGCAAAGGAAAGACACCTTAAAAATGTAGAAAATTCTTAAATCGTCCACACTTTCCAATCTGGTTGATAGCATATTAAACATCAATTTCAAAGATAGAAAGATTTGTTGGGGGTCGATTGGATGATAAGTGGTTATAAAATGAAACTTTGAAATTACTTTGCTTCAAATTTTGGAATAAAGCTTTCTTATTGGGGTGTAGTTGCAATTCTTGGTTGAAATCGAACTAAAGGAGACTCTTCTTTCATTTGCATTTGTAGTCTTAAACCAATGAAGGAAAGGATCCTTTTGATTGGAGCAAGACTACTTTTATAGGTACTTTTTTTTATTTCAATTTATTTATTAAGAGTTCATGCCCTTGCTTAAAGGAGCAAGAGCTCTCATTTGTTCCAAGATTGAGATAATTTATATCCATTTGTTATCAAATTACTGCACGAAAAAGTTCAAAATGCATGCTTTGGTTTATTTCTAGAAAATCTATATTTTCTGAACTTTGAACAGAGTTTTCTAATCTGCTGTTTTTTTTAGCTTTGTCTTTCGCCGTTATGGTTTTTCTATCGTTCTTGTTCTATTGATTCCTCTTTCCTCTGATTTCCTTTCCCTTGTTTTAGGTGGGTTTAAAAAGAGCGTAACAAACTCACAGTGTGAGGGACACAGGAAGCAACAGTAGGGGACTGATAAGTGTAGTTAACAACGTTAGGTTATTTTATGTTGTTGGTACTACACTGTTCATTAAAGGGGAAAAAGACAACGTTAATAGCCTTATGTATTCTAAAACACTTAAACTAACCTAAGCTGACCAAAGCCAACCCACATCTAATTAACCTTACTTATGGGTGTCATTGGGCTATTTTCTTGAAACAGCTTTGTAATCCCATCCACAACCTCCTCCTTGCTTATTCATCTCTCTCCCTTGCTCTTGGTGCGTGCACATGACACCCTCCCCTCCCTAGAGTGTTCGTGGACCCTACTCAGAAATAACCTTTGTAACATGAGACATTTATTTCGGGCATATTTATGTTTACGTATGTTTGACCTTTAAAACTGGCATGATGATACCCGATTTTGGCAACGCTGACAAGTTTGTTTACGAAGATTTGTTAGAAATATAGGGCTCATAGGTAATGACGGTAATGACCCTTCATTCTCAACGGACTCAACGGCTCGTTCGGATTTTTAGAGTGTTTGCCTAAACCTGATAACTTCGAATTATTCGCCATTCAAATTCATGTTGTTTGAGGCCAATGTGTGGGACAAATCTGCTTAGTCAAGAAGTACTAAAAACTGGAGTGGGAGGCTAACGGTGAGAATTATGATTTTTAGAAGGATTAATTCGATTGCGTCCTTCTGCAAACGAGACCTGGCTTGCATTCAGTAGAAGACATATTTCAAATTTCAGCTCAATCGAACGCCTGAGTGAAAAGTTATGCCTTCTTAAACTTATCTACTGAAGAGAGCAAAGAACAGGGGTCGGCAACCGGTGGGCCGCGGCCCTAATGTGGGCCCAAGGGTGGTAGTTGGTGGGCCCAGGAGCTATGAAGAAAGTCCAAAATATTGTTCCCGAGAGCCATCCATAGTAGTGTACTTGTAGGCCCAAAGCTCTTTGATCGCTAATTTGTGGGCCCCGGAACCTACTACCAATGCCTGTTTGGTGGGCTCCTGACAACACAAATCAAATTTCGTGGGCCTTGGCCCAAAGGTGGTTGCCGACCCCTGGCATAAAAAGAATGAACTTGCCCTTTTGTGTTAAAACAATTACCACAAAAGGACTAGTCTATATGTACCTTCTCGGTAGGATTTGCACTGAACTTTAAGAGAGCATATCTTTTGACTCCGACGTTGGATTGAGCTGAAAATTGAAATACGTATTCTTATCAACATAGGCAAGGCGTCATTTGCAGAAGTTGAAATTTTCTTAGTGGAAATCATGATTCCTCTCGTTAGCCTCCCAGTCCTGTGAAATTCAGTGGTACTTGGCCATTAACAGGGTAAAACAAATAGGAACGGCACAAGAACAGTTTAGTGCCATAACTTGTTAAGGGCATCGTTTTTTTCACGGACTTGATCCCCTCCAGCTCCACCACGTTGTTAAAGGGCGGTTTAGGCGTGACCGAGAACAGACTGCAGGTCAGGTTTAACAGATTGGACATAATTCAAACAACATAAGAATAAAAGGGTCTTAGATCCCAAGGGTGAGGATTGCGTTAATCCTACTGCATCTGTTCGCCGTGCTGATGGTTGCGATTTTTTCCCGACTATATTGCCTGAAATCTTCAAAACGTAACTCTATGGAGTTCAAATTTAATGTTGAACTTCCCATATATCCATGAACAGTAAAATCTCGATTTTACGATCTCCGATTTAACGATCAATCTCGATTTAGCGATAAATTTAGGGGTTCTCGTTTCATACGACTCCTACAATAGCGACTCGATTTAACGATATATTTTGGGGTGACAGACAATATCGTTAAATCGAGATTTCACTGTACTTGTATATATAGCGGTGGTCTTAAATCAATTTTGGTCAACTGAAGTGCCTCATATGTTGATCAGGAATTGTTTTTAGAAAAAAGAACCTGGAATGGTTTTTGGTTGAATTGATAGGGAAAAACACAAACATCCCCTTTTATGGTGTATTAGGTTGGACCATCTTTCAATTAAAATAACTACCAAATTATATAATTGGCAACCAAGAGTGTTTAGAGACGGGAATAAACAGCCAGAATAACAAGCCAGATCTAGAAAATTTGAGATGGCGCAAAAGTTATGAAATTGCGGTCTTAAATTTACCAGATTTTGGCTTTTCTGGCGTGCAAATATGTAACCTGGCAGCACTGATAACCAGGGCTCAGAATTATTAGCAAAATGCTACCTCTAGCAAAAAATCCCAGTGATTTTTGGTCAATGTAGCAACCTTTCGGTTTTTTAAAACAATTGCAACTTTTGGAGTGCATTCATCATCAATATCCATTGAAACAAATGTTTGAATTTATTTTGTCAAATAATGGCAAATTTAGGCAAAATGACCGCAGCGTTTGTCAGAAAGTATCTAAAGCTCTCGTAGCAACAAATTGCAACTTATGGACAACAACTTGCAACTTAATGTGAACCCCATTCAGTCTCAAAACTAGTGATAGATCGAAAGCGCTTTCGGCAGAAATTTCGGTTTCGGTCTCGTTTCGATTAGGCCTACCAAAACCGAAATCAGACAATTACCGTACTTAAATAATGGAGTTTGAGGACAAAAGCGAAGTTTGTTTTTGGTCCAAAAACCCTGCTTTCGGTTTTTGGTTCAATTTCGGCGAAGGCCTCTTTCTGCCAAAATTTCGGATTTTGTTAGAAGCCCTGTCGGCCCATCATTAGTGGGAGAGCTTATCCCAAATTTGGACTATATGTTTTTAAAATCTTAAAAAAAAAAACCTGTTTTGGGAAATATTTCGTGAAATGATCGTGAAAAAAACCGCCTGAGCAACGAAAAAAAATAAATATCCTTTTGGTTTTATATGTTAATCCGCAAAAATATAAACGGCTTAATTGAGCAACCCATCAGTGGATAATTGTATTGATCCGTTAATCTATAGAAGCCAAATATAATAATAGAAGCATAATCAGTCATGGAATTTAGTGATTTTTTATGACGCTTATCATGCTTTATAATAAAGCTTTTTGTTTCTTGAAAATGATTTCAAAAATGCCAGTTATTATGGCTGCAACTATTCCTGCCACCATCATTCCACAAGGAATAAGGAGATGATGGAAGGCGATTGAAACTGCTTTGTGATCCATAGTATCTTTTAAGATGATCCTTCGGTTATAGCTGGCTTTGAAATCAAAAGCCATAATTCCGGCCTCTCGGATTTGCATCGTCAAAAACTTGAAAAGCTCTGTAAACTCTGAATTTTTAGGTAAAACATATCCTGAGGGCATAACCAAAAATTCCTTGAAGTCGGGATTGTGGAGGTACGAAAGGTCAAAAGTGGGTTGATGGACCCAAGCAGCAATCTTTGGGTTGGATGCAAGCAATTCATGGGCTTCGGTGTAATTGTAAAAATAGGCGAGGTTTTTGTGTAAAGCAACCAAAGCAGGATCCGTTGAGGAGGCTAAAAACCTGGCTGATGGGCTATCGTTCCAAATGGCAAATCGATAGCCTTTGTCCAATATGTCCTCAAATGTCTCTATGCGGTATATATCTGGCTGAGTCCTAAAATCCGACACGAGCATTGCCGTATACTCGATGAAAAACACTGGGCCAAATATTCCTATGACGAGATAAAACATCCTTTGCGAGAGCTTTTTAGTTGGAGCGGCCGAAGATTGCTGACAAAAAGCTTTTATGATGTAAATCATATTTTGGAGGAATTCCCAATCTGATCCGAGGACAAAGTGGGACAAAAGGAGTATCGTTAGAAGAAATATCCCTGTTCCGAACCAAGCACTGAAGGTCAGAACAGTAACATATGCTTCGAATCCAAACGTCGGCTTCACCGGAATATCACTCAAAACAATTGTCATTAAGGCGTTATCCAAATGAATGAGATCAAATGCTTCCAATTTCATTATTTCAAACATATAACCAGGCAATGTAATGTCAAACTGCTTGTTTTGAATCCGTGCAAGAATTCCTGTCCACTGACCATCAGATCCCAAAGTTCCAAATTCATCTGATTCAAGGAACTTGATTTGGTATGTGAAGTTCGAGAGAACTGACATGGCCTTGAAAACATCATGATAGAAGCCTTTGAACTCTAAACCTTGACTATTTTGCTTCACTTGGTTCATTGGGCTCCAAGATTTTGTAGCTGCATCAATATGGATGCCAGACAAATCGGATCGTCTATCAAGAATGCCCTTTTTGCACCTCCTTTCAAATGTTTGCGAGAGGCTGTCCCAATGAAGCAGTTTATTCCGACGAATCGGACCACCTTTTATTTGGTAGATTTCAAATATCTCTAGCGAAGGGGAATAGATGTAAACGTTGGAGTTCAGTTGAGGGTGAGTCCTATCCAAAAGATGATTGATTTTCGATTCCGGGATCAGCCAATGAGCTTTGCCAATTTCTTTTGGAAAGACTGGAGTTTGGTAATCAGAGACAAACACGATGGTTCTTTCGTTGATGGATGAGAGATTCAGTGAAAATTGTATGAAGACCTCACATGGGAAAGTTGTAGGACTGAGATAGTTTTCTCTGTCAGATTGGCTTGGATATTGAATAAGAGTGTCAATTGGCAACAAAGTCAATATCTGGCAAATGATATAGTTGGAAAGTTCCATACTTAACTTTGCTTGGTAATCCAATGTCGAAAGTACAATTTAAACTTAATTTTTGAATTTAATTGGAAGACAGGCTTCGCCTTAGGCAAACCACGAACCTCTGAAGGTATGGACATCGGCCAAGAGACTGATTGAATTTTATGAAAACTATGAATCCACTCAGCTCAGTTTGTTGAGTCGAGTTTTGTATTTTTCTTGCAATATTCTTTAGAGCAAATTAGCTCTAGGACAAATTAGCTCGTAAGAATCTAAATACATTCCTGGTTGTTGTGAATTCCCCCAATTTTGGCTTAATATATGAAGAAATAAATGAAAACTATTTGCTACACATTTTTTTGCAACTCCACAGCAAATTAAACCCCTTTTTGGACAAAATGCAGCAAATGCGTCAAAACTACGGTTAATGGCACCAATAAGGAAGCGAATAACTTATGCTAAGTAAAAACTCATCACCTTGCAAGTAAGACTCTGCTTAGTAATAAGTACCATCGGCTCGAAATAAATGAATAGCAAATGTTGACAGTTTTTTTTTTTTTTTTTGGATTGTGGGTGCTAGGGTCGAAGGTTTGACCCTCGCCCGGCCAGCGAAGCCTGCCATCACATCATCCAGTTTTTCCGATCTCGCACTATATTTCGTGATTTACTTGCTCCAATTTTCCAACGTCCAATTCTCTCGAAGTCCATTTAAATTAAGTGCGACGTCCATAAATATTTGAACATTCGTTTTGTCTGATTGTGTTTTGCCTACTTCAAGTTTCGATTCTAAGGCAAACTTTTCTAAAGTTGTAATGACTGGTCTACACAAAGGCATTACCAGTAAATAAAATAAGGAAATAACTGCTTTTTTCTCATTCAATTAAATGAGTAAGTTGTAGCCTTGAGTATGGCTTCTGATCGACCTAAAATGTTTTATTTTTAAGTGTGCTATGAGTTTAAAATACTGTCATAATTACTAAAAACTTTCTCATATAATGATATATTACTTTTGACCATGGCAGAAATGTTTTGAAAAAAGAATAGCAAAAATAAAAAAATATAATAATAATTGTATTGTACAATGTGATTACCAAAATCTTTTATTTTTGTCCTAAATGGGGAAAATTGGACGAAAAATGTAGAAAAATGTTTGTTCTGCCGAAAAATTTGCGATTTTTGTCATCCATTGGAGAAGGGCGTTTTTGCTTTGACTTGAGACATTGAGGAGTATCAAATGAAGTCGGTACAGCTTGCACTTTAAAGGTCCCTGAATTTTCTTTCAGGCATTTATGCCCTCAAGCTTCAAAGTAAGTAGGGCTCCGTCGCTGTAGAGTTTTATCGTCCAATATCCGGACGTTTAGGCAAGTTTGTTTCTTAAACTAGTACTAGTACTAAAACTAGTACTTCTTAACAAAATTCGCGCTCAGTGTTCCTCGGGATAAATCAAGCTTGTGTTGAGTAGTTTCAAAGGATTGAGCTTGAAGTACTAGAGTGGTCAATCTGAGATTGACCTTATAACTAAGTTGAGGCATAAAGCCCGCAACACCATGTCCTGGTACCAGCAAACAAACAGCTTCGGTAAGCGTCCGAATTTCGAACCCAATGGGCTCTTTGTTTTTTTATATTTTTTGGCCAAATGCAAAAAAAACTTCTCATCTTCTCACTCAAAGTCAAGAGACAGACCATGTGACTTGAGATGTGGTTCGAGTTTTCAGTGCTACCATTTTTGACTCTGAGTTTATGCCTCTTGCCTTTCTAGGACTCTAATTGTGCAAAGCTTTCTGACCCAGAAACCTAAACAAGGGCCAATGTCGCAACACTGCCAAAATCGAACTTGAAACACATCAGTACATCTTCCTGTCATTTTTGGGTGTTTCTAGGTGCCTGTGGAAAGACACCTCTTTGTTTGCCCTGGTTTGGTTTTGGGTGCAAAATAGTAAATGGCGTCACAATAAACCGTAAGGGCGCAAATACACGGATAGGCAAAAGTGGCAGGCCAGCCCTTTTTCAGCCTGCCTGGCCGAATTTTGATCCAACCCACCTGAAAAATGTAAAGCCTAAATAGAAAAATGAAACCTACCTGCAGACCGGCTCATTTAGAGCGGAAATACACGACCAAGCGAAAGTTGCAGGACAGTCATTTTTTCAGCCTGCCCGGGGGAACTTCGAGCTAGCCAGGCTGAAAAATGAATCCTACCTGCAAGCCGGCTCGTTTAGAAATTGTTATTTAGAAGAAGAGCCTGCTTGTTGGAAGCAGTGTGGCCAACTAGCATTTTTCGATGCTAATTTCTTAAAATTAACATTTTTTCAAGGGCAAAAGCATTGCAGAATTTTGATTAGCATCGCTCTGATTTTTAGCATTTTCCTAGCATTATTTGAAAGGCTCTAGAATCAAAAAAAATTGGATAGCATTTTAGCATTATTCTAGCATTTTTTGGAAAAAAAACATCCAATTTTGGGGTTCAAAGATAGCTGATTTTGACAGCTGAATTTGCCTACTTTCCCTGACTTAAAAAAGATAAATTGGAAGACTTGTGATCCTTATTTTCAAGTTGGTTCCACAGTACAGGTAACCAAATTTCTGTTTACAGGCTTCGTCTAGACAACTTGAGAAAGGGCACAAAGCATTACTTGTCTCAAAAAAGATTAGATTTGTGATGGAACTACACCATCAACTACAGAAAAACAGCTTTTTAAACTTAGAAAGGATAAATCAGTGTTTCAGTAAAAGAACGGATCAAAAAGGGCTTCTAACCAAACATTTTTTTGTTAAAAGAGGGCTTTTTTGAAATGAAAAGTAGCTGATCACAAAGTTCTTAACATGCAAAAGTCACTTTGAAATTTAAACTGTTGATGTGCTCCGATAAAAGATATTTTGCAGTATCAAAGACACACAAAGTTGGGTAGTTTCGATTTTAGTCCATTTTGAACATGGTCCTTCTAGAAATCGTAATTTTGGATATGAATCTGTTAGACATATTTATTTGTTATTTTGGCACAACACACATCATAGCGTACTCTAAATAGTTATGAAATATGCTTTCCAAAAATCTTGGTTAAGTGCATTTTAAGTAATTTTTTATTTTTATTTTATTATTTTTTATTATTTTTATTTTGAGCTATTTTGACATAAGTTCCAAAACTCAAAAAAAAAAATTTATTTTTGAAACATTGAAAAGCTATGTGAAATCTTTGGAAAAGCTTTGTGAAATCTTTGGGAATTTGTTTTTTCATATAACTGTAGCGTTTTTCGGCTTTTTGGGGTCAAAAATGGACCATTCAAAGTCAGATATCTCATCTGTTGCAGAATGAATTTTTATTCAATTTGAATTCATAAGGTAACTAAATGGTCTCTATATGTGGGTTAAATTGTTTGTTAAAAAATGTGATAATTAATAGGTTTTTAGGTATATAACTTTTTCCCTGGATCTAAACTTGTATAATACAATAAAAGTAAAGTTGTTCCATATTGAATTGTGGGTCCAAAAAGTGCCATGATATCTTTGAGTATTTTGATTCAAACCTAAAAAGCCATTCGGAACACTGTGGGAAAGTAAGTTGCAAAGGTTTCTGAACCAAGAAATATTCAACTTTGGTGTGAAATTTCAGTCTTTAAAATGCATGCCTGCTTTTGGTTTTCATAGAGGATAAGTGAAATAGAAACAAAAAAGCGCTTTTTGGTCCAACACAAGTTTCAATTTAATCCTAGAAAATTTGAAGAAATCATTTGAAACATAATGTTTGGTTTCTTACAAACCTTCAATTATTCAAGAAAATAACTTTTTATAATTGTCATCAAAAATAAGTGCTGCTTGACTTGCCAATTGGTTTGTTTTGCTCTATATGATTTATTTCACAATCAATGCATTATAAATTTTTGAAGGCAAAGCTTTTAACTAGTTTCCTCTGTAACCTCTATGTATCCGACCTGCCCGAAGCCCTTTCTTACCAAGGCCCCATCATCAACAACAATAGAATACAATATCTACAATATGCAGACGACCTGGTTCTCTTGGCTAATTCAGCCGTGGAATTGCAAAATGCCATCAACGCTGTCCACGGTTATTGCCAAGAGAACGGCCTTCAAGTCAACACCATCAAGACAAAAGCCATGGTTTTCCATAAAGGTCGTCTGCCACCCACCGCCTTCCACATCAACAATAGTCCGATTGAAATCGTCAAGTTTTTTAACTATGTCTGTTTCACCTTCACCACCCAACTCTCCTTCACCAAACACCTCAACATCGCAATAACTAAGGCCAGGGCCAGGATCGGATACATATGCAATAAACTTCCTATCAAGAATCTTCCTCTGCCAATAGTTCTTCAACTCTTCCAAACTTACATCACCCCCATCTTCCTCTACGGCCTGCACCTCTGGCTTCCCAACTCCGCCCAATCCGCACTCAAATCCGCCGATGCCACCTTCACCAAATTCATCAAAAGATACCTCTGCATGCCCCAATATGCCAATAATGCATGGACGCATTTCTTATGCAAAACCGAGCCCCTCACCATCGGGCTGGCAAGGTTAGTGTCCAACAGTGTTAGGAACCTAACCTTTCCGGAGGTGATGTCTGGACATATGCTGTCCTTTCCGGTCAAGGACTTGACAACACCCTATTGTCCTTGGCCCGACATCCCTTCGGAATATTGGCGGTCACGCACCTTCGTCCGGCTTCCTGCCCAACGCCACCAAAGACGGGAACTGACGAAGGATCTGTTCAATCTGACCCACCCTATCTACTGCAATAACCAAGATTTTCATCATCTCTCTCTACCCAACTGTATTTGTACTGTCTCTCAATCTCCTCTTCATTTCTTTCATGTGCACTGAAAGCATTCTAGTCAACTCACCTGTGATACCACAATATAATTTGTCTATTGTAACGTTTTTTAACATTTGACATGTCACTTCACCATTTACACCATTACTACCATTTACTACCATTGTATATGAGAACACATATTTATATTATTTTACTTTATTTTATACAACCTGACATGACCTTGAGTCGCAATAAACATATTATTATAATTTTGGCTTCTCAAGCTTTGACCTGTCAGGTTGAAAAGCAGCCAGTCAAGGAGTTTACTCTGTCCGTGTATTTCCACCCTAAGCCAACACCTAGTCGTTAACTGATTATTGGAATAAGAGGGGTCTCTATCGACCTTTATTCATTAATATTTAACGTGTTTAAAGTGCATTACGCTACATTTGATTGCGTTGTACTAACCTCTCCATTGAACGTTAATTCATCACAATCTGATCATGAAACTAGAGCCCTACATTCTTTGTCAACTTTTTCGCTTATTTCCAATCAATTATTTCATCCAAAGTTCATCTTATTCGGACTCTAATTTTCATCATGGTGTCTCACTCTCAACATGTACAACATCCATCCAGTTTTCTCAAAACCTCACTTCCATCAACGAAAGATCCATTACTTTTGTGCACGCCAGTAATCCACCTGTATTTCCCAAAACAATTGGAAAGGCACATTGGTTGATCCCGGAATCAAGCATAAATCAACTTCTTGGAAACACTGATCTTAAACTGGACTCTAACGTTTACATTTACTCGCCCTCATTCGAAATATCTGAGATCTACCAAGTGCAGGGTGGTTTAATTCGTCGGAATGATTTATTCCGTTGGAGCAATCTCTTGCAAAGTTTTGAAGAGACTACCAAAAAGGGTTATCTCTCAAGGCGATCCAATTTATCTGGCATCCATATCAAAGCAGGTACCAAAGGTTGGGGGGAACCATGTCAAGTCATACCTAATAGTGAGGTGCCAGGAGGCGTCGAGTTCAAAGGGTTCTACCATGATACTTTTAAAGCAATGGCCCTCCGCGGCAATTTTATGTACACCATAAGGTCTCTCGATGACGAATCCTTTGGACATCAGGATGTAGATGGGCAGTGGCACGGAATTTTGCGGAAAGTTGCAAAGCACCAACTAGACATAGCTCTCCCAGGTTACTCCTATGAGCATGCCATGTTGAATTCATTTGATCTTGTTCATTTGGATAACACCATCATGTTCACCGTTGTTCTGAGTGAAATTCCATTGAAGCCAACTTTTGGTTATGAAGCTTATTTTACTGTATTCAACTTGGTTGCCTGGTTTGGAACTGGGTTATTTCTTACAATGGTGAATGCTTTGTCCACGTTACTACTTG
Source organism: Tigriopus japonicus (assembly GCA_010645155.1). NCBI lineage: Eukaryota > Metazoa > Arthropoda > Copepoda > Harpacticoida > Harpacticidae > Tigriopus > Tigriopus japonicus. Next base: position 661,924 of record JAAGOF010000213.1, read on the forward strand.
GATCCGATTTGAAACACTACATGAAGGTGGTATTCATCTTGAAAGCTCTTTGCTACCAATCTTTCGCTATCCAAGTATCGAAACTGTCGCATCGAATGTTTAGTCTGGTGATCAGCTTATTTTTGCCCATATTTTTCATTGCATATACGGCTATGCTCGTCTCGGATTTTAGGGCAAATCCCGATATCCACCGTATTGAAACATTTGAAGACGTTTTGAAACTTAAGTATCGGTTAGCAGTGTGGAAAAATGCTTCATCTGCCAGACAATTGGCAGCCTCTACAAAGCCTGCACTTGTTGCCTTACATAAGGACATCCTTTACTTTCATGATTACTACGAAGCCAATGAGTTATTGAGCACGACTCCCAAGGTTGCTGCGTTTGTGGAAAAACTGCCTTTTGACAAGCCTCAAATTCATCAATCTGATTTTAAAGAGTTTTTTAGTATTTATGTTGCTTACGTTTTGTCAAAGGATTCTGAATTTACCGAAGTATTTAAATATTTATCAATGACCATCAGAGAGAGTGGAATCATGGCTTTTGAGATGAAATGGAGCTTGGGCAAGAGGATCAATATAAAGAATTCAATAGAAATGGAAAGTGTTCCCATTGCATTCCACCACCTGATTATTCCTTTTGCCATATTATTGGTTGGAGTAGTTACATCGATATTGATTGGAACTTTTGAAAAACTCTATAAATGAACATAATGTTCAATTTTTCATTCCTTCCTTTGACATTGGGTGAATAAGATATGATTTGAATGCCGTCAATTGATTGTGGAGACATGTTTGACCATTTTTCCTGACGATTCGGAAGTGAAGATATTTTATCATCTTTATCATTTTTACTTGCTTTTTGTGAATTTGAATGCTGGAATGGTCACTATCAATGAAACTGATGAAATCTGCAAGTTTTATGAATGTATTGTAAGGAGCATGTGATAGAAAATTCAAGTCTCCGAGTCGTCAAAAAGCATAAATTGATGTTTTTTGGTTATTTTTGTCAACGGAGACGTAGCAATCGGACAGAAAAATAGGTCAAATTTGTTTAGATTTCAATAATTATGAATATGATTACCTAGAAATTACTAGGCAAGCAGTCGCACCTCAGGGCTTGAGCATGCGCCAGCTATCTACAATCTCGTTTCGTTGGTTCGAATCCCGGGCTTGCCGAGTCGTAATGGCCTGTTGTGGTGATATTTTTTGTCTCGCAATAGTCACGGCTTCAACGGTTTAAAAGGACAAACCTGCAGTCAGCCCTAAGGAAGAGGTAACAATAAATGCTTGTTGGATACCCCACGTACTCTAACCCCATGGTGCGGAGAGCCTTTTTCAGATCTCTGTTGCGAAGCTGCGGTCTGACCCGTGAAAAACAAAACAAGGTAAAAACCTAGGATTTATTACCACTTCCAGGATAACTTACAAAGTAGGAAAACTCAATGCAAAATTACTGGGAACTAAGGCAACTTGACACATGGGAAATCTCGGTTCAGGCATATTCAATAAAGAAAACTGGATACAAGAACAGACAAAGTACGAAGGCAAAAATCAAATTGGTAAATTTTAAGGCAGTTGTGTCATTAATACAAAAACTATTAATTAGTAAATTTTTGGGAAAACATTCTTTCATTCCAATGAGCTTTTCAAATCTTTTTTCACATTGGTCATAGACGTGGGAAACTTCATCCTTTGAAATCACTTTTATGTACCCTTACAATGGTTCTTGAAGCTCCAAGTTAGAGTGATGTGTTTTTCAAGCAAAGCGTATCTTAGAAGACAAAGGAAAAAGCCGGACTGATATAACATCCGAACCTTCGAATCAGAGGAAAAAAGGTTGCCAAAATCATAATGGGAATCATAAGACTGACTTGGTTAACACAAGAAGCACGGAAATCATGGAGTGGGAGGCTAGCAATGAGAATTATGATTTCAAGCAGAAACGAACCATTTGCGTTCTTCTGCAAATGAGACTTGGCTTGCATTGAGAAGAATACGTATTTCAAATTTCAGCCCAATCGAATGCCGGAGTGAAAAGTTATGCTTTTTCAAACTTATGTACTGAAGAGAGCATAGGATGAATGAACTTGCCCTTTTGTGGTAATACGATTACCACAAAAGGGCTAGTTCATTCATCCTCGGTACGATTTGCACTGAACTTTGAGTGAGCATAACTTTTGTCTCTGACGTTCGATTGAGCTGAAAATTGAAATACGTATTCTTGTCAACATATGCAAGATCTCATTGGCAGAAGAACGTAATTGAACTGTTCTTACTGGAAATCATTATTATCATTGCTATCCTCCCACTCCATGATTCCAGTGCTTCTTGGTTAATAGTTTCTGCTGGGGTTAACAAGTGAAGCTTCTGGGAGGTTCTGAAGTGAGCGAGCCCGCAATCCAGACATACCGGACATTTCCAAGGTTTAGTACCTGATAACTAGGGACGGGCAGAAAGTGCAAATAATCTTACCCTTTTAGTTACCAAAAGTTGCAAAAAATGTGCCCAAAAGTGCAAAACAAAGTGTAGAAAAATGTTGAAAGTGCAAATAAATGTGAAAAAAGAGCAAATAAATGTCGAAAAAAGAGCAAATAAGTGTCAAAAAGAGCAAATAAATGTCAAAGTAGTGCAAATAAATGTCAAAAAAGAGCAAATAACTTGCATTTGGACTTAAAACGTCATTCATGGAGTACCCACGGCTCCTAATTGAGCAGAAGTCATTTACAAGTTCTAAAGACATTTGAGACTAGTTTGAGGTGAAGAGACAATGCCGCACAAGTAATAGAGTTCTATTAATTAGTTCACTAGCAAAAAGGATATAAAGTCCCTTAAAATATACCAGAAAACAACCTTCTGAATTTTTCATTCCTAAGGTGGTCTCGTGGATGTATGTACCTAAAATATTGTCGAAATATATTTAACAATTGTTTTATATGGCTTTACATCACTCATCAACTGTTCTCAAATACTTTTGGAACTTAAAAGTCATATCTCCAAGTCAATTAAACAATGTGTACTGCTACATTGATGTATCCTTAGCTTGATGATTTTAAGTTTATAACGGCCTTTTTTAGAAATAGCGATCTTTGTAGGCAGCAAACATAATTCCGCAATCTATAATGTTTGTAGATCCTTCCATTACCATAACATGAGTTTCTTTGGGTTTGCTATTTGTTGGTTGCATGCAATGAGATTCTTTTGTCTAATCTTTAGTTTAGTAAACAGGATTTTAGTTATAGTTAAAGCCAAGATGGAAAATAAAGTGCGAGGTTTGCGTTTGAAATGCACATATTTCTTCAAGGTGCTAAGAATGGTTGATTGCAAATGTAAGCTTTTTGTACTAGTTCAAAATTTGATCTTCAAACTAAAAATCTTTTCAAAAGCCACTATATTTTCTTAACAATTTGTCAATTTTGTCCAAAAACGTAAATAAAAAGTGCAAATAAAGGTGAAAAGTGCAAAAGTGCAGAAAAATGGGTTTTTGTTACCAAAAATCTTTTTACACTATTTGCCCGTCCCTACTGATAACAATATCTACATACCTGTATGTAACCAATAATGATAATAAACATATTAGGTTCCACCTCCAACAACTGAATCCGGATTATCACACCATTAACACCGCCTGAGAATAGCCTAAAATTAGTTGTAGCTTTATTATAAAACAATATCGTCTCAATGTTATTGAACCCAAAACCCATGATGTGGAATATTGTGGATTTTGATTCTTTTATATATGGGAACACATCTCTGAAAAACAAATCATGTTTATATGGAACTTCCCAAGCACTATGAAATGTGTTTCTGACTCAAGAAACCAAGAGGTACTACATTGGCTTCCCGCTTTTTTCGAGTGACGTTTAGATTAAAGTTATACTCCTAAAAACTAGGGATGGGCGGGCCAGGATTTTTCTGTTCCGGATCATGGTCGGTTCGGCAACTTATCGATTCGGTTCCGATCCGATCAAACATATTTGAATCCGGAACAGATCCGGATTGGATACGGATCTGGATCAGATCGCATCCATGATTGCTTCTTTTATGCTATAATAGCTGAAATGTTCGTGCTTTAAGCCGCTTGGTTACTTGTCCACTGATAAGTGATAAGTATCGATCATTCAACAATCTACTTTTTACTATCGATGATTCAATTCTGGTTCTACTCCCTCGTGTACTTCTACTACTTCTTCACTTGTTCTCGATCCTTCCTTCTGTTAAGATGCCCTTCCATGAATAAACTTATGTATTCCTTGATTTATTCTTTGGATACTTAACATGGCGCAGTCGGCAGTGAAGACTCCTACGTTCATCGGTTTCATTCCGGAGGGTTCCTTATTTCGCCTGGAACATCCGACGATCTTCGAAGAGGACCTCGTCATTCCGATGTCCCATCACAATTT
>JAAGOF010000213.1:671620-693657 GCA_010645155.1 Tigriopus japonicus
GTAGCATGGTCGAGTGTTGGAGAATGACTAGTTGTTTATTGTCGTTGAGACACAGATATATATACTTAAATAGATTGACACGAGCATATAAAAGGGAGCAAGGCGGGAATACTACACCCAGCAGATATGGCTAATATTCTTAGCAAACAATACGCATCAGTTTTTTCAGTCCCCACTCGTTACTCACCAAACGACCCGTGTTTGGGAGACGACACTTTCTCCCTTGAAAAAATAACCGTTGGCGAGAAAGATATCATTGAAGTCATTAACTCACTAAAATCCTCCAGCTCTCCAGGACCTGATGGTGTTCCAGCACAATTCTTGTAACGGACGGCCACGGTTATGGCTCCAATACTCGCCTACCTGATGAATCGTTCATTGGCTGAAGGTCGGGTACCTGCTCTACTGAAAGTGGCTCACGTGATTCCAATTTAAAAGGGAGGTGACAGAGGTGAACCAGGAAACTATCGACCCATATCACTGACATCTAATATAGCTAAAATCATGGAAAAGTTAGTTAAAGTAAAATTGGTTGAATATCCTGACACGCAAGATAGCATTCCTGACCACCAGCATGGGTTCCGCACTCATTTTAGCACCTTGACACAATTGACTCAACACTTTGACGACATAATTGAGGGACTCCAGCAAAGCGACTGTGTAGATGTTATTTATTTGGACTTTGCCAAAGCTTTTGACAAAGTAGACCATATTCTACTGCTAGATTGTTTATCCCGGTTGGGGGTCAGAGGAAAAGTTCACACTTGGATCAAGGCCTTTCTAACAAATCGCACTCAAGCCGTGAAAGTGCAAGGCACCTTGAGCCACCCTTGCCAAGTGATGTCTGGGGTGCCACAAGGTACAATATTAGGTCCAATCTTGTTCATCCTCTTTGTTGCACCTTTACGAAGACTATCCTTTCACTCCTCAATCTTCTCGTTTGCTGACGATACCAAACTAGTCTTTGGTCGAAATTCTTTGAACTCGTGTGACCTACAAGATGATTTAAACTCGACATACGATTGAGTTTCAACAAATAACATGTCTTTAAACGGGGCAAAATTTCAAGCAATGACGTTTGACCCAATTGGGATGAATGTACCCACTTACATCAACAATCTTCTGTTGCCCATTCCATTTGAGGCTCAGTGAAGGATCTCGGAGTTATAATACAAAACAATGGCAAATTCAATGAGCACATCCAATGCAAAGTGGCCAAGGCGTACCAGATGTGCGGCTGGATTTACCGTACATTTAAAGCCAGAGACATTACCACTATGATAACCCTTTACAAGTCAATAGTCCAACCCCATTTGGAATACGCCTCCCCCCTCTGGGCGCCGATTACGGCAGAAGACTTGAATAAAATTGAAGGAGTGCAACGAAGTTTCACTCCTTCAATTTTATTCTGAGCAATCACTGGAATGAACCTCTTGAATTATTGGGAGCGACTCAAATACCTTCGACTAAACAGTTTTCAACGACGCTACGAACGATATCAGATCCTCTATGTGTTTAAATGCCTGCATGATTTGTTCCTAACCCAAGGATAAAGTTTAGTCTGAGCGAAAGAAGAGGGATTACGTGTGATATCAAATTTAAGTTCAACCCCTCGGATAAACAACTAGTTAAAACTCTGAAATCATCGTCTGTAATGAACAGAGATCCGATATTATACAATTTATTGCCTAGTTCTATTAGGCGATTTTACAGCTCAAATGACCCGTTGTTAAGTTTTAAGCGAGATCTAGATCGTTTCTTGTTAACTATTCCTGATCAACCTTACATTCAAGGTTGCCCTAGAGCGGCAAATTCTAACAAATTGACTGACCAAATATTTTATCGTGTTGACGCAGAATGACTTGCAGGGAAAACATTCCCTTGTATCGGTTAAAAACCTGAGAACTAAACTAGAAAAAAAACATTCGAGAAAAGCCTTTACAATAGCTCTGTTTTGCTAATTGGACTTAACATGCAGTCTTTTGTAAAAGAAAACATGCAAATCAAAATTTGATACGTCAAAGATTGTAATTCATTTTGGAAGAGACCGCAATTATGTAAAGTTGCGGGTCTAGATTTGATACATACCAAATGGCGGAGAAGAGAGACAGGCATCGCGACAGACAAATGGGAGGGGGAAAGATTTTCTTTGCATCGATTTGATTGTCAGACTTTCAAATATTCAGTTGAAAGAAATATATTACTCTCTTGTTTTAACGTATTACTAACGCAGTGGCGAAGAGCGTCCATCGATTGAAGCATCGCAGTGACGCAAAAGATCCTGAACTCCTGAAGAGCCCTGTCCTCCGTCCAACGTCACTGCCTTCAGCTCCAGATCCGATCGTGTCAACCAACCTAAGAAAGGGGCGCGATCAGGGAAAGATGGCAATCGAAAGTTGATCCAAGCAGGATCCCGATTTGTCACTGAGGCAGAATCGAGATACTCAATGACAGAACTCAAACTACTTGCTGCATCATGGGCCATGAAAAAGTGTCACATTTCCTTGCTGGGACTTCCTAACTTTGAGTTGATTGTTGACCACAAGCCTTTGGTGTCAATCTTGGACCACCAGACGCTGGACCAGGTCGAAACCGCAAGGATTCAACGTCTCAAAGAGAAGATCTTAGGGTACCTCTTCCACACTACTTGGCGTCCCAGATCAACCCACATGGTAGCAGACGTGCTTAGTCGTGCACCAATAGATCAGCCAGAACATTTGCGTGATCCTATCTTTGAGAAGATTCACAAAGTTGCCAAAATGGATCAAGATTACAAAGCCCTTATTAAGGCAATCAAAAGTGACTTTTCTGAGGAATCCAAGGTCAGTCCCTTTGTCAAACAGTTTATGAAATATCGAGAAGAACTTCAGGTGGAGGGGGACCTGGTATTCCGGGATGGACGGGTGATAGTTCCACAAGAAATGAGGCGAGAAATGTTGGCATTGTTGTATGTGGCACATCAAGGCATAGAGAAGACTTAAGCAAAGAGCTCGCCAGACTGACTTCTGGCCTGGAATCACACCGAATATCATGTCAACGGTCAATGCATGCTTCAACTGTCAAGTGTCAAGGCCATCTCAGGCAAGAGAACCTTCTGTGATAGAGGAGCCACCTATGCGATCAGGACAAGATGGATCAGCCGATTTGTTTGATGCTGCAGGCAAGAAATTTCTTGTGTACAGTATGTGGACCGGACCGCTATTCATCATGGTGCTCGGTAAAGCAATGGAAACACACCCTAGCTGCAGAGGTAGTGAATGCCTTCCAGACTGAATTCATGAACATCGGAATACCAATTCGCATCAGAACAGATGGAGGCCCACAATTCAGGGGCAAAGATTTCCAAGATTTTACAACAGAAGTGGAACATCCTGTGGTCGCCTTCATCTTTAGAGAACCCTTTGTCCAATGGTCACGCTGAGTCCGCTGTAAAAGCCATGAAGCAACTTATCTTGAAATGTGGAAGCAACATTAATTCTAAGACTTTCCGTATAGCGATGTTGGAGTGGCGCAATACACCGAACGCCACTGGCAAATCGCCGGCTCAACTGATATTTTGGCGTCCACTCAGGACGTTGCAACCCACGCACAATTAATTCTCAGTTGGGAGCAGGAGACGAACATGTGCGCGAGATTAAGCGGAATCTCACAAAGAAAGCAGCAATATACCACAATAAGTCTGCTCATTCCCTCAAACCTCTACAAATTAGAGATACAGTTTTGACCCAAGACCAGACCACAAAAAATGGGACTAGCGTGCCATTGCGGTCGGACCTGGAAACGATCGCTCATATAACATACAACTCGAGAATGGAAATATCACAAACAGGAACTTACGTTTACTCAGACCAGACCACACAATTTCTGGAAGAATTCTGGAGTCGGAGTAACAAGATCCCAAACCAATATTGAGACGCAGCAGACGTGTCAAGAAGAAGACTGCATGTTTCCAAGCTTGAAAAAATCACGGAGATACAAGCTCTTATGATTTGGTGGAGGTGGAAGAAACCGCAATTATGTAAAGTTGCGGGTCTAGATGTGATACACACCAAATGGCGGGGAAGAGAGACAATCCAATGATATAGAGCGCCATACCAATACGCCGGAGCGTTTACAAGCTACTGGAACAGTAATTCTTCTTGATGTGAGGTGATACAAATTGCAAAGTCAATCAATCCTCCCATGGCTGCAGAGTCTCCATATCTTGCTTGCACTTTTGCGCCAATCCTGCACTTTTGGGGATCTAGTTGGCGCCAAAATGTAGACGCTTTATCTTGTAAATTGCGCTTTTTCAAAAATATTGGTGCTTTTCCCCCTCGTCTATCTGGAGGCACTCTAATGATGTGTTAAGAGTTCATAATTCGATTCGATTTTTGGTAAAATGTTGCTACATCAGTCCTTATTTAGGTTTCTGGGCCAGAAAGCTTACCTAACGTAGACTTTTCCAAAGAAAGTGACAAAAACTCTGACTAAAAAATGGCAGCACTAAAAATCGAAAGACATTAGCACTTTTCAGACTTTTTTCGCAAAATTTTACCAAGCATGAATAAAATCTAGCTGTCTAAGAGCTTGGCCTTCAAAATTACCTAAAATTTTAGAGGGTTTGGTAAATTACCAATTGACGAATTTTTATACCAATAGGGGTCTAAAATTACCTAGATTTTCACCGAAGTCTGAGAGCACTGTCGACAATACTTGACCAATGGTTATAACTAGGGACAGGAACTTAAGACGAATAAACTTATTCGTCTTTTTGGCCTTTATTCGTCGCGAATTTTTTTTCGTCTAATTTGGATTTTATTCGTCTTTTTTCGTCTAATTGGCGAAAAATTTGGATTTTCTTAGATTTCAAGCGCTTGCAGCGTTTTTTTGAATTTTCCAAGCAAGTAAAAACTTCAAAGAAAGTTCAACCTCACCAATCATAGGCCAATGTAATAATTTATTGTCAGTTGCGGTTTTGCACAAACAGGTGACAGGACAACTGGACCCAGCGGACAAGTCGACCCAACGGACAACTGGACCCAAGACAACTGGACCCAACGGACAACTGGACCCAGCAGACAACTGGACCCAGCGGACAACTGGACCCAGCGGACAACTGGACCCAGTGGACAACTCGACCCAGTGGACAACTTAACCTAATGAACAACTCGACCCAGCAGAAATTCGACTAAGTGGACAACTTAAAAAAGCACAAAACAGAACTAACCAATCAATTGAACTTCTAGTAACCAAAATTGCATGGCAGATCCCCATTTTTCAGAAAATCTATAAAATATTTATAACCTCATATTTTCAAAAGGCATTTTTGGTATTGAATATTATTTTACTGATTTTTCCCACTGCCAAAGGCAGCTTGTTTCTTCTTCAAATTTGATTTTTTGAGTTAAAGTGAATATTTTGAACCACTAGTTTGAGTTTGTGCTGTTTCAGATTTCCACAAGCTCGACATTTGTAAGTGGGTTTAGTTGTTTTCAGAGTCGAGTTGTTCATTAGGTTAAGTTGTCCTCTGGGTCGAGTTATCCACTGGTTTGAGTTATTTGCCTGGTCGACCTGTCCGTTGGGTCGAGTTGTCCATTGGGTTGAGTTGTCCTGGGTCGGGTTGTCTGTTGGGTCGACTTGTCCGTTGGGTCGAGTTGTCCATTGGGTCGAGTTGTCCTGGTTCGAGTTGTCCGCTGCGTCGAGTTGTCCTGGAACCGCACAAACAAAATACAATCCACACTTATAAATTGACTTGTACTCGTACAGTTGCTTGACAGACACAGAAAGAAAAGATTACTATTGGGTTGAAAAGGCCATCAAAACAATTTTTGGATTTCAAAAATCTGGTTTTAAGTATAGCTGTACTAAAAACGTTCCTTTAAAAAGGCATTTTTAACGCTTAGTTTTAATTTGACATATGGACTACTGGCTAATTCTTGCTCGTTAGGTACTTCCTTTTTTTAAATTTTCTAGATTTCGCCGTTTTTGACAGTCAGATCAGTTCAGACAGATTGGTCCTTATCAATAGAGACATACATAAGGTCTATTTTGTAGGAGCAGCTTTAAACATCTTTTTTCGTCTGGACGGGCATTTAATTTTTCTTCTTTCCTATAAGATAGGTTCATTCGCCTTTTTGGGAAAGTGATTCGATTTTTTTCCATTTTGCAAGTATTTTTTTCTTCTTTTTTCCGTCTGTTGGGAACTTTTATTCGTCTTTTTTCGCTTAATCGGTCAATTTTGTTCGTCTTTTTTCGTCTAATCAGGCAATTCTATTCGTCTTTTTTTGTTTAATTTGACAGTTTTATTCGTCTTAACTTCCTGTCCCTAGTTATAACATTTGTAATGACCCGACAATCCCCGTTGCTTCAGAAGTTACGGTACATGTCAAGGTGACTATACCAAAAAAACACAGATCCACTTTGAAATGTTTTAGGAACTAACGGTAAGAGAGTACTATAATCTTCTGCTTTCTTCATTTTTTTTTATAAAACAAGTTTCAACGAAACCTTTGCTGTTTTCTTGTTTGTGCTTAATTGATACATGAAAGGTCTTGTGAATGTGATAATTGAGAGTGGGTCACACTTGAAGAGGAGAAGCAAGTATTTCTTTTAAGTGGGAAATTAAAAAATCCAGCAGTATTTTTGTTTTTAGAAAAAATGCCCAGGACCGCTCAGTACCTGTATTTTGAAAGTTACCATAAGAACTATATTTCTCGGACGAAAATGGCAACACCAAATGAAACCTTTGAAATTTCAATCAAACCACATTAGTAGCGATAAAATCGCCGTGTTCTCTTCCCTCTTGAATGAGGCAGCAACGTTTGAGCATCAGCCAGGAATTTCTTTTGAGCTTCATTGGCATATTTCATCACCACGTTGTGTTTCGAGTCTAAATGAAAACGCATAGAACGTTGATAACGTGTTTCATATGGACAGACTTTGCACTTCAGAAGTTTTGGCTCGGATTCACTCTTCGTCGAGAGTTTGATGAGATGCTTCCGTAAATGGGTGACCAAATGATTTCGGACCCATCGCCGTGGGATAAGCCTCTGACAATCTGGACATTTGACCAATCGCGAGGTCTCCTTTACTTTCTCGTTCTTGATTGAAGAACAGGCTCGACTATTGTTGAGCTTCATTATATTCGAATGTCTTCCTTCTAATATTAACTTCTCAGCATCATCCAGGAACTTCGTTTGAGCTTCATTGGCTAATTTCATGATCATATTATGGCCCAAGGCCATATGGGTACGCATTCTGGAGTGACAATGAGTTTTATGTCCACACGACTCGCACTGAAAAAGTCCAGACCTTGAATTTCTTTTTGTCAAAAGTTCATTGAGCTGATTACGTAAATGAAGGGCTAAATGTTTTCGGACGTCCTTTAGAGCACAAAGTTTTTGGCAATCGGGACATTTGACCCCGTACTTTTCATTTGGCGGGCAAATCAAGTTCCTGTCACTATTTGAAGATCGTTGTCTTCTCGGTAGGGTATTCAATTGAGGCGCAGTCGATGTCTCTGACACGATTGGCGATGGTGGCGGGCCCGAGGTCTGCGATTCATTCTCAAGCGTATTTTCCACCTCTGTCTCGATGTCGTTGTCCTCCGTCTCAGAGAATAACTCATTTTCCAGGATCAGTTTCATCCTCGCCAAAGATCGTTGTCTTCTCGGTCGGGTATTCAATTGAGGCGCCGTCGATGGCTCTGACACGATTGGCGATGGTGGCGGGCTCGAGGTCTGCGATTCATTCTCAAGCGGATTTTCCACCTCTGTCTCGATGTCGTTGTCCTCCGTCTCAGAGATTGCTTCATTTTCCAGGATCAATTTCATCCTCGCCAAAGATCGTTCTCTACTCGGTCGGGTTTTCAATTGAGGATCCGTCGATGGCTCTGAGCAGATTGTCGATGCTGGCGGGTCCCAAGGCTGTGATTCATCCTCCAACATATCTTTTACATCCGTTTCAACATCTTCATCTTCCATTTCAATGATACATTCAGTCTCCAGGATCCGTTTGCTCGTCTCCAAAGTTCGTTGTTTGTTTGGAGGGATATTATTCAATGGGGTGAACGTCGAAGGTTCTGTCTCGATTGGCGGCGATGGCGGCGGTTCTGAATCCCGCGATTCATTTTGCCCGTGTTTGCTCCTTCTGTGCCTTACCAAGGCGATTTTCAAAGAGAATATGGCATCACATTCGCCGCAAACCAAGACCCGTGGGATCGACACTCTGACCTGAGGGTCCTGGGCCTGAATGGAGTTGGCCCTATCTTCATCGGACTGGTTCATAAAAAAGTTATCGTAATCGGCAATGGGCACACGGAGCTTCAAGAGTTGGCAAATCGCTCGGAAAGGTTGATAATCCCTTTTAGTAATTCGCACTTGACCCGTGTAAACCATTTCCACGACCATTTCCATGTGTTCTCGGCGAATCTCGGGCAAAGAAATATTCAAATCCAAGGGAAAGAGTTCCTGGCCAATTACATATCGTTGCATGAGATTAGTAAAAAGAGGGGAAATGCCGGCAAAGATAATTTGATGGGCGGATACGTGGCCGTTGGTACAATGAAAGATCAAATCCGTGTTTTGAGACGCAGTTTGACACTGACGAAAATCGGCCAACACACCCCGAGTCTCCCAATCCAACCCCATTTTTTGCGCTTTCTAGACAGGAAAAAATCGATTCGTTATGTTCGTTCTGTCGGTCTTTCACGAGTTTGTTTATTTACAATTGATGCAGTGGCATTTTGAAAATACCATTTTCTACAACAAGGTGACCAAATCTTGCCCATCAAAAAGACCCTTTCTAGCACTGATGGGACTTTAGCCACCCTGGAATCAAGTAGCTTGAGACGGTACCAAAAGAAATGAGGACTTAGAAGCTTGATGCCGGCTTGATACCAAGGTGAAAATCTCTAGTGCTGCCATTTTTACCCCAGCTTATAGTACGTCGTTTTCTAAAATATTAAACATTTTTCTAACCAATTGCATAGGGTTATAGGCTTAATGCAAACTACCTCTTTTTCGTACCTTCCGTAACCTCGTATCCGCCACAGTCATCTGAGGGTATTTGCAATTTTTGCTGAATTTTAACAAAAACTGCTAGCACTTCATGTGCTGAAGATTTCAAAAACATTTGTCACGAGTTATTTTCCAGATGAAATATGTAACTAAATTGCAATTAAAATTTTACGGTTGTTTTAAATTTGGCGCGCACATTTCACACTAGATCAGCCAATCAAGCACCTCCATTTAACCCTCTGATAAATAAACAGAGCCATAAAATGTGAGGTGTCGACCGCCATCACTTATTTCATCTACATCCAGTGCCCAATTCTCTCTGGAGGAAAAATTTGTGTTTACAAAGAAACACAGCAAAGGTAAATCAAAAGTTGTTTCACATCAAATCTACAGTTTTGTGCCAAATTGTTTTGCCAATTGATCTGCGACCAAGTTACAAAATGTTCATCAATCACAGCGCTCAATTGACCTATCATGGACTTCGTCCTCCATGGCCTACCGTTTTGATTTAACCCAAATCTTAAAACAATTGATTACTCCATAATCAGTGACCATCATGTCTAAACGCACATGGTTTGCCTATTAATTGCGGCCATCTCATCCTATTCCAATTATTCTGACCAGATCTTATGGATGCTCGAGTTGACAATGTTTCAGACCAGGTTCAGGGGTCTTTGTTCAGACTGAGAAGACCCAAGTTGCCAAGATACAAAGCCATCCAAGAAGAATGGACTTACCCAAAACTCCCTTAGGACGAAGAAACAATTTGTTATTGAAAGAAGCAGACAGTTCCAAAACCAAAATTGACTTCTCATACTTCTAGTCATTTCTTTAAACTGTGAATTCAACGAAGGTTTGTAAAGCAAAGCAATGGATGGATGAGATATGTAACAAACTATGTGAAAAAGTATAATTATTATTATTTTTTTCTTTTTTGCGGATTTTTTAGTACCGCTACAAGGAATGCGATTCCCTGCAAATTAAGGATTTCTCCCGACAGCTTCAATCCGACCCCAACAGGATTCGAACCTACGCCGTCTGGGGAAGCACTTACACTCGGCCAAGGACATCTAGAATAGAGGTGGACTTTTCACGGCACGGCAAAACTGGCCGGAGGTGGCCCAAATCAAGTGAAAGGCAAAGATCGAATGCCAATTCAGCCGGAAATTTAGAGCAGCCTCTTTGGTCTTCTGGCTTACTTGGCTGGGGGAACTGCCAAAGATGAGGCCTCTTCTAGATTAAGGGTTGCTTGATGACACTGTTGCAATGTTCAAAATGACTTTAAGATGCTCATTGATTGGCCCCAAGAGCAATAATTGGTTTGAATGTTACACAAAGGTGACTTAACTTATTGTTTTGTCACACTTTAAGTCAGCTGGTCTGTCCTAATTTGTTGGTTCAAATATAATTAATCTTAAGAAGACAACGTGCCACAGGATCCCTGAAGAGAGAAGATGAAAATCAAAAATGGTGACCAAAACAATCAGAATATTGTTAAGAACTTATTTTGCAACATATTGAACAAAACCTGTCAATGTAAAGTGTAATAAACTTTAAAGCCTTTTGTGAGTGTTCAAATAATTTGTCTGAAAAGAGGATCCAGAATGGCATAAGGTTTTTTCTTAGTTTTGATTAGAAGATCACATAATCCAGCCTTTCTTCAAACTTTCAAGATACCACAATTGAGGCTTGTCAAGTAAAAAATCTGCTTGCTTTTTCGACTAATATCAATGAAGACCTTTCAAATAAAATCATTCAGACCGTAAGTGTCTTTCAATAGTCTTAAAACACTACACGATTGATTTTGTGTGCAGTTTTTCTGATTTGCGGGAGACACCCTGAAGAAGGAAAACAAGCTCAGTTCTTTTAAGTCGTGCAACAAAGTTCATGAGGCTCATAATTTATAAAGAGTGTTTTAGTGTCTATTTTCCAATGCATCATCATTCCCTAATCAGTGTGTTTTGTTTAAAGTCTTGTAGTGTCTTAGAAAGGTCTCTAGGTGCTCAATGTTCTCATGAATATCAGAAGTGCGAGGCCGGCCTCTCAGAAAGCTAACTGAATGAAGGTAAGACGATAAAAACTTTTTTTGAGGATTATGATAAAGTTTCTTAAAGTGTAAATATTACAAAAGTGTAGCCTGTGCAAAGGAATCTGTTCGTCTGAAGTCTCTTCATCGCTTGCGCAAGTCCAGAGTAGCTCTACTCTATTTCCGCGCCCTGTTGTCTTCCTTCACTCAGCTCTTGCTACCCTCGTTCGGTGTCGTCTTGCTTAAAAATGCCACGCAAATTCATCTTGAAAATGGATTAGGAACCATATTTCCCCCGGAAATTCTCCCCCGGACTAAAACGCGGAGTTTCATCACGCTCATTCAAGAAACAACTTGAACAACATAACGGCGTTTTTTTTGAGCATATCTGTTACCAGGCCTGAACAACTTACATAGATTTTGCTCATCCCCGCCTTATCCTGAATTTAATTAAGACATGGCAATCTTTATTGCTTATTAGAAATCGGTTTTTTGAAGGGTTGTCACCTTGGCATAAATTCATGTTCTAAAAATGATGGTTTCATCTTCGGATTTCAATTATTGTACGATAGTGTCATTGATTTCAGGACAATCTCAGTATGGGTAAGAGTTGTTCAAGTAGTTTTAAGTAGTGAATTTGCGTGTGGGTTAAGGTCCATATGCCATAGGATAGACTTGCACCTTATAATTATAATTGATATTGATGCAAACAAGTTGAAAATCTAGATTTCAGACCTAAGGAGGCATTACAAAATTAGTGTTTTGCTTGAAAAATGCATTTTGTCATTCAAATATTCCAAAAGTGTATCCCAAACCGTTGTCTGAAAATCATTTTATTTAAACTTAAGAATACTATGAGCTAGCATAAATACTGTAATGTATAAGGAAGCCAGAGTGGTCGCACGTACTAATGCGTTCTTATAAGAGCCGAGGGTAAAAAAAAGTGCTTCCCCATGACGGCGTAGGTTCGAATCCTGTTGGGGATCGAATTGACGCTGTCGGGAGAAATCCTTGTTTACAGGGAATCGCATTCCTTGTAGCGGTAGTAGAAAATCCGCAACAAACAAACAAAAAAAAAGTATATAATTCATCATATACGTATAATGTAATTATGGTCAAGGATGCTAAATATCCATTTTTTGACTATTTTCCAATGTGCTCCCAAGTTTGACACACAAGGACTTTTAATTTGGCATAACCTTCTTTGCTTCTCTTCAGAACTTCATGATTTGAATTGTTATAGAATTTCATGAAAGACTAGTCTAACCTGGATATAAGAACATTCAACAGTAAAATATATCTTGGTATCACGTAAAATACATAGTGAAAGACTAGTCAGTTTTACTTTATTTGTTCATAATGCAATAGTATATTAGAAAGATGTGTTTTAGAGACCAAATTAAAGATATGAGAACTGTTTCAAAATGTTAAAGTTTATTTTGATTCATTTTGTCTCATTTCTATCGATCTATTGTCAGTTTATTTCTAGTTTAGCTTATTTTTTTGTAAGTTTCAATGACAGTCAAATTTGTCTTAATATTTTCATGTATTCATGTGTTTTCTATTCTTATTTTTTGTTTATGAGTTAGTTCAATGATCAGTATAAGTTCGAATGATGCAAATAAACCTTATTCATTGAAAAGGTGTGTTCTAGGCTGAGTAAGAGTTAAGATAGTAGAATGTTCTAAGGGTGTTTTATCTGTTCATTGAAACCATGAAGAGGCATTACAAGTTTAGTGTTTTGCTTGAGTAATGCATTTTGTTATTCAAATATTCCAGAAGTGTATCCCAAACCGTTGATGGATAATCATCAATTCTTTAAAAACTGAGACTTTCTACTTTCAAAAGCACGTTCTCTCCTTTTGTGCTTCTCCACTTGATCTTGGTCACCCCTGATTTGTCGTGCGCCGTCCAGGAAATTCTAGATGTCCGTGACTCGGCTCTAATACGCATTAGAACGCGCGGCCACTCTGGCTTCCTTTACTAAAGGATTTCTCCCGACAACGTCCGTTCTATCCCCAACAGGACTCGAACTCGCGCCGTCTGGGGAAGCACTTACTCTCGGCCCTTTATAACACGTTAGTACGCGCGGCCATTCTGGCTTCCTTAAAGGATTTATCCCGACAGCTTCAATCCGACCCCCAACAGGATTCGAACTTACGCGGGGAAGCACTTACACTCGGCACTTTTAAGAACGCGCTAGTACGCGTGGCCACTCTGGCTTCCTTTTTAGTCATTCCATTTTTACTCATTGAAAACTTGCCAAACTGTCAAAATGTGTTTGTTTTCTCGTTGAAATACAAACTAAACTTATCAAAGCCTCTAAGACTGCAATACAAGATGTCTGTTTAATTATATGTAGGGCCCGGAAATATTTTTTTTTAAATATAAAATATTTCTCCACTTTTCCCCGATTTTTTTAATATTTAGGCTGTTTCAATGAAAAAATAAATATTTCTTCGAATTTTAAGCACAAAAAAATATTTCAGGCAAAATTGAGGAAAATAAACCAATGGCCAATGCTCAAAAGAGTTTGCAAAAAATGAACCCAAAATACAAAAATCTCTAAAAAATGGTACTTGCACTGAGATTAGACATTCACAACCCAATCTACTGTCATACACAAACAAACTGCGTCATCTATTGAGGCAAATTGAAAATTGTATCTTTACACCAATTACATGTCAAGTATGCCTCCTAACACGGCTAACTGAATCAAATTAACCAAAAACAAATTTGAAAACTCGGTGCACAAAGACAAAAATACCAAATAATGGCGTTGTCAAAAAAATATTTCTTCAATTTCTTGGCTTTTTTCTACCTACACTTTATTTAGGGGTTGCGTGACAAAAATTCATTGTTCCGTCCATCTAAAAAGTCCCATTAATTCACCTAATTTTTAGTTAGTGCAAAATTAATCAGTAATTTCTGATCTTTTGGATGAATTAAGTATAAGAGAAATATTTGGTGCTTGTTTTTTTTAGAAACTTCTCATATAGGCAATGGCGGAAAGGTCAGTTGTCATTGTGTACCACTTTCTACTGAGGAAAATTGGAAACAGTTCTTTCTAATGTTGTTAAAATGAAATGCAAGGCAATGAACTATTATTTCAACTTTCACCATCATGACTTCCTGCAAACCCTTATTTGAACCCTCTTGGCTTCATGATAATATTTTTGGGGTGGGAGGGGAAGATTTTTTCATTACTGCTACAAAGAATTGGATTCCCTGAAAGGAAAGTTAATGATTGATATAGTTTATATAATTCACATTTATACAAATTTTGATCTACACATGAATTCCTGTTGGCAGATCTGTACAACCCTTGAACGGTGGGTTGGTCATGAATAGTATATAAAAATTTGTCCAATTCTGCCCGAAGAGAATTTTTAAGAGATGTAAACAGACCAAATATGCCAAATCACACCAACATCACATGGAAATGCTCCATATGACTTGAGCATTATTATCTCACTTGCAATTTCTGGAGGTTTCCTGCATAATTCTTTAGAAAGTAAATTGACTGGTACTTTGAATAAGCTCAAATTCTAAGGGTTCAAATAGGGATAGATTGAGTTAGCTTCCTTTCATGTTACATTAGTTAAGTGCAGACCAAATAAGCCATTCTAAAGTATAACCAAGCAACCTTAGAAATTTTGTATTGTGAAATGATATTTAAGACTTTGGAAGCATTCATTGCAACTACCCAGGCCAAGAAGACCAGCTCCAGTGTGAACCATTTGCTCTGTGTCATTGCAGTTGCCCAAAGTGGATGACATTGAGGGTTCTTGGAAGTTGCTAGACACGGTGTTCCAAATGGCTTTTTAGGTTTGAATAAAAATACCCGAAGACACCATGGCAATTTTTGGACCCACAATTCAATGGGGAACAACTTTACTTTTATTGTATTATACAAGATTAGGTCCAGGGAAAAAGTTATATACCTAAAAACCTATTAAATATAAAAAAACTAACAAACTATTTAATCCATATTTAGAGACCATTTAGTTACCTTATTAATTCAAATTGAATAAAAATTCATTCAGCAACAGCTGAGTTATTTGACTTTGAATGGTCCATTTTTGACCCCAAAAAGCCGAAAAACGCTACAGTTAAATGAAAAAACAAATTCCCAAAGATTTCACGTAGCTTTTCCATATTTCAAAAATAAATGATTTTTTTCAGTTTTGAAACTTATGTGAAAATAGCTCAAAATATGAAAAAATATCACTTAAAATGCACTTAAACAAGATTTTTGGAAAGTTATTTTCATAACTATTTAGAGTACGCTATGATGTGTGTTGTGCCAAAATTTCAAATAAAAATGTCTAACAGGTTCATATCCAAAATTACGAGTTCTAGAAGGACCATGTTCAAAATGGACTAAAATCGAGACTTGAAACATTAACCGATTTTTGCAAAACTTTAAATTATTACCCAACTTTGAGTGTCTTTGATACTGCAAAAGTTTTTTATTGGAAAATGTATTTTAAATGCCTTTTATCTGCTATTTTTTCTTATTTTGAGCTATTTTGACATAAGTTCCAAAACTCAAAAAAATCATTTATGTTTGCAATATTGAAAAGCTATGTGAAATCTTTGGGAATTTGTTTTTTCATATAACTGTAGCGTTTTTCGGCTATTTGGGGTCAAAAATGGACCATTCAAAGTCAAATAACTCAGCTGTTGCTGAATGAATTTTAATTCAATTTGAATCCATATTATAACTAAATGGTCTCTAAATATGGATTAAATAGTTTGTTAAAAAATGTTATATTTAATAGATTTTTAGGTATTTGACTTTTTTCCTGGACCTAATCTTGTATAATATAATAAAAGTAAAGTTGTTCTCCGTTGAATTGTGGGTCCAAAAAGTGCCATGGTGTCTTTGGGTATTTTGATTCAAACCTAAAACGCCATTCGGAACACCGTGTAGAGATATAATATTTCATAATCATCCAAATAAATGTTCTGATTATCCTTAAGGTCTGGATTCTACTCAAGAAGTTTTGAGCCAATACAACAGAGCAAATTGATGATCAATGAGTAGAAAGTTAATTTGAGGGAAGGATGTACAACTCTATTGACTTGAACCATGCTCTTCTAGCACTTCAGAACACAAACACTTCAAAAAAACAAAACAAGAAGCAAAAGGGGTGTATATCAGGTCTTGAGGGAGGTCATGGTGGTGACAGTTATAATAATACTGAGTATACTCCCATTTTATTTTCACAGCATAGAAAGAAATATCTTCCATTTTCCTAAATCAGTGGAAGGCCACATCTAGACAAGAGATTCTAGATGTTCATAGTTAGTGGAATTAGCTCACTGGGACAAAAGGATCTTTAAGTTATTCCCAAGATGAGAGAGAAAACATAAATTTTTAGACAAAAACACAAATTTTATCCTTCTTTTCAACTTACTACTAAAATAAATCAGTAGTGGCTAAAATATTTTCATGCCAACTAAAATGTCAAGGAATTGAAATGAATTTTTCAGACGGACGGAGCATCAATGATTTTTCTCACGCAACCCCTAAATAAAGTGTAGGTAGAAAAAAGCCAAGAAATATAACAACCCCTTGAAAACTGCAACACGAAATGCATACATGGTTGAAAACAAAATGTACTGTATTATTCAGAGGGGGTTCAAGCCTTTTGAGGAATCTTTGATGCAAGGTTTCAAAGATCAGCCAATACTACTGAAACTACTGAGCAAGAACGACCCTCATAAAAGAGGTTGAGACATTTTCAATGATTTATACTGATGGATTTTGAGTTCGTATTTTGCCTTACTTTTGCCATTTTGGTCCTTAAGGGTCAAAAAGCTTACCGCTTCTAAATTTCTCCAATGACAAGATACCTAATCTCCAAGTAAAATATGGCAGCACTGCCAATTCGAAATCCATTTTTATAACTACCAATGGAACAGGTCTTTGGTCAAAAAGTTACTACAACCCGCCTTTTTTTAACAGCAATTACACTTTGAGTAAAAAGCGGCAACACTCTAACTCGAAACCCATCCCTAATGTTTTAGGCATATGACATTGCTCAAAGAAAAATGCCTTTTAACTAGTTTAGGGATCTGAAATTGATTTTGGCGCAGAGCAGAAATTCCACGTAATTAAAAACTGTTTTTTATTCAAGAAGAGCAATTACTTGCTGCTCTTCTGTATTTTTAATAGCTGTCAAATATCTTTAACTTCACTAAATTGCAAAATAAATTCCAAATTTGTAAACTTTTTATTTGTACTTAACAAAAAAACAAGTCTACAGCAATTTGTGACTCATCTAGATAACGCCAAATTTGACACTCAATCTTCTTTAGGATCGTTCTGGCTCACAAGTACCAAACTCGTATCTTGTAGCAAGCCATCCTACGAACGAGTGTCCAAGCTGCGCGCCAAATTTGAAATGGAAGTATTATTTAAATTGAAATTTATTTACATATTTCATCTGGAAAATAATTCGCGACAAATGTTTTTGAAATCTTCATCACATGAAGTACTTGCAGTTTTTGTCAAAATTCAGCAAAAATTGCAAATACCCTCAGACGACTGTGGCAAATACTTTTAGCCAGCGACTCAAACTTTTAAGATAGGCTAATTTAACTCTTAAAATTGAATCCTGACTTAAAATTTTGGCTTCCAACTTTCAAAATCGGGTGGCCTTTATAGGAGGTTACTCAGGGGGACGAAATCCCTAAGTGTGTGCCTTATGTAATCCAAGCTTTGCCGGAGAATTGAAGTGAATCCCTTATTTGATGCTTTTTCTAAACTTTAATCGAGCCATCATCAGAACAAATGTGTTTGTTTGAAGGAATTATTTGCTCTATTAGTACCATGTTGAATGCTTAAAAGGTGAATGGTAGGGATATTAACATCACCCTGAATTTTCTTAATGTTGATCATAAAAACATTGTTTTGAAATTTTCTAGTTTTCGACATCACATGTCATGTAACATTTCCTTTGGGACCCTGTGCTCCAGAGTGCAAAAATATTTGATTTGGGCTGCAATGAATTCTGATCGAAAAATCGTGATCAATTTGGATGACAACATTGGAAACCTTCCCTTCCTGTTCAATCCCTAAAGCCTTCACTCGCCAAGGCCCCCATCATCAATCACAATAGAATACAATGTCTATATGTATGCAGATGACCTGACTGTTTGGGCTAAATCTGCGGAAAAATTGCAATTTGCCATCAATCCTCTCCACAATTGTCCTGAAACCAAGAACAAAATTTCGACTGGAAGCCCCTTTTGGTCCATCACTTATCTAAATTGTGATGTAGCGCCTTCTGTTTGTCATGATCTTCAGGAAACACCAAAGTACGTGGAGCAAACTGATACTCGACCTTTTTGCCGACAATTTAAAAACAAAACAAAGCTCTCACTTTAGTTGTAGTTTTTTTGAAAGCTAAAACTTGGCTCCTTCAGGCACAAGGAAAAAAACCTTGATGTCTTGAACAATACGCGAGATATTAGCCTTCAAAGTCAATTCCGTTTTTTTCCTTTTCTTTTTCACTGTAGAAATGATCAGAAATTTGTTGGCCAATGACATTTTTATTATTTGAAATTATTCATTATTATTTGATGTTTTACTCAAAAATTGAAATAAACAATTCCAAAACTAGATTTATTTGACTCGATCAAATGCTGTACATGCCAGAGGATAAAACGCTTTCAATGTGTGTGTTCATTTAAAAAAGTGCAATGCATGACTTTAGATAAACTGAAACAAAATTGCAGAACAGTAATTTACTCCTTCAAATACCCTCATTTAAAAAAGATGGTGCAGTTATGAGGATTCAAAACCTGCTTGTTACTTTCTCTAGTATCTAAGCATCACTGTTACCTGAATCCTTTAAGATTATTTTCCATTTCAACCAATTTGCAAATGCAAGCAGATTTCCTTTTCAAGTGAAAAATGCTGTTACAAAAATGAACTTGTAATTGAAATTTACAACTCATGTGATGCAGAAATCAATAAAATATGTAGCATAACGAGAAACGTTCATATAATTGGTTTATTGGCCAAGTTAGCTCTAGCACTCCCGGGGGTGCGTTATGAGCATCGGTGTTGTTGATATTAATAGTAAAAATAGAAAAATTGAAAATGAAATGAAAACTCAGACATAATGGTCGTTTGAATACGCCTTCATTTCTATCACAGAGACTTGGCTTCGTCCAGGAGTTTTAGACGAAGAAGTAGCAATAGCTGGTTTTAGACTAGTTCGATGTGATAGAGTACGCCCTAATAATCCCATTTTCCCACATGGGGGCGTATGTCTATATGTCAGGAAAGACTTACTTCTTAGTCATGTACGAATGTCGAATGGAGAAGTAGAAGTTTTGATTTGTCATATCAAGGCCCTTGATCTTACGGTTGTAACAATGTATCGGCCCCCTTCTTGTAGCTCTTCTTCATTTCTGTCAGCTCTCCAATTCATTGGAAAGGAGTTAGATCGAGAGGTTTGTTCTCGACTCTTTGTTGTTGGCGACTTCAATTTTCCGGCTAGCATTGTTGAGTGGGAGGTTAGTCCGGATGGGTACATTCCCATTTCGAAAACAGCATCGCTGTCTTTCGAAAAATTGGAAGAGTTTGCGATCTTGCGTAATCTCTCTCAACACGTTGGTGTTGCAACCAGAGCAGAGAGTGTTCTGGACTTAGTTTTTTCCAATGACCCTGATCTGATCCAGTATGTCCACGTTGCCCCATGTAGTCTTTCAGATCATCACATTCTTGAGATAGGGTCGACCATTACTCAAAAGCCGGCGAGCTCTAGAGTTAAACCTGCTCAAAAGGTGGGCGTGGCCAAGTTTAAGTTCAAAGATGAACACTGGCCCATTATTGTTGAAAGATTAGGCGAGTTGGACTTGATTTCCATTCTAAAGCAGGAACCATCAATAGATAAAGCTATAAATAAGCTAATTTCACTTTTTGACGAAGTTTGTTTGTCCATTGGTATTCCAGAAATAGTGGCAAAAGGTAAGCCATTGTCTAGAATTCCAAAGGTTAGGAAGAAGTTATTCAAACGGAGTTGTCAGCTTTCGAATAGACTTCGACGTACTTCAAATCCATTTGTTGTAGCCAGCCTCCAAAGCAAATTGGATGTGGTCCAATCAAAAATTAGGGCCTCCATTGATTCCGATCAGTTAGAGAAGGAAAGTAGAGTGATCCAGGAGGTTAAGACTAATCCAAAGGCGTTTTTCTCGTTTGCGAATACAAAGAGAAAAGTGAAGCATCCTGTAGGACCTTTTGAGGTCGGCGGTAAAACCGTCAATGATAGTGAGGTTATGGCCAGTATGCTTGGAGATCAGTTCTCAAGTGTATTTTCAATTCCAAAAAGGGTAGTCAGAGCAGGCCATGACTGTAGCAATGTTTTTGATGAGACTGGCATTGATAGTCAGGATAATCGACTGGAGGATCTGGTAGTCACAGATCAAGATGCTTTTGAGGCCATCAAGAGCTTAAAGCTCTCGAGTTCTCCTGGACCTGATGGTGTGACATCTCAGTTTCTGATGAAATGTTCACAGATTCTTGCCCCTGTTTTCTCCTATTTGATGCGTTGCATTTTAGATCAGGGCAAGTTTCCCTCCTCTCTAAAAGTAGCACATGTCGTTCCAATTTTTAAGGGCGGAGATAAGTCACTCCCTAGTAATTATAGGCCCATTTCTCTGACCTCCAGCGTTGCAAAGGTTTTTGAGAAGATTATGAAGTCCAAGCTTGTAGATTATTTGGAAGTCCATGATTTAATTCCTTCTGGACAGCATGGGTTTCGAGCTCATTTTAGTACAGTAACCCAATTGGTTGATCATATTGAGCAAATCATTGAAGGGCTCGAAAGTCATGAGTCAGTTGATGTAGTATATCTTGACTTTGCCAAGGCCTTCGATAAGGTAGATCAAGGTCTTTTGCTCGATCAACTCAAAGAGTTAGGGGTCCAGGGTAAGGTCCTGACTTGGATTGATAGTTTCATAAGCGAAAGGAAGCAAATAGTTAAAGTCGAAGGATCTTTCAGCGGCATGTATGATGTCAAGTCAGGTGTTCCGCAAGGTTCAATTTTAGGTCCGCTCTTGTTTATTCTCTTTATTGCTCCTCTCCAGAATTTTAGAACAAAAGCCAGTATTTCTTCATATGCTGATGACACAAAATTAGTTTGTGGAAGGAATGGACAGGACTCGAAATGTTTAGTTGAGGACTTGGAGAAGGTCTACTCTTGGGTTGGCGAGAGTAACATGGCATTGAACGGGATGAAATTCCGCACAATGACGTATGGGGCGTCAAAATTAGATGTTCCTCTCAAAGACAATGGAGGTTGTGATATTGAGCAGGTCTCGTCCATGAAGGATTTGGGAGTTGTCATCCAAGATGATGGAAAGTTCGATGAGCATATCCAGTTGAAAGTGGGAAGGCATTTCAAACATGTGGCTGGATCTATCGCACTTTCAAGTCCAGAGATAGTATTACGATGCTAACTCTGTTCAAGTCGATTGTTCAACCGCATCTTGAATATGCCTCACCCATTTGGGCTCCAATGAGTTCGGCAGGTTTGCAAAAGGTCGAGCAGGTCCAAAAATGTTTTACTAGGAACATCACGGGAATGAGAGAGCTCTCGTATTGGGAGAGGCTCCAGAAGTTAGGGTTGTACAGTACTCAGAGAAGGTACGAAAGGTATCTGATACTGTATGTTTTTAAGAGCATTCATGGGCTCTGTCCTAACCCAGGATTTGAGATCAGTTGTAGCGATCGTAGAGGTTTTACGTGCGCTCTGAGAGCACCTCCAAATCCTAAGGAATCAAGGCTAGTTCGAACAATGAAGTCCTCCTCTCTTCTTTATCGGGCTCCTTCATTGTTCAATTTGTTACCCATTAGTCTTCGTGGGGAATATGTTGGAGCTGATCCTCTAACAGCATTTAAGGCAGGATTGGACAAATTCTTAAATACTATTCCTGACCAACCCACTATACAAGGGTTGTATAGATCTGCCAACAGTAACTCATTGGTAGAT